>MU968382.1:22013154-22389911 GCA_034641835.2 Pinus albicaulis | reverse complement strand
GTAGTCCAACTAATATAAAGTTGGAAACTCATATTGTAATATTTTAACATTTCATATAATATAATTTATGTGGTTGAAATTATTTATAGTTGCACTTGATGTTGTTTAGTATTGTAATTAAAATATCTGACTTTGTGTTTTCATATTAGATGAACATGCACATTGTATGACATTTTTTAAATCATACAAATTAATTTATGTTGATTAATAATAAACACAAATAAAATGAATATGCGACTAAATTAGTCATTTAGAATGATTATTAATGAAATGAATATAAACTACTAAATTAGTCGTTTATATAATGAATAAATGGCTACTGCAAATGATAAATTTGTGACTACAAATGATGACTAAATTTTGCATATATACGACTAATAGTAGCTAATTTACAACATCTTATAACACGACTAAAATTTAGTCACATTTCTTCGGTCATTAATTGGTTTCAAACAATGACTAAAATTTGCATATATATGACTATTAGTAGCTAATTTACAATATATTATAACACGACCAACATGTTGGTCATAGTTCTTTGGTCATTAATTGGTTTTCTCGGGTGATCATATAGTAATATATTTTGTTGTATATTTGGTCATTAATTGTGACATTTAATGACCAAATCAAAGAACAAATCAATGAATAAATGAATGACTAAATCAACGACCAAATGAATGACTAAATCAGTGACAAAATGAAAGACCAAATGAATGACTAAATTAGTGACCAAATCAATGACTGAATCAATGACCAAATCAATGACCAAATATACAAATAGATAACAAAATTGAGATAACCAATTAATGACTAAGCTAAAAATGACCAAAAGTTGGTCGTGTTATAAGATACTGTAAATTAGCTACTATTGGTCACCGATCGAAAAATAGTTGTTTATATGCAAATTTAGTCGTTTTTTTAGTAACAAATTAGCCATTTTGTACTAGTGACTTCAAACCTTAAACATATTTTATGAATTCGCACTTTAGGGGGGAATCTGTTAGAGGTCATTTTGTCACCATGACAACTGACCATTAGAATGGATCTTTCACCATCCAATTCATGTGTTCCAAAGCACTCGCTTGCAATTCAAAAACTTAATCACCTTGAAGAAAGCAAGAATTATGGGTTATGAGGCCAAAAACCTTATTTTTAGTGACTTGCGTGCTTTCCTAGCCATTTTTTGCGAATATGCAGTTCCTACCATTGGTACCCACGTAGAATTGCACTATGTCTTCGATTATAGACCACACACATGACTAAAAAAAAACTAAAATAAAAATTTAACTATAGAAGCTTTGTTGGGAGAGTATATCCCAAGTGAAAGATTTGAGGTCATGCTTATTTTATCCTATCCCCTTCCATCATGGAGTTAATTCCCATTCTTCAAGGAACCCTAATCCCAACTTTAGTGGATCTCATCCTTTTGATATGGATCTGAAACTTCCTCCTCTTGGCCTATAAAACAACTACAGGCTAGAGGGTCGAGGGACGTTACTGAAGATATACTTATGCTGGTAAAATTAGGCTTGAGAGCTTATCATCCAAGGAAAGGATTGTATAATTATGGGAGAAGCTTCACCTCATCAAGGACAAGGTTGTGAGACTCTTCTATATTTCTGAATTAATACAGTTAATCTCTTTTTCTCACTACATTTTTTATGGATCTCATTAATGATTTATGTTGTTTCTATTTTATCCACTGAAATTATGTTGGTTACTAATCTCCTTGATCATTAGTTTGAGTTACTAAATAATCTATGTTGCATATTCATTTGATACCTTTGATTTCTATGTGTAAAGTTCTGTTTTAAGAATTGAAGAGCTGCATCAAGGCATAGCAAGGATATTCATCAAGCATTTTGTAATTAGTTATGGATTTCATTTCCTCTCCTTTCTAGCTTTATGATTCAAACAAAGATAGATTCAGAGAAAGAGTAGTTTGATTGTCTGCTTGTTACTAGGTTTTTTTGGAAATATAGGGATATCGCTCTTGTCTGCAAGAGGGATTAGTCCAATATAATAGTTTGGAATTCCAAAAGATTAAAAATAAGCATAGGAACCGAGTGGGGTTGTTATAGCCAATACCCCTTCCTAAGTGGAAATGGAAAATTGTTTCCATGGATTTCATTACAAATCTTCCCAAAACAATGAAGCAACACGATTATATCTTGGTTATGGTGGATAAAATCACCAAGGTTTTCCACTTTACTCCAATGGAGTCAACACATAAGGGAGCCAATGTGTTTGAGATTTACGTGAGGGAAATTTCTAGGCTGGATGGTTTTCCCAAGGAAATTATTTCAGATAAAGATCTCAAGTTTACGTCTAATTTTTTGACATGCTTATTTAAAATATTTGGGACTAATTTATATTTTAGTACAACATAACATCTTGAATCATATGGTAAAAAAAAGAGAGTTAACCATGTTATTGCAGACATGTTGAGGATGTACCTCATGTACAAACCATTGAAATGGGAAGAAATTTGCACTCGTTGGAGTTTTCTTATAATAATGGGTACTAATAATCTTTGAAGGTGAGCACATTTGAAGCCTTGTATGGCAGGAAATGCATCACACTAGTGATTTGGGGTAGTATAGTTGACATGGCCATTCTTGGTCAATATTTGCTAAGGGAAATGAAAGAGCAAGTACCAAAAATTAAAAGCAATTTAAAGTTGCCTAGGATAAATAGAAAATTTATGCATATAAAATAGGTCAAACAGTTCCATGGTGCATTGGATAGATGATGATCAGGTGCATTGTTAAGGAAATCCTAGATGTTAAGTCACTGTTTCAATTCCCCACTCTATTTGGGTGTTTTTATTAGATATGACACTCAAGTAGCTCCATCAATGCAGAACTTAAAAAATATAAATAAAAAGAATAGGTCAAACAAGAAATTTAAAATTGGGGACCATGTTTTCTTAAGGGGAAGGCATGCAAAATCTCCTTAAAATTGCGAAGTCGTGCAAAGTTTACAACGAGATATTGTGGAGCTTTTGGGATTTTGGAAAGGATCATTCAAGTTGCATATAGAATTACATTACTAGCATCCATGCACATTCATAATATTTTTTATATTTCATTACCTAAAAAGTATGTTCCTTATGCTAACCATGTGAATTATTGGAACATGATTCAAGTTGAGCCCGACGGAGAATTTCAAGTCCAATAGGTGCAAATTTTGGACGAGAATATCAAGGTGCTCTTGAATCAAGTCATACGGTCCTTAGTAATGGTGCAATGGACCCATTTTTTTCCTAAAGAGGCTACATGGGAGCATGAGGAGGTGATGATGGAAGAATAGCCTCATATTTTTAAATAAAGTGTTATATATGTGTGTATGTATATGGCATTGAATATAGTGCCTAAATAGGGGGGAGGGGAATGTAACACCCCTGCTCAACCCCTGGAATGTAAATAACATGTATATGTGGAACTAGGCTAGTGATCGAGAACATACCAAATAGGTTGGTGATCCAAGAACATCTTTTGAGCCTTGTTTTTCCCAGGTACATGTGTCTAAATGTGTTATGGAGGTTGTTGTGCCTGTGTGCATCAGTGTGTTGTGCTTCAGGGCTAGTATGCCTATGTGCACAAGCTTATACTTATGTGTTTTGAGGCTAGAAGGCCTATAAATATAATTATGACAACACATGCATATTAATCAATTATAATGGTTGCAAACTAAAAAGTTGAAAAAAATATGGGGGGGGCGATACTCCATGGATGAGTAAAAAGAGCCACAATTGATTTAATAATAATTAAATGTGCACATGAAAATAATCGAAGTCCATTAAGTGGCTTAGGAAGTGCCAAATGGTGTAAGAAATGCATGCATATAAAATGGGGCATGTTGGCACTGTGAAGAAGGATTTCTTATTCACATATTTAGACAAATGACCATGGAAGCATGGACTCAAACGTGGTGGAATGAGAGCTTGTAAGGGAATCTAGAAGGCCCGTGAGGGAAGTAAAACATTTGGAAGTCACAATTTCTAGAAAATTTTGTCCAATTGAGTAAGATGCCCTGAAAGGTGGTGGCACAACATGGGGGATTACAAGTGCGGAGAAGGGTGTGCATTTGGGTGCAGAAAATGGAAAATGTGACCCTATGGTTGGAAGTTATTGATTTTTGTACCTTCGTCGTGTGAGGGTATGGAAGGGTACTTGGAAGAATTGAGAAGGCAATGGAACTCTTGGGAGCCGCAAGACTCAAGAACATTACTAGACAACCAATATAGGGGTTTTGGGGGATGTGAGCATACTAGTTGGAGGCTATTGGATTTGGTACATAGGCCGATCGATGGTATTGTACATGTACCAAGAATTGGACAAGATAATTCCCCATGGAATAAAAACCCCAACTAGAGGGTGACCCACTGTTGACAAAAAATGGACAGTGTGGTCTATGGTTGGGTGGAACACCGAAGGCCTGTAGCCAATTGGAAAATTATTAAATATGGTATGTATTATATGTATGATTCTATCTTATGTCTTCCATTTCTGTATCCTCAAAATAAATTAGATGTGAAATGCCACAACAAGCAATGGTGTAAGATTCAACTCAAAGGTTCATTTTTTAGTCTATTTCATCTCTATAGGTAATGAGTGTTTGCTTTAATCTAAATGATTATATTAGAAAAGTAAATTGAGGTTAAGGCAGAGACTTATTACCTTTACAACTCCTTGTTATACATTAATTGTGATTAAATAACTTTTGAAACTCTAAATTTATATAAAAATGATATTTGGGATGACAATGAATCATTAATAATGAAAGAGTACTCATTTTTTAAATTAAAATTTCTTTTTATATTTTAATGAAAAATGAAACTATTTTCATAAATTGTTTATTTGAAAATGATATTTTGGATGACATTGCATCATTAATAATTAAAGGAGTACTTATTTTTTAAATCAAAAATTATTTTTTTATTTTAATGAAAATTTCTTTTTATATTTTAATGAAAAAAGAAACTATTTTGATAAATTGTTTATTTTAAAATGATATTTGGGATGACATTGCATCATTAATAACCAACCTAGATCCATCTTACTCTGGATCTATCATGCGCCGAGAGGGATCAAATCTCTCGAGGTGAAAACCTATTTTTTGAGTGCAAAACTTGAGGAAAGGTTTGCACCTCGAGAGATTTGATTCCTCTCGGCGCATGATAGATCTAGAGTAAGATGGATCTAGGCTGGTTCCATTTGGAGGCATCAACGTCACATTTTTCAGATTATTAAAATTTTTGTATATTTTTGAGATGTACATCATACTTTGAAATTTTGAAGATTAGAAATACAAATTCTAACAAATTTTATTAATATAAATATGTTTGGTGATCATAAAAATGATCTAATTAATATATTAAATAACAAATACACCTATCATATCATTTAAATGTGATATGAAGAATATATTGAAAAATACATGAAAAATACATAATTTATTTAGTATTTAACCTTAACCTGGCTTCTTCTTCTTTTCTCTTAGAAACACCAGCACATTTTTCCATCTTTTCATATCGATCATATGGAAATGGTGGTTGAAATCGAAGACCATCCAAAGATTTAACTCGAGATATTGCAGTAAAAGTGAGACCTTGTCGCTCTGTCCTTCCAATATCAATAGTTTCCTTTTCTAGTGTCAATCCCTGGGACTTATGAATTGTTAATCCCCAAGAAATTCGCAATGGAATTTGTCTATTATTGCCTCTTTCAAAAGGTATAATAGGAACAGTATGAGGGAATAATTCATCCCACGCAACTCCGACATAGTTATCAGATGTTACTAAAACATATGTAGGAGGATTAGGAGGTGATGTTCCAGGATTATACACAATATCTTCAACTACTCCAAGAGCACCATTGACAAGTCCTGCATTAGTCCATAAATTTTAAGTTAGCATAACCCTAGATCCAACAGCAAGAAGGATATCATTATCCAAATTTTCCTCATCTACTTCCATGTTGTTGTTGTTATTTGATCTTGTAGCAACACTACGTGCAATAGGGTGATTTAGGGATACCAAGCAACGCTTATTGTGATTGTGCACATCATCATTTGTTGCGAAAAAATGTGTAGCCTTACTAAATAACTCTTTTGTTGAAGCATCCAAATTGGAATCTATACATGTCATTAGTACTTTCCAATCTTCTATTGTTGGAATCACATCTCTGATGTTCATTAATAAATGACGAAAGAATATTTGATCATTGCTCTGTCCATATTGCATGTATACTCTATCAAGAGTTACAACAGTTGTGAATAAATTCCATAATTATTTTACGTGACCTTCACATGCATATGCAGGTCTATCCATAACAGGAGGTAGCTGTCCCAAATCACCAACCAATATAATTGATATACCTCCAAACGAGACTTCTTTATTATGAGGAAAAGCTTGGCGAAGTCGAGAATCAATATGTGTCAACAAATTTCTCCCTATATAACTCATCTCATCAATAAGAATGTACTTAACATGTTTCATCTCCTCTTGTAAGGTAAGCAAACGTGACCCTTGTAAATCAATGAAGTTCCTTACTGGTATATAAAGAGCAGAGTGTATTGTTGATGCAGATATGTCAGAATGTTGCAACACCGGTAGGGGACAAAAGAAGAAATGGGCTCTTATGAGGAAAAGAGTCAGTTTCGAGTCTTTGTTTTATTGCACCAATCAAGTAAGACTTTCCAGTACCAGCTGTCCCTTCGATAATCATAAGAAACTATTCTTCCTTGTCATCTCCTTTGTAATGATCTAGAACTACATTAAATGCTATTTTTTGCTTTTCTCCTAAACTTCAAATGAATATTTTTTGATGATTTAGTAGTAACAATTGCATTCACTTTTTTCTTATCAGATATGAAGTTCACTGCACGTCTTGATGTCTCTTCATCAACAAAGCTAGAGCTCTAATTTGTCATAACATCACGATCCCTAAATCCAATCATGTCAAATTCGCTTGCATGTATAAACTTATTCTTATACAAACTTGAAATAATCTCCCACTCATGTTGCTTAGAATCATTTTGTACATGTAAAACATCTTCATCCTCATCTGGACATTGAGATGGATCCTTTGAAGGTATTGGATTACGATCAATATGCCAAGGATTATAGGAAAAAATTTCCCAATTTTGTATGATGTCATCATCTCTAGAACCAATATCTGTATGAAAATCACGAAACGTCTTGTACAATACTAATTCAGACCAACAAAACTCAAAAAAACTATTATTTTCATGAGGGGGAACTGAATGAAACTTAGGAAATACTCGTACAATGGCTGCATTATCTCGTGGTAACCATTTCTCATCATGACAATGTTTGTCATATGACCAAGATCTAGAAGCTTCTATCAACGAAAGGTGCTCCATACTCACGGTTCTCTTCCTATATGCATCAATAAGAGAATTATCATTATGGTCATTATTTTCATCAAATTTTACTTGTTTGAAAACATTTATCCCAACATTAAAAACAATGAATGTACGACTACATTCATTAAGAGGAAGCTCCAAAAGCATATGACATGTTTCTTGTGCTCCTATATCCCTGTCAACGATAGTCTCACACAACAATGTTTTATATGCACGTGCTGCTGGTTTATTTGGATTTTGAATAGAAGAAATACACATCAACATATCATGGAAGCTTTCTGACCCTTTTTCTTCTTTTGATGCATATTTTGCTATGTAGTTAATCACAACATGCCTAGAAAGAACATGTTTCCAATCCATATTTGCACGCCACATCATCAATGTTTCACGATTATGTGTATTTAATCGATCATCATTTCGTCTAGGTTCATATATTTTTTCTCCACCCTCATCAACATAAAGTCTTGACATTTTTCATAGCTCCCATGGTGCCTTATATCTACACACCAATTTTCCACCCTTCTTTCTAAGGCATGACTTCTCATTGCAGGTGATGTGGTGCTCAACACAATTGAGAAGTTGTTCATAGTCCATCGTAGGATTAGATTGAAATATTTGTTCAGTGTTCTTTAAGAAAGGATGATCATCATCGTTCCGTTGTATAGGGATCTTTATTTGATATTCATTGTGTGGATTGAATGCATAGAAAAATCTATCAAACTATTATTTTGCAAATCTAACTTGATTCGGGTCATTCCAATTCAATTTGTCCATATTGGGAGAATATTTTAGCCAAAGAAACCCATGCACATGTGGATATCCGCGATGTTGCCATTCATAATGACACCAAAAATCTGTAGCATGATGAAATTTTGAAAAAATCTCATCTCGAAACAATATATGTCTTAAATGCACATAACTTGCTACAATGTGAGGATTATCAATGACATTTTGGCGTCTCCATTTTCTTGCTTCCTTTGGATCTGTAGGAGAGGTACCTGGCATCAATATATGAAAATCAGGCCATTGCATATCTGCTACACTTAGTGTGAAGAATATTGTAGGAGATCCAATTTGTTGTACTAAGTCACATAATTCGCCATGAAATTTGCTCCAATATGCACGTCTACCTCTTAGAACATGTCCAAATCTCATCAATCTATCTGCAATTTTAGAATTAGGAAGATTTTGTAAATGCTCTCGTAACTCATCAACTGTTGTAGGTAGTTCTGTCATATTTTTTTTAACAAATACTGCAGAAGACGCTTGAGCACGATGTCTCATGATGATATTGAGTAAAAAATATCTAAATCGAGGATGTCTCCCAAACCTATTATCACGAAATCTGAGGAGATGTTTGCATACTCATGAAGATGCACGTTTCTTTGTCGTGCTTGTAACCAATCGGCTTCTCCTCTAGGGAATAATGTTGGAAATGCCATATCAAATAACCCTTCAGTATTGTACTCATTTATTGGAGATGAACCAATTCTAGGCCAATTAATGACATTTGTAGTTTCACCATCTAGTTGGTTTTCTTCTCTATTAGGATTATCTTCCCATGCACGAATAAGTTCAATTTCCCTAGGTGCATTTGGAGGCCTTACAGCAAAAGAAGTTGTATCATAATCATCTAAAGCATCTTCATGACCTGGAGCACCTTCTAACAATGTAATGTCTATGTCATTGTCCATATCAGGTAGTACAACAGAATTGATCATATGTGACACATTTGTTGTTTTTTCCGGTAACTCGTCCACAGCATGCATATCAATTTCTACACCTTTATAATATGGATCATTTTGAATCTTATAAAGTAATGCATCTAGTACCTTTTGCCTTCTAACAGTGAAATCATAGCTTGATCCTTGCTGACCTTTTTTTCGCACCACCATCATTAAATCCAAGTCTTTAATATGTCGAGGCAATTTATTGGCAACATCTTTAACATCTTGAGGAAAATTGATTGTGTGTCCTCTATATTTGTATTGGCCACCTATTGAATGCATTACCTGCAAAATTGGACTCGCTCTTGCTATCAACATTTCCTCAACTTGTGTAAGACTTCCAACGATCAAAGGCTGCAACCCCGGATTCATATGATTTTGTGATGAAAATCTATGTTTATTACCCTCTTGTTTACATCTTGTACACATTGGACCAGTCTTTGTAGTCACCACTTGAATGCCAGGATACGACTCCTCACACACATGGCACATTTGAGGATGACCTAATTTATCAATTCTTTCACGAAATCTGTTATGTGCAATAACTTCATCTTCCAATGGTACATTGGAAATCATTTCACATTCATCGTCACATTTCTCCATTGGTTGATGATTTTGTAGATTCATACCTATAGGAGAATGAGCCTCAATTGTTGGCCCTAGATCACTACGACCTTCGATTTGTCTTTTTCTATGTGATATTACATATTGTTGTCTTTGTTTTCTTCTATGTTCTTCTTTTTCGTCCTCATCCATTTCTTCAAATTTCATTCTTTTTCTTTGAGCTTTATTTATTTGTTCTGCTTCCCTTTCATCCTCATTTTGCCTTTCTCGTTGCCGCCTTTTTCTTTCACGTTCCTTCTTTCATTGTTCTTCCCTTTGATCATCAGTCATATTTTGTCTTCGCAGTCTTCACTGCTCATTTTTTCTACCCTCTTCTGCTCTCTTTCGATTTCAATTACTTGTTTCATAATATTTGATCCTTGTCTTTTAACTCTTTCTCTCTTTACACTTCTCATTTCTTCAATATTGTTATTATTAGTTTCCCCATTACTAGTACCCATGATATTATATTCATGTACAAAAAAACCAAACACATCAATTAACCATATATATATATATAATACCTAGCTACAAAATATCAAATATCTAACTACAAAATATTTAATACTCTTTCTATGTCTATAAAGCAATTGTTGTACACGTGCAATATTGTAAATTGTGTTTGATAAAATTTGGACATTAAATATTAATATAAATATTTATATATTAATATTTATAAAATATTAATATATTTGTTATTTAATATATTAATTATTTCATTTTTATGATCACCAAACATATTTATAATAATATGAGTAATAAATATTTATATTAATATTTATAAAATTACTATAAATTACTATTAATAATATGAGTAATAAATATTAATATTTATATTTATATTAATATTTATAAATCTCTGTCACTACGTAAATTACCTAAATTACCTAAATTATATCACTCAATAATAACCAAAAATATATAAATATTTTGAACGTCACTCAACAAACAAATATAAATGTTTAAACAACCATGATATGCAAAGCCATGTAACACATTCCAGCATGGCATACCTAGGCTGAGGTACGTAAACCCTATTCTCAGCAAAACAATCGAAACACTTGGGTCAGCCAAAGCGTCAGAATCTCTGTTTTTTTGTGGATGGCCACGACAATCGAAACCCAGTAAGGGAGAAACTTTATGTAACTCCTTCCCTGATCCTTCCGGAACTGAACTTCGAAGTTGTAGACAAATTTCCAGGAAATACCACTACCACAAAGCTGTGTGCACTTTATTTATATTTCTCTTGGAAGCAATTAATGAGGCCCTCATCAAAAGATTTCTGGAAAACAGAAAATATTATTGAAGGAACGGAAGTTTAAATTTCAGTAGTAGGATAATTGCAGAGGTGTGTATTCTCGACATGGGCTATCAAAATGAAGGTATATTTACAACTATCAATTATTGTGTTCTTGCTTTATTGTTGGGAATTGAAGATTCCGTATCAAATACACGATTAACCATCATTTTGATGTGTAGAAAATAGTGTTGAAATTGACTATGGAAGACAAGAGAAGCAAGAGAAAAACCATGAAGGCCGTTGCAGAAATCGGAGGCATGAATCTCCATTCCCTGCTGCCTCACACTCAAACAAAATTGGAAGTTGAATTTTGAAGGCCATATGGGATAAAGCAGAAGTCTAGCCCAGTGAGAGGGGAAGCGCTGCGTGGGTAAGTAATCAGCGATGACAACGATTCAATGATTGACCATTAATGTTGATTTGTTGTAATGAAATATAATAAAATGGTAGATTTTGTGTGGCTAGAAACATGGGAATCGAACCTACAGTCGAGTCATTCATGGAACTTTTTTCACTTGATTTCTTTGTCTTCTAACAATTTCCACCCTAAATTTATGCCTCTTAAAAATTTAATTTCAATTTTTATACATTACTTGAGAGAACTCCAACTCGGGAGCTTCCAGTTCGAACCACGCCACAGAAATGCTTGAAGCTTGGAATTAGAGCCGTGAACCAAATGCGAATCACCTCTCTATCGATCAAATAATTGCAGAGCTGAGTTGTTTTAAATTTTTTTTTGTTTATTTATATGATTGTTAAAATTTATTTGTTAAGCCGACACTTAATTCTTTTTTTTTTTTCTTTTTTTTTAAATTTAAAAATGAAGCCGAAATTTTGTATGAGGACGTGACCCACCTGACATTGGGGTCAAATTGGGCTGTAGATGCGCCTCTCGGCGCAATTAAAGGAGTACGAATTTTTTAAATTAAAAATTAGTTTTATATTTTAATGGAATTTTTTTTTTTAATTTTAATGAAAAATGAAACTATTTTGATAAATTGTTTATTTGAAAATGATATTTGAGATGACATTCCATCATTAATAATTAAAGGAGTACTCCTTTTTTAAATTAAAAATTCTTTTTATATTTTAATGGAAAATTCTTTTTATATTTTAATGAAAAATGAAACTATTTTGATAAATTGTTTATTTGAAAATGATATTTGAGATGACATTGCATCATTAATAATTAAAGGAATACTCATTTTTTAAATTAAAAATTCTTTTTATATTTTAATGGAAAATTCTTTTTATATTTTAATGAAAAATGAAACTATTTTGATAAATTGTTTATTTGAAATATGATATTTGCGATGACATTGCATCACTAATAATTAAAGGAGTACTCATTTTTTAAATTAAAAATTCTTTTTATATTTTAATGAAAAATAAGACTAATTAGATAAAAAATTTATTTGAAAATGATATTTGGGATGATATTGCATCATTAATAATTAAAAGAGGATTAATTTTTTAAATTAAAAATTTGTTTTATATTTTAATGGAAAAATCTTTTTATATTTTAATGAAAAATGAAACTATTTTGATAATTTGTTTATTTGAAAATAATATTTAGATGACATTATATCATTAATAATTAAAGGAGCATTCATTTTTTTAAATTAAAAATTAGTTTTATATCTTAATGAAAAATTATATTTACAATTTAATGAAAAATAAAACTATTTTGATAAATTGTTTATTTGAAAATGAGATTTGGGATGACATTACATCATTAATAATTAAAGGAATACTAATTTTTTAAATTAAAAATTAGTTTTATATTTTAATAATTTTTTTTATATATTTTAATGAAAAATGAAACTATTTTAATAAATTATTTATTTAAAAATGATATTTCAATGACATTGCATCCTTAATAATAAAAAGGAGTACTAATTTTTTAAATTATTTTATTTATTTATTTCTTTTTTTAATTTAATGAAAAATGAAATTATTTTGATTAATTATTTATTTGAAAAAACTCGTAGTACTAGATCATTACATTTTTATTATAAATTATTATAAAGTTCATATATGTTTCATCATTTTGTGGCCAAAATTCTTCAATACAAAGGAAATTGCTTGAATGAAGTGATGTTCAATGAACCCAAAATTATTAATACTATATTGACAAGGCACCCGAATCGTGAGAAAAAATTATTAATATTATATTGAGAGGGCACCTCATTTGAGAAAAAAAATGACGGTGAACCGATCGAAAGGAATGTCCAGGGGTGTTTTTGGAAAATTGTAACCATTTGGTATGGTACTTAAGAAGAAGTGGGATAGGAATGCAGATAATAATTATTGGAGTTGTCTATTGATGTAACAGAATAGTTTGGATGGCAATTTTTTTGTTAGAATTCAGTAAAAAAAATTCAAAAAATCAGGTAGTTGGTAGTTAAAATGTTTGAATTGCATTATTGATAGTGAAAATGGATTCAGTATGATCAAAAACCCTTGGGGCACCCAAAATACTGAAGCTTAACGACTATAACCAAGATTTTTTTTCAAAAATCTTTGCCGGAATTTTTCAAAATCTTATCGAAATTTTTGGATTATTCTGTAGGTTTTTTTAGACTATGGCATAACTAGCATGCAGTTGGGCAATAAATACTCATAGTTGGATTTGAGTAATTATATTAATGTTTTTTTGGATTAATCAGCTTATTTGGAAAATTGCAACCATTTAGTATAGTATCCAAGAAAAAGTAAAATAGATATACAGATAATAACTAGCATGCAATTAGACAGTAAATACTCATAGTTAAATTTGAGTAAATATATTACTATTTTTTAGATTAATCACATTATTAAGATTTGGTAAGTAGACTAAATCCTAATAATATAATTAATCTAAAAAAATCATAAAAATCTTCATTTTAACAATAAATGGACATGCCCCAGATATATATGTTATTTATTTGTATACATATTGTCTATTGATGCTTGAGAAATAGAAGAGAAATAAGTAATTCCTTTCCTTCCTTGGGCTCTGAGAGTAATTGCAGTAATTCCTTTCCTTTACATGATTCCAGAAAGCAAGATTAGGGTAAGAAGGGTCACAAGATTTTCTGCTGGTTCATCCTTTCAGACACAGTAGTCATTACTTCCACTTCAAAATGCAGAAATTTAAGATTCGGGGCAGCCATGCGTTGATGATTGGAATTCTGCTTCTTCTGGCAGCCATCTGTATGATTGGTTCTCCCGACGCTTCACACCCACACCACCCCTTGCGGAACCTACTCCGAGTCATGATGAAAAGGCTAAAAGAAGGGGTTGGGACTTCCCGGATTGCTGCCCGGATAAGTGTCAGTGGTTTGAGTGCCCCCCTGCAGCAGAGCAGGAGGGCGTGGATCCGGTTGTTGATGAGAAGAAAGGAGGAGGGTTGTAGAGCCCACAGGCCTTGATTCCAGACATGTTTGATTCCTGAGGAGCTCGTGATCCCTGGCCCTTACGAAGTTTCTATGGTATGTTATTTTGCAAAGAGTTTGCATTTCGTTGTGCTTTGGACGTGATTATGCCCTATGGGGTTCTCAATTAGTAATATCATATTTTGTATGTGTGAACACCTTTGATTGCTCCATATAGCTGTTAGGTGGACTAGAAATTGGTGGTTACCAACTTATTTCTTTCTATGTTATCCTAGTAGTCGCTAAATAAATGCAAAAGATGTTGCTTACTTTTTGTAAAGTGCTTTAAATGTTCTAATGATCTTTACATGACATTCCTTGCGATCTCATGATAAACAGAAAGACAATTGTTACACATTTTCTTATTTTATTATGAAATACTTTCATCTTGCATCTTAATTATTGGTCGTGTGGTTACATGATTGGAGTTGTTAGGATGGTTGTTGACTATGTGGATTCACACGTTGCATCCTCAAATCCCATTACCTCTATGTTATCATATTGTAATATTTTTTTATGTTTATGAGAATAGAAAATGATAAGGGTCATCCAAAAGTCATTTGGAGTATGAAAATTCTTAGGGGTCGAATGGGGCAGGAGGGAATTTGAAGAGACATGGGAGAGGTCAAAGGTCACCAACCAATTTTAAATTTTTAGGGTCGAATGGGGCATGAGAGAATTTGAAGAGACATGGGAGAGGTGAAAGGTTACTCACCCATTTTCATAAAAGATCTTTATGCCTCTTTTAAAAGGTTTTTTAACACTTGAGTCTTATAGCATAATTGATAGTTTCAGGTGGTTTTTAGCACTTCGTTTTTTTGGCAATTTTTAGGTCAAGTGGTGTTGAGACTAGGGTTTATGTTTGAGATTATATCAGCAATCTTCATTCCACTATTAGATTTTGATGAGATTGAGGTGAATATACATGGAAATGAAATTTATTAATGAGAGTCTTTTCACTCTTTGCATCAATTCCCATGCATTTTTCATGGTATTTGTAATGGCTATCTAGTACTTTTATTGTGAGTGCATGTGTGCTTATATAATTGTTATATGTTGACAAACTAATTCATGGCTTATGGCTTCTATGTTTACTTTCAATCTTTGCTCTCTTTATTCCATCTTAATGCTAGTAACCTATTGCGAACTAATTTGTAGTTAACTTCTACTACTTTCTTATTGATATGTTTTAGATGGTTTTAGATAACTGATTCCTCTTGAGGCATGTTCTTCTTATTGTTTTGTTGCTATGTTATTATACATTGTTATGCAAGTTTTTCAATTGTGGGTTGATTTCATCCCCATTCTTTAGGAATTTCACACTTGCTCTCATGCTAATCTCTTTTCATTTGAATAGCGAAGAGTAAAACAAACATGGTGGCAGTCGAGCCCACTTATCGAATGGTACTCATATCCCAAACGGTATGAGATCTAATTTGGATTTTACATTGAAAATACCCCATTCATGTTGGAAGAACATTTTCCCTCATCAACTAGTCACTTGGAGACTAAAGAGCCCTTAACCATTAAAAATATCCACATGGTAGGCCAATGGAAATTTAGAACTATGTTTTTCTTATTTTTTCCTTTGTCCTTAGTCTAGAAGTATTTCATGTAAACAACTACTATCAAGTTAGGAATAACTTTTCAATTTTCTTTCAAATCATGGCTACAAAAAAATAGGAAAAGTTATATTTTTCATAGATTTGCAAGATAATTTTGAATGATTAAACATTATATCCATAATTCTATCCATGTCTTTCTCTTTCCTATCCTCAAAATAAACTAGATGTAAAATGCCACAACAAGAAATGGTAGAGGGTTGTTAGATAATTGAAGCATAATCTAGTTTTTACTTTCAAGACTGAAAAACATGGAGGGTTTCATGCACATGGAAATTACAATGTGCAACGCTGCCTTACAAGTCAAGTCCCTAAAATCACACAACCAACCTTGCCAAGACCCTGCGAATATAGTGATTGCAACGAGGCATTCAGATACCCCTGAGGGAGGGAATGAAACCATTTCTTTGCCGCCTGTTGTACATAGTATTATCACTATCGTTGTTGGTAATGAAGCCAAAGGTGTTGTTGGCATAACTGTGGGGGATTTCCCCAATAAGGGTTTGCTCATGAATGGAAGAAAAGTTGCGGCTATTGAGCAACAATCATTTAAAGGAGAAGATGAGGTTACAACGCAATAGGTTGTGGTTGTGGAGAAAGAGACCTTGCTAAAACTCTAGTTGATGCGGAAGTTTTGTTTCAAAAGCATTGTATACATAAGAGTTCCTTCCAAACCTCATCCAAAATGGTGTTTGGACACTCTTTGTTTTTATAGGTGAGACCTACGAATCTCATAAGGGACCTCAAAATTTTGTCGGAGCTCAAATAAGAGCTTCCTCATGGGGTTCAACACCTCCTCTATGAAGGTAACCAATCAAAATCCTCTTCCAATCTATGCTTATCATATTTGTGAGGATTCCATGGTGTTTTTGACTCTTTGTCTACGAGGGGGTGCTTTGGGGAAACCCTCCTGCTCCCAGGGTTTCTCATATAAATATGTAATTCGTAACCATACTTTTCAGGGTGTTCATCCTCCTTCAACTACCCCTCAAACTCTAGGTGGAGTAGTGCCTTCCCAGGATGCACCTAGTCAATTTATTGTGGAAAAATCAGAGGACATTCCCTCTATTGGGATTTCCCATAAAAATTTAGAAAATCTTCACGAACTATTGGTAAAGTGTGACTTGATATATCATTTCAATGGGTTGTGGCCTCGAACACCAAATCTTTATAAATGGATATACTCAAATTGGACTAGTTCCTACAGGGTTCTCTTATGTTCCAGGGCTTCTTCATAGTTGTGTTTACTTGCTAGGAATACTACCAAAGTGCTTTATCTAAGGGCCCATGGTTTTGGGGAAAAGAGGTGCTTTTCATGACCCCTTGGTTCTCAGACTTCAATCCCTCTATGACAATAATCACAAACCTCTGCATTTGGGTATGACTTCCAAACTTGTTGGCTCATCTATGGCACGATTCCGTGTTTACAAGCATCAGTAACACCCTAGGTTACTTCCTAGCCACATATATTATGCAAGACCAAAGTAGAATTTATACTTTCGGTAGGATTTGTGTAGAAATCGACATCAACAAAGGATTTAGGGGCAAAATAAACTTGAAAGTAGGTGATTTCTACTGGACCCAACTCCTAGACTATGAGAACACAACTTTTCATTGCCGCCTATGTCATCAAACATGACACCTACATAACTCATGTGCTCAAAAGCTAGTAAAACGGAAGCCTAAATCTAAGGCTTGGAATCCATGCTGCCCTCCTCCTTCAGAGGAAGAGGATTCCTCTTCTTCAGATCAAGAGGACAGTGAATCAAATTAGGAAATGCTCTCTTCGGATGAGAATTGCGAGGAGAGTAGGGAGAATAACATTTTAGCGCTTCACACAAGAATAGACAATACTACTGCTTCATTGGGAGTAGAAAAGCAAGCCCACCACTTTATTTCCTCAAAATCGAAAAAGGATGGAATAACAGCCTGTGAGGGAATTCTTCAACAAGCCATGGTTACTCCTTCACCAAATAGGTGGGTGGACATAACAAAAAAAAAAAAAGGAAAAAAAGTAAATCCAAAAACCAACCCAAAGCTTGATGATACTCTTGTTTCTTTTACTATGTTTACCATGCTGTCTACTTACAATTTGGTTTTAGTTTCTAGGTGAAAATCCCACCTTCAGAAAAGTACTATAAACTCTATACAAATTCCATGTAAAATCTTTTTGATCGATAAAATCCTATACATAAATTTACAAAATTAAAAAAATGCATTTTCTTGGTCTTTTTCATCTCTATGATAATGACTACCTCCACTAAAGACAGACTTATTACCTTTGCAACTCCGGTAATAACTTTTGAAACTCTAAATTTATGTGAAAATGATAATGTGAATGACATTGCACGATTAAATTAAAGGAGCACTCATTAAAATTACCACATATTTTTATATTTTAATAAAAATAAAACTATTTTATTATCGAGTTACGTATCTTTCATTTTGTGGCCAAAATTCTTCAATAAAGCGGAAAATGCTTGAATCAAGTAATGTTCAATGAACCAAAAATTATTAATACCATATTCACAGGGCACTCCAATCGGGAGAAAAAAAGATGTTGCACCATACAAAAAGGATAAGTCTTGTAATGGGAGGGCAGAAAATTTGTCACTTTTATTCCATTCCTATTCACAGGCCATAGGAGCCTTCGGAAAACTGCAACTATTTATTAGGGCATCAAGAAGGCTAGCACAGGCTTTAAAAATCTTTAAAAAAAAATAAAAAGAAGAAGAGAGAATGCGGCTAACAAAATTTTCTTTCCTGGGAAACGCAATGCAAGTTCCCGGAAAGGGTCCAAGTCAGACGCGGTCAATTTCGATCACTGCTCGTGACCCCTGGCCGTTGCGAAGTTTCCAAGATATGTTATATGTTTTGTGCCCTATGGGATTCTCATTTAGTGATATCAGATTTTGTACCTCTGAAAGCGTTTGATTACTCCTAATTATATCATATAAGTTTGATTATCCTTAATTATATCATATAATTGTTTATTTAGGTGCAAGAACTTGCATAAATTTTTGTGGGTCACATTCAATAATAGATCTATACATTTACATTTTTTCTTTCACTTATTAAAGTGTCAAAAAATACATAAATAATGATGAGCAATAATTCTTAATAAGTATATTTATTTGCATCTTATTGCTATCCATTTTTTATGTTAAGACTTGCTTAAATTATGGTATGTAGTAACTTGTGATAAATATGTTATGAGTATTAACTATTTTCAAGTATTTTACTTTTGGATGGTCAATATGCAAAGTTTAACGAGAAAAAACCACTACACAAATATATCAAAATCATGACATAAATATTGCATTTGTATCTGAAAATTATGGAAGAAAATATGTGAGAAGTTATTGTTGGTCAATAATTGTCATTGATGAAATATAAGCTCTCTTGATAGAAATTGATGGATGCTGCTCTATGACATATGACATGGTTGGTACATATGATGTTGCACAATTGATGACATACATGATGAAGGACTTGATGACATATGATGACAGGGTTGGAGACCATATGATGACATGGAGGACCATATGATGGCATGGTTGGAGAACATATGATGACATGGAGGACCATATGATGATGATGATATAGTTGAAGACATGACAATGGAGAAGTCCTAATGACTTCATGCTATCCCAAACACATTATGCATAGAAAAATTCAACAACAGTCACAAAGAAAAAAAAAATTGATACCTTGGAGGCATCCAATCAACTTGGCTTCTTCACCTTCTTAAATAGGAATTTTCCCTCTTTCCAACAAGCCTTCACTTGCCCTCAAAATCCATGTAGTTGAAGGGATAATGAATTTTTAAGGTAAGAAATATATATTCTATTGCAAGCCGACCTATCCTCAGTCATACAAATTGACCTCAATTCAATCGGTTGTGTCCCTTCAATTTCATAGCAAAATGACTATAAATATATGTTCGTGTCTACATTTCTAAGCATCCACTCAGTCAAACAATACAATGAAGAGTATATTCAGTTCACATCTCATGAACTTGAAGACATAAAGGAGAAGGAGCATATAGAGTTAAGGATAATTATTTTGGGTGGGTCATTTAATATCTAAGGCAGCTCATACTACACAAGAACCTACAAATTGGACCTGTATAAATCACAATAGATCAGACTTCTTATTGCATTACAATGGCTCGGATATGTCTTACACCACAGTAGTTCAAACTTCTTACACCACAGTGCCTCAGACTATTTGTTGTAGCTCGGATCTGTCTTACACCACAGAAGCTTAGAATTATTACACCACGATGCCTCTGACTATTTGTTGTAGATCCGATCTATCTTACACCACAGTAGCTCGGACTTCTTACACCACAGTGCCTCAAACTATGTTTTGTAGCTCGGATATGTCTTACACCACAGTGCCTTAGACTTTTTGTTGTAGCACAACCTCAGATTTGTGGGCTCAACAGTTGACACAAGTACATACTTGTGCTATCTCGCTCACCCTCAGACTTGCTATGGATTGAAACAAGTAGCTCATAACTGACCTGTTACTATGCACCTTTGTTATGGCTTGAGTATATTAAAGGACTGTTGTGGTAGTGTATTTGGCGCAAGGGTGTACGAAATACACTTCTTTAGCAAGTTGGTTGCTACCTACACAATGTCACAGAGAAAAATGATTGTCTACTTTTAGTGGAACAAATTTGACATAATGTAAAATAATTTTGAGGGAAAACTAAGCATACACTAAGAACAAAACAAAACACAAGATGCAAAATACAAAAGCTCAATGGAGCAAACAACCTAATAACACAAGTGGATAATTCTCCCCTTATTAGGTGTTGGTAGTAAAAAAGATACAATGCTAAACACTTGAATAGGTTCCTTTGAGCTATGGAGCTCAAATACCAAAAACAACGAGGTCTCCTTCCCTCGAGTTCCTACAAGCGTCTCTTCTCTCTCTCAAAGGATGGTAGACCAAGATCAAATGGTGGACCTCTCTCTCTTGGACTGAGATGTTGGTTGGCCAACATATGAGTCCTTCCAATCCCTCTGCTGCTGGACTATGCTAGCTAGTTTGCTATGAAGAAATTTGGTCAACATAACAATGTGTCTCCATTATTCTTCCAAAGGCTTATTGATATAGACAATTTTTGAAATTCTCCTCCTTCTCTTGGTCCACGATTGATAGTGACTCAAGAGTGGAGGAGGGATTCCTTTGTGGGTTGAAGTTACTCCTCAAGGTGGCTCAAATTTGACTGTCCTTGATAGTACTAGGTGGAGAATCATATTAACCAAGCATGCCAAGTGCTCCCAAATGGTGACATTTCACCATCTTCAAGACCGCGTGGCTATCGAAGGAATAGTCGCGACGTGCGCAAAATTCCTTTGATGATGGTGCACTATCCCTTAATTGCATTTTGAACCTTAGGAAACATTTAATTTTTATCCTTTCCTAATGTATTCCTTCCCTGAAAAACTTTTTCTATACCTTCCACTTGACATTTTTAATGTCTTTTGGCTGTACGATTTTCTGGTGTTAACAGTGTCCCCCTAATGTATGAGGTCTAGGAAGTACTGTATAGCCGAAATACACTATGTTTTCTTTTCTGTGTGATCCTTTTGACAGAGAGAGAGAGAGAGTAACTTGCTTTGGAACTAAGTTGGGAGACCCCTTGTCTTAAGTAAAAAAAACACCATGCTCTATAGGAAACGTGCAAGAGATAAAATAAGAAATATTTCTATAAGGCATGCATGTCCCATGCTCCCGATGTTTGACTAGTTAAGTTAATATGAAATATACTGGTTCTGTCATGTCACGTTTTGTAGTTGGTGACCTACTGTTGGATGCCGATGGTTGCTAACGTCGTCGGGGGCATTTTTTTTGAACGAAAAGGAAGAATGTGGTACCCACATGCATGCCATATTTAGAGAAAGTGATCAATGGATGCATGGGTCTTTAACTATTGGGGACCTTCCCGTGTAAGCGTGATTGAAAGAGACGCCTATTGATATATGAGCCTTCGACGAATTCTGACAAAGTGCAACAGTTATGAAGTACGACACCATCCTTTACATGAAAACTTGTGTTGATGTCTAATGTCAAGAGGATCGATGACATCAATGGGTAATGTTAATTCCCATTGTGTCATTTGAGGATGCCCCTATTGTGGTGAGGAATCATCTAAGGTAATACCTTCTTCCCAGAAAGTGTTTGTTTAAGTCGACAAGAAGGAAGCATCAACCGATCGAAACACATACTGATGCAAGGGACCACGGTTTATGATGTATCAGGGTATAATGTGATAGGTTAACAAGACATGATAACAAGAGATGGTTATAACTAATGATGTTGGTTAAGTGGCTTGAGGTCGGAGCTATAAATGCGAGTGGTCGGAAGTCATAACAATTTCTAATGGGGAAACCCCTAGGGTCAGTAGGACGCCTAGGGTGGCTGTATGCTTTCTACGATTTTCATGGTTGGGTGTGGTAAAGAATGCACAAATGCGACCAAGGGTGTTTAGGTACTGCTGCCCAGTAAGAAATTTAAATGGATGGGTGGGAGTATTCTCGTAAAAAAAATATTTGTACACTTGCTAAAAGAATATGAAAGTGGTTTTGATGTACAAGCACAAAGACGGGTGCCCCATTAACATGAATAATCCAGCACGATGATGTGAGGATTAAGTTTTGCCGAGGGTGGGGGCCCCATTGGTTGGTATCAGTGCGAGAGTGATGAGGTGGATGAAATGTTGCAGATGGGCTATGCTTATGAGGGTGTGATAGGCCAAACGTGACACGTGATGATGTGATTTTGTCGATCCGCTTTTTAAATAATAGTAGCTCGGGAAGGGTTTTAACATGCAATGCGTAAAACTTGACTTGATGTTTGATGATGGGTGTACGAACATAAATTTTATGGCCATGGCTCCAGACATTGGCATGTGGTCTACATGAGTGATGGATTCCATGGATGGTGAGGCTCTATCGACCTGCAAGGGTGTTTATCATGTGCAATATGGGGTGATGATAAACATGGTCAGGTGAATGGAACCTATGGTTTTTTTCTTCTGAAGAAATGATGTTAGGATATGCAAAGCTTTTTAGGGAATCCTATCATGCTAGGGGTAGAATGATACTTTCTCTTGTACTTTTGTTGGCTGGGACATATGGTGATCTGGCATGTTTGTAATACCTGCAACCAATGCCCCAAGTAAAATCATCTTTTTCATATAAATATTTTTGAAATAAATTGAATTTTTAAGTGATGAGAGAGGGCGTACCTTAATTGAAGTATGGTGGGCGTTGTGCCAAGTGGTCCTAACCCTATCACCCGAGGTTACATCCACGTGCATTCTATCACATATTTGGCTGAGTGAGCTGCTTTGGTGATGATAGTTTGCCTATTTGGGTCGACGACGACCCACCGAGTGTATGGTCTACATGGCGGCTCCTCTCGTCCCAAACACGAGAAGACTCCTCAGGTTCAACAATGTTAACCTATAAATTCCCCTAAACTCCTTTGTAACCTCAATGGATTGAATTTCTTTAGCCTTACTTATTGGTTTGGTGTAGACCACTTGCCTAAGTGTTGGAAATTGAAAAGAGTCTAAGAGGTCATTGTCAACAAGCACTGCATCGTATTTCTCGTAAAGAGGCTTTGTCTTTGTGATTATTGCATCGAATTCAACCTTTGGGACAAAGATCACAATCTTCTTCATTGTTCTATAATGACATTGATATGCACTAAACACAGGGGCTTGAAATTTGGATTGGGACAATGGAAATTGGAAACATACTCCATACTTGGAAATTATACCACCTCGACTCTGGGTTCTGGAAAACTTATCATTTCCATGAAAATTAAATTCAAAGTATCGACATAATGTTTCTAACTAGAACGCTTAACTAGTTAATATGCCAAAGTTCCCCACTCAGTCTCAACCATTTTAACATTGATGACGGCTCAGCCGGACCTGACTCGAATGACACAAAACTGAAAAAGGAGGGTGGATTTGATGGGTAATTATGATGTTGTGATATGAGGTGCTTAGAAGTTGATGATGAGTATTATGGGAAACATTTAAAAAAAAATTGAACTGACATGGGGAATTATCACCTAAATATCACAAATACAATGCCTGACACGTGGGACTCCCTGACCACAAGCAGTTGTAGTGGGGTGGAAATACCTCTACAACAGAAAGAGACCTGATGGGAGATTTATTATGGACCAAATTTAACTGAAATAACTGACCAACCAAATTAAAAGACACAAATAATACATGAAAAAGAACTAACTGACTCTACCTAATCCTACCTATGGTATCCTTTGAGAGATGCAATCAATTTTTAGTGGAATTGTTTGATCCCTGGAAGGGTTTCAAGCGTGCACAATTCACTCATCTCGGTAGTAAGACACCATCCAGTTGCGCAAGCTTGACATCTCTTGATTCCTTCACTTCCACAACAACAAAAGGTCCCAACCAATGCATCTTCTTCTTTCCAAGAAACTTCAAGAAAGCGTTATCATATAGTAGAACATGTCCTCCCACCGTAAATGATTTTTCTTGATATGTTTGTCGTGTCATGCTTTCTACCTCTGTTTTTTGACTGTTTGATGGAAATATGCCATGAACGTAGCCTCATCCAATTCCAAAAGTTCCTCCAACCACTTTGGAATTGAATCTTCCTTCGTCATATGAGTGTCCTGTGCAATGAAAAGGTTGGGGATAGTGAACTTGGCAGGTACTACAACATTTCATCCATATACTAGCTGGAAAGGCATATGTTTGTGTAAATGTTTAATAGTTGTGCGATAGGTCCATAGAGTAGTTTTCACCCGCTCATCCCAATCATCCCTGTTGGATGAGCATATATTGGTCACTCCCCTCTCTAATATATTGTTGAAAGCATTCACATTACCATTTTCTTGAGGGTGATACAGGTTTCTCCTATGGTGGCGTATCATTAAGTTCTGGAGTAATAAGGTAACTGTTTCATTAATGAAATGGATCACCTGATCACTAGTGAGGCTTTGGAGGCACCCAAATCAGGTGATGATATTCTAAGAAATGAATTTGGTGGTGGTATCTGTAGTGCAATATTTGACTTGGTGCGACCTCAACCCATCTGGTAAGGTACTCTATGGCGGTGACGATATATCTCACGTAGGAGTGGTGTGTCGACATATTGATAGGTCCTACAAAGCTGATTGCCCACTTCTCAAAAACTTGTAGCACTCATAATAGTTGCAAATGAAGTTCATCCGAGTGTGATGGATTCCAACCCTTTGGAAAATGTCACATCTTATGACATACTCCTTTGCATCTTGGAAAAATGTGGGCCACCAGAGCCCTGCCTGCAATTCTTTTCTTGCGGTGGCCTTTCCACCAAGATGACCTCTCACAATCCCTGAATGACACTCCCACAACACATCCTATCCCCCGTGGTTGAGGACACATCTGGGAAATATTTGATCAAGGCCCAACTTGTATAGTTTCCCCACAATCAACTGATAATATGTAGCACAAACGACCATGTGACTCTTTTGTGTTGTTGTGTATTCTTCTGGACATTTACATGTATCTATAAATGCTTCTATATCCTCCAAGTAGTCTAGTACAACTTCCACTCGAAACATATCAATGTTCGGTAGCTGATCATAAATAAATCCTCCACTCTCACTTGACTCCAGCTGAGAGAGGTGATCGTGCCCCACATCCTGTTGTTTTGTCTTAACAATTACTTCAAATTTGAATTCTCGAAATAACAGAATCCATCTACAAATCCTAACTTCAAGTAAGGGCTTGTTCACTAAATATTTTAGAGCATAATGATCAGTGAAAAACTTGAGTAGGCCCCTAAGAAGGTAATTTCATAACTTTTGAAGCAAATATACCATCGCAAGAGCCTCATGCTCGGTTGTGGTATAATTTTTTTCTGTCATAGATAATGTTTTTCTAGAGAAGTAAATAGGGTGATCGAGATTACCCTCCATGGGCTGAGTCAGGACGACTCCCAAGGAAATACCTAAGGTTACCATCAATATGAACATGGAATTATTTGTTCCAATCTAGATAACCCAAGATCATTTCACTTTCTAATTTCTCCTTCAGTATATTAAAAGCAGTGTCACATTCTTCTGACCATGTGAAAAGTTTGGATTTCTTTAACAACTTATCCATTGGTGCAGTAATCAAGGCATACTTGCAGATGAACCTCCTGTAATACCCTGTGTGGCTCCAAGGTGGATTGTTGACAGGTCCATGTTCAGGATCACTTCGACCTTAATAGGGTCTACACATACTCATTCCTTACATATGATATGGCCCAAGAGCATTCCAAAGGGGACAAAAAATATGCACTTCTTGAGATTTAGTGTGATTTGAAACTTTATATATCGGTCAAACATGACTTTGAGAAAAATGGAGTGTTTCTTGAGTAAACTTTAAATGGTCCAATCATCCATGTATACTTCTAGGAACCTGTGTATATAATCTCTAAAATAAGCAATCACCTTCCTTAAAAACATCGTTGGTGCAACTGCATTCTTGAGTCCAAACGGAATAACATGGTATGCATAAGATCCCCATTCCATGGTAAATGTTGTTTTCTTCTTATCATCCTCTACGATTCAGACTGGATGATAACCAAAGAATCCATCTGTAAAAGAATAAGATTATTTAACTACCACTTTTTCTAAAACTTCATCACTGAAAGGGCTAGGGAAAGGATCATGAACACAAGAATTTTTTAGACTGTGGTAGTCCACACAAACTTGAACTTCATTAGCATCCTTCTTATTTTATATAAAAATTTAACTAACCCACTCTGCTTCATCAGCTGAGACTATAAGCCCCACTACTAACATCTTATATATTTATTTCTTCACCTTCTCCTTAACCCTCGATTTCAGGCGATATGGTTAATGATTCACTGGGTTTGCATCTAGTTTAAGCATGATCTTCATTTCCCCTAACTCACCCTTAATCCCCTTAAGTTCCACAGCAGGAAAAGGGAACAAGTCCTCATATTATTTTAAGAGATCAAATATCTCTTTGGTATTCTTGTTGTCCCACTAGTCTCCTATCGAGGCCAACTTCAAATTTTCATTAGTCTCGATATTGTGTTTATGTAACTTTAAGGAAAGTAGATGCAAACCATCAATCATAGGCCCATCCTTAACATCTTGTTCCCCCTCAGTTTCCTTGAATTTTAGATGTCGTAGCTCCTCCAAATTATCATCTTCTGGATGTTTGTCTACCCTTCCATAGGCTATGACCTCATGATATCCTGATTCATATATATTCTCTAAAGTGCTCTGATCTATGCATCCTTTCATCGCTATCTGAGAAGGAAAAGTTGCTCATGAATTGATCTACTATGGAATCCCAATCACTAGTCTGTCCCCTTGTTTATTCCTTTACATACCATTCTTTAGGAAAGGTCCCCAGGGTGTGTACAAATTCGTGCACCCACAAATTCTTTGAAATTCCTTCACTGATCGATCTGGCCTCACATTCTTGCAAGTGTTGTCGAGGGTCAGAGCCCCCCTGTACTTCATAAAATCCTGTGGGTACTCCCCTGAATTTCTAAATCTGAATTTCATCATTGTTTTGATCTCCTCCCATTCTCTGATATGGTTGCAGTAATATTTCCACCACATTTCCAGTGTCAATTTTAAAGTGACATTCAATAGGGGCACCTTGTGTTATTCAGGAACAATTGCATCAAATCTATTGATAGAATCATTAATTGAATACATACAATTGACAGTAGGGAATTCTTGTACCTCTATGTCGATCCAGTTGATCTGATGGATTGTGGCACAACGTTGTGTTGATTTCATATCCACCATGCTACCAATAATCCCAGGTGGCCTCTCATCTGACCTCCAAACTATGAATACTCTACCAACTAATAGATCCTTCTGCAGTTGAGTTGATATAGTCCTCCATTCTCTCTATTGTCAGTCGATATACTTGATCGAACAATTCTAGCTCTTCCCTATCATCTGTCAGCTTTGTGAACCTTGGTCCTTGATATAGGTCTAGGGGCTAGATCACTCAAACCCCTTCTACTTTGACTGTCATCAGTTAAGTTTCTAAATAAATTATCACATAGTTCTCAAAATCCCAGTCTATCACCAGCAGTGTCAGATAGGGGTCCTTGTCCCCCATAATGTTTATAATCACTTTAAAGTCTTAATAATTCTTCACCCACACTATATCAACTTCTACATCCTCCAATCGTCCGACTGAGAGGATACAATATTGATTCATTATATGCAGCTAAATTGGTGAAAATGTTATCTTAGGCCTTCCCAGGGCTTCCCATGTCTTCCTTGACAAAATATTCACATATGAGCCTAAGTCAAACATTGTATCCTTAATTTGGAAACCTGCAATTTGAGTTTCAATCTCGAACTCCCTTACCATTCTCTTCTTGTTCCTTTGCACCCTCTTGGAGTTTATTTTGGGTAGGTTGGAAGAAATGGTCCCTCCCTTAGCCGCTCCATCCTTGACAACATATTTAAGACTTTCCTGCAACTTTCCAAACATTTGATCATTGTTCACAATTCACAGGAATAGTATGAACCATTCTTCTATGGGTGAAGCATTAGATTGTGGTGGGTCCGGACATCTAGAAGGAAAAGTTGCTAATGAATTGATCTACAATGAAATCCCAATCACCAGTATGTCCCCTTGTTTCTTCCTTTACATACCATGCTTTAGGAAAGGTCCCCAGGGTGTGTACAAATTCGTGCACCCACAAATCCTTTGAAATTCCTTCATTGTTCCATCTGGCCTCACATTTTTGCAAGTGTTGTCGAGGGTCAGAGCCCCCTTGTACTTCAAAAAATCCTGTGGGTACTCCCTTGAATGTCTAAATCTAAATTTCATCATTGTTTTGATCTCCTCCCGTTCTTTGATATGGTTGCAGTAAGATTTCCACCACATTTCTAGTGTCACTTTTAAAGCGACATTCAATAGGGGCACCTTGTGTTCTTCAGGAACAATTGCATCAACTCTATTGATAAAATCATAAATTGAATCCATACCAATGAAAGTAGGGAATTCTCGTACCTCAGTGTCGATCTAGTTGATCTGATGGATTGTGGCATAATGTGGTGTTGATTTCGTATCCACCATGCTACCAATAATACCAAGCGGCCTCTCAGCCGACCTCCAAACTATGAATACTCTACCAACTGATCGATCCTTCTACGTTCGAGTTGATATAGTCCTCCATTCTCTCTATTTTCAGTCGATATAGTTGATCCGACAATTCTAGCTCTTCCCTATCATCTGTCAACTCTGTGAACCTTTGTCCTTGATACGGGTCTAGGGGCTAGATCACTCAAACCTCTTCTACTTTGAATGTCATCAATTCCTTTTCTAAATAAATTATCGCATAGTTCTCAAAATCCCAGTCTATTCCAAACAATGTCAGATAGGGGTCCTTGTCCCCCATAATGTTTATAATCACTTTAAAGTCTTAATAAGTCTTCACCACACTATATCAACTTCTACATCCTCCAATCATCCGACCGAGAGGATACAATATTGATTCACCATATGCAGCTAAATTGGTGAAAATGTTATCTTAGGCCTTCCTAGGGCTTCCCAAGTCTTCTTTGACAAAATATTCACATCTAACCCTAAGTCCAACTTCATATCCTTAATTTGGAAACCCGCAATTTCAGTTTCAATCTCAAACTCCCTTACCATTCTCTTCTTGTTCCTTTGCACCCTCTTAGAGTTTATTTTGGGTACGTTGGATGAAATGGTCCCTCCCTTAGCTGCTCCATCCTTCACAACATATTTAATAGTTTCCTACAACAGTCCAAGCATTTGATCATTGTTCACAATTCACAGGAATAGTATGAACCATTCTTTTATGGGTCAAGCAATAGATTGTGGTGGGTCTAGACTCCTAGATTTTAGGGATCTTGGATGTTCTTCTTGAGGACCCCACCTATTGGTAATTAGTTATAAGTTTCTTCATCTTCCTTGTAGTACCTCTTCTGTTTTTCAGTGTCGTACGAGAAATTTGGTGATGTTGGTCTTATAACCCTAGTTTGTTCAGTGGCTCCCATGTAAACTCCAGTCTATTTCCTTCTGCGATTAACTATGTTAATGGTTGAGAGGGGAGTTTTCTCTGGCAGCCTTGGCTCCGCATTGATTAAGTTTTATCCCCTTTGGTGATTGTGTTCTTCCCATCTATAAATCAACTTTGGATATTATTTTGTCTCATGTGTGTTAAATCTGCACTAAGATCACCAGGTTCTTCTGGGTAGTGTTAAATATCATGTAACATGTCCTTCTTGATCACAGTCATGACAATGAACCAAGCCTCTACCTCCTATTCCCCCCCTACCCCCTTGTTCCTCCTCCTCCTCAGCCTCGAGAAGTCTGATTGATTCGGTAGGTCGATCGGTCCAATCGATCAGCTAGAGGATCAAGTGCTCTACATTGATTAGTATGGTGAGTTGTTGAAGCGAAAAATTCGCAAAAGGTGTTTTTTGGAACATTGGAATACTTATGTAGAATTGGAAAGAGATGAGGGAGATGCCTATATGCTCTGGATATCTCACAGTACTCAGTTGGTGTTGAATTCTGATGACTTGGAAACATGTGAAATTGGGTGCACCCTGTGAATAACCCTTGCATCCCTATCTATACAACTCATGCAATGGGTGTAGATATGGATGGTCCCACTAGTGTGGGTGTAGTATTTGGGCCCCACAACCTTGGGCACTCTATAGCAAAAATACCCTCTCCAAGGATTATTACACCATACATTCGGTCATGCAGGTCATGCTAGTTGCATATCCCTCAGCTTCTCTGTCACGTTCACAATTTGATGTTGCAGACCTAATATAGATGGTTCATGAGGCATTTCTCCCCTCTGGTACTCATGTGGGTATCCCTCCATAACCTTAATATGATTTTCCTAGTTGAAAGCATCTTGCAGTGTATCAGTTTTATGTTAAGTCAACGATGTTCAGGTAAGGGGTAATAATTATTTAATGAACAAGTCTCGTTGATGATTTGGATGTATCGGGTAGATCAACTTATCAATTGGATCCTTGAATATCTGCATTAGCTCCCAGAAAGTCTCCTTCTCGGTGCTTGATTTCCCATAATTAATACAACCCCTTTTGGTTTTTCTGGGAAAGTTTAAATTTGTGTAAAAATTCTTGCTTGACATCATCTACCGTTGGATTCTGGTGCAGTTTCAACCACTTAATGAACCCTCTCAATGCTCTTTCCTCGAGAGTGGTTTGGAATTAAATTTAATTTACAACATTAGGTGTCTGGATATCCCTCCACATGGCTTAAAACAGATACCAATGTTGCTCTACATCACAGTTCCCTTTACTAGAGAACTTGGGATATCTCGTGAATGATCCCACCATATTTGACTGAAATTGTGAGAGGATTATAAATTCCTGCGACCCAGGCTACAACGATTGTTGCAAGTTCACACTACTATTTCTATATTTACTGCTAATGGCACTGTATTTGTAGGCAGCATGCACACTGTGAATTCTTATGACCTTGATTAAATTAGACAAAAATTTATCAGTATTATGATAGAGTACTAGGGGAAGGTTGGGAGAGATACTACCTGATCTATTGGGAGGCGAGTCATTACTTATAGCGGATGCATCATTTTCTGCAAATAATCTCTTTATGGAAAAGTGCATGTCATCATCCATGATTTCCTTGGAGCCTATGTATCCCATTCCATATGGCGTTTACATTTCCACTGGCGGGGATGGGTCCCTGTCACCCTTCTGACCCAAAATTTCTATAGTCGTCTCGACTCTTCTTGAAGGGCCAAATTTTGCTTATTCTCCCTCTTTTGGACCTCCTGACACTGCTCCTGCTTGGCATAAAATCTTTTGTCGTATATAAATTTCCCATAAATCCCTATCCCTCTAATTATTATCTATTTTCACTCTCCTTTGTGCCCTCAAATCCCTAGCCTTTCACAATTAATTTGTGTCCATTTCTTCGATATTCACATAGTTCCCTACTTGGTAGAATCCCTTCCTTTAAGTCCTTCCCCCATTACTAGGTGTTTAAGCTGTCATGTTCGGGTTCTGGAACACAAACAAGTTCTCCTCCACAATTTCAGACTTAACCCTGTTAGAGTTAACACAACGGAAACATAAAATAACTAACACACAAAGCAGAAAAAAAAAACATAAAGACAACAGATTTTTAACGTGGTTCACCCAACCAATCTGGGCTACGTCCACCTAACAGGGCATCGGCAATGTCATTCATCAATAGGAGAAAATACAATAGCAGAGTTTCTCATCTGCCCAGCTCTTCTTCACTACAAATTTCTCATCATGCTCACTTGCCTCTATGAGCTTACATTTTATAGCTGTGAATGAAAAAAGACTCATAAATTCTCTCCCAACAAATATAGGATGCATTAACTCCTCATCAGAAATTGATGGAGCCAATGTAGCCACAAATCCTATTGTTGTCACCTACATGAGATTTTCTCCAAATTTAATTAAAAATAAGAAATAAAATCTCAAAAATCTCCACCTTGACAACAATTAGCCTGATACACTATTTCATTATTATTTTTATCTTTTCTGCAAGCCAAGAGAAGCCAGACACCATCGTAGCTTCTCTAACAAAACTAGTTTCGTGAACATGTCTGCACAGTTTTCCTTTGTATGCACCTTTTCAAGAGAGACTCCCCTTTCAATGATAACCTGTCTTACAAAATGGTATTTGATAGGTATGTGCTTGATTTACTATGATAGGCGGGATTTTTAGCCAAGTGAATTGCACTTTGACTATCACAAAATAACTTGATGTTGTCCTGCAACCTACCAAATTCACCAAACAAACCTTTCAACCAAACTACTTCTTTGCAAGCATGTGAAGCAGCTATGTATTCTGCTTCTGTAGTGGATAAAGCAACAATGTTCTGTAGCTTTGACATCCAGCTAATAGCTCCACCTGCAAGAGTAAAGACATACCTTGAAGTTGACCTTCTCTTATCCAAATCACCTGCAAAATCAGAATCAACATATCCACAAACATATTCACTGCTTCTGTTATAAGTGATACAATAATCACTTGTGCCTCTCAGATACCGAAGCACCCATTTCACTGCTGACCAGTGTTCTTTTCCTGGATTTGCCATATACCTGCTGACAACCCCAACTGCATGTGAAATATCTGGTCAAGTACAAACCATCGCATACATCAAACAACCTACTACATTGGCATATGGAATTCGAGACATATATTCCTTTTCTTCATTAGTGTTAGGACATAAACTTGAAGAAAGCTTAAAATGGGAAGCAAAAGGGACTGAAACAGGCTTCACATTGTTCATACCAAACCTCAAGAGTATCTTCTCAATATACTTCTGTTGTGATAGCCATAGCTTACCATTGCTGCTGTCTCTGAAAATCTCCATGCCCAAAATCTGTCTTGCTGCTCCTAGATCTTTCATATCAAACGTCCTAGCCATATGAGCCTTTAACCTGTTGATCTCTGTTATGATTTTTCTTGCTAAAATCATATCGTCAACATACAACACTAAGATAATGAACATGCCACTACTTAATTTCTTAAAGTAAACACAATGATCATATTCACTTCTTATATAATTTTGACTTATCATGAAAGAGTCAAATTTCTTGTACCATTGTCGAGGCTACTGCTTCAGACCATACAATGATTTCTTGAGCCCGCAGACAAATTTCTTGTTGCGATTTTGAACAAACCCTTCCGATTGTTCCATGTAAATCTCCTCATCTAAATCTCCATGTAAAAATGCAGTTTTAACATCTAGTTGCTGTAATTCTAAATCAATTAAAGCAACTAATGCTAACAAAATCCGAATTGAAATTTTTTTTACAACTGGTGAAAATATCTCATGAAAGTCAATGCTGGCTTTCTGAGAAAAAACTTTCGCAACCAGCCTCGCTTTGTACCTGTCTTCTGTATCATCAACACCCTTCTTCAATTTGTAAACCCACTTACATCTCACAGCTTTCCTATCTTTAGGAAGTTCTACCAGATCCCATGTGGCATTCTTGGCTAATGCCTTCATCTTGTGCTTCATAGCCTCTTTCCACTTACCACTGTTAGAACCTTCTATAGCTTCCTGATAGCACAAAGGTTCATCATCGTTAGCGGTTAAAGAAACTGAAGTAACATAATCATCATACCTTTTAGGAAAATGTCTGATTCTCGTAGACCTCCTTAAAGATGTTTCTAGTACTTCCCTAATTTGCTGATTATTATCTGTAGGAACTTCTTCATGATCAGCATCTGAAACACGTTCATGATCTGCATCTGAAACTTGTTCATGATATGAATCTAAAACTTGTTCGTTTGGACTATCATCAGTATTTGAACTGGTTTCAAACTAAATGTGTTGAAGATTACGTACATTATCCTGTTTCAATTTATCATCTACATCTGGCTTTTCAAGTGAAGATTCATTAAATTTAACATCTCTGTTAATGATGATCTTGTGAGTAGTAGGATCCCACAACCTGTATCCCTTAGTGCCATCACCATATCCAACAAAGATATATCTTTTTGATTTAGGATCTAATTTAGAACACTGATGTTTCAGAACTAGAGCATATGCATCACAACCAAAAACTTTCAGTTTAGAATAATCACATGGATAACCTTTCCATACCTCTTGAGGAATTTTGCATCCTATCGCAGTTGATGGTGATCGATTTACCAAGTAACAAGCTGTAGAAACCGCTTCTGTCCACAATTCCTTCTGCAAATTGGCGTTACTAAGCATACTTCTTGCTCTCTCTAAGAGAGTCCTGTTCATGCGTTCAACAACTCCGTTTTGTTGAGGAGTATATACAGTGGTTTTATGTCTTTCGATCCCAACATCTTTGCAATAATTATCAAATTCCTTTGAAGTAAACTCACCACCATTGTCATTTCTTAAACATTTAATGGTTCTTCTAGTGATGCTTTCAACTAATGCTCTAAACTGTTTGAAAACTTTGAATACATCAGACTTCTTCTTTAACATGTAGACCCACACTTTTCTAGAGAAATCATCAATAAAAGATACAAAATATGATGATCCTCCATATGAGGTTATAGGAGATGGACACCAAACATCAGAATGGATATAATCAAGGATTCCCTTATTAGTATGTTTTCCAGTTTTAAACTTCTGCTTGCTTTGTTTCCCAAACAGACAATGTTTACAGAAATCTAACTTAGAATATTTTAAACTAGGAAGTAACTTATGATCAGATAAAATTTTAATCCTCTTTCGCTCATATGGCCCAACCTTTGATGCCATAAACGAATAGAATTACTGTCATTTTCAGATACTGTAGAAGCATGATATGACTCTGTTCTTCCTTCTAACTGATAAAGATTTCCAACCTTCTTTGCTTTCATGATTAGTAAAATTCCTTTATAAACTTTCATTACTCCACCTTGAATAAAGGTTTTATATCCATTAGTGTCTAGTACTCCTAGTGAAATGGGGTTTTTTCTTAGTTCAGGTATGTGTCTTACATCAGTTAGAATTTTATTTGTCCCATCAAACATTTTAATTTGGATGCTTCCAATTCCCACAATATTACACGAGACATCATTTCCCATGTAAACAACTCCATCATTGATTGATTTATAAGTTTTAAACCACTTTCTATGAATGCACATGTGATTTGACGCACCAGAAGCTAACAACCAATGTTGATCATGATTAGACAAACTAACTGATAACACTTCATCACTCATACCTGAAATAGATGCTGAACCTGTATCTGTCGTGTTTTCTTCTTTCTTCTCTGTCGAAGAATCTCCTTTGGATGTTTGCTGTCTCTTCCAACAATCCTTCTTCAAATGTCCCGATTTTCCACAAAACCAGCACTTTACCTTACTCTTCTTCCCTTTCGATTTTGAACGCGAGTTGTTGTGCTTACTGAAGCATCTTTACTTAGAACGACCTCTGACCATCATTTCTTCTGAGGTATATGTTTCTAAATTTTACCTCTTCCTTGTTTCTTCGGACAACAAAGCTCCAACAACATCATCAAATTCAAGGGTTTTTGATGAACTAAGACTTATAGAAGTAACAAAATGATCCCATAACTCGAGCAACGAGCATAATAAAGTTACAACTTTATCTTCTGATTCAAATTTTACTTCTATACTTTCTAACTGCACCAGGAGAGTATTAAAGGTATTCAGATGATCAGTTATCGTCGTACCTTCCTTCATGCACAAGCTGTACAACTGTCGCTTCAGAAGAATCCTATTGGTTAAGGATTTTTTCATGTACAACTTTTCAAGCTTTGTCCACAAACCAGCAGCAATTTTTTCTGACACGACGTTAAAAAAAAAATCATCTGCCAAACACAGTCGAATGCCGCTCAGTGCTCTTTCATCCAAATCACTCCATTCATCATCTGTCATGGTGTAAGGCTGTTTGGATTTTCCCAATAGTGCCTTCGCCACGCCTTGTTGCATGAGTAGATCATACATCTTCACTTTCCAGATCTCGAAGTTGTTTTTTCCATTGAACTTCTCGATCTCAAACCGAGCACTTTGTGTTTTTTCCATGTTGTGTCACAAAAACAATCTCCAATTGCAACTTTTAATAAATGAGGTTTTGATTAAAAAATCCCTTAGCCTTTTAATATCATGGCATATTACAAAAAGTCTATATATAATAATCGATATTACAATTCTTATGACTCCATATAAAATATTGATTTATCATACAAATCAATTTAATGAAATGTCTCCTTATTAAAAGACTTCATAATATATAAAAAAAAACTTTACCCTTCACCTTATAAAAGGGCCTTTCCTTTAATACCATGTGCAAATGGAATTTAATACAAATCGATTTTCCTTTAAACACCACTCATATCAATATACACAAATCGATTTATAGAACTTTAAATCGATCCTTAAAGAAAACTTCAAAAAACCTTTGAATAAATCGATATGATTTAATTGATCACCTTTTAAAATAAATCGAATTTTGAATAAACTTAAATAATAGCGTTTCACTCAACCATATGGAAGCCTAAATAAATCGACTTTGCATAAATGTTCTTGCACTTAATTTTCAAAAAAAAGTTGAAATGAAATATCGACTTATCAACTCTGTTTTAATTTAAACAATCGCTCACCGACCAGACCTCATGGTGGATATCCAGCTCACAATGGTTACAGATTCAACATAGGACGCCGGCAATCTGCCCCTACAGTGATTTCGTGGCAGCGTCTTCTGCAACAACGGCCACAACACCAGGCTCAGTCCATGGTCCTTATGGCTCTTCACCATTCAACGCTAGTCCAGACCTGAGATTCTGCTATATGCCATCTACGCATGCCCACAGCTCCCTCTCTTGGACACAGGTTCGCGGCTTCTCCACTCGGCATCTACGGCTCCCTTCAAATCATTATTCTTACTGCTCTGATACCAAGTGTTAGAGTTAACACAGCGGAAACATAAAACAACTAACACACACAACATAAAAACAAACATAAAGACAATAGATTTTTAACGTGGTTCACCCAACCAATCTGGGCTACGTCCACCTAACAGGGCATCGGCAATCTCATTCATCAACAGGAGAAAATACAATAGCAGAGTTTCTCATCTGCCCAGCTCTTCTTCACTACACATTCCTCATCATGCTCACTTGCCTCTACGGGCTTACATTTTATAGCTGTGAATGACAACAGACTCATAAATTCTCTCACAACAAATATAAGATGCATTAACTCCTCATCAGAAATTGATGAAGCCAATGTAGCAACAAATCCTATTGCTGTCACCTACATGAGATTTTCTCCAAATTTAATTAAAAATAAGAAATAAAATCTCAACAAACCCACAATGGGATTTCCTTTAGTAGTCTTCCTCACAATCCTGACCTGAACATGACCTCAGCTTCAGAAAATGACTGATGAATCTCCGCGGAAAACTTAATAATTTATCCCTCTAGCGTGATATCCACCCAGACATCCACTGCTCACGTCAGATTTGTGTCAATTTTATGTAGTTCGACAAGATACACATGTGTCTAGGTACGAAGAGAACAATTTTTTCCACTAGTTTTTCCTTTTACTTTCACTCTTTGTAACCAGTTTTAGATCTCCTCTAGGAATATTTACTAGAAAATCTCATATTGATTGCTATCTAGTTCCACGTATAAGATATTTTCCTTTTTATTCTCACACCTTGTCTACGGAGCTGAGCTTGTTGAGAGACGAACCGATCCACTTGTTCATGCCACCAATCTTGGAGCTCCTTCTTAAAGATCCTTGATACCATATTCCAAAGCCCTTTTTGAACTTTCAGGTCCTAGAAACAAAACCATTTGTTGGCACAAAAATATTAACAGGGTTGAGACCCAGGGTTTGAGCATAGGGGCCAACAAAGCTCCATGGTAGTCTAGCACAATGCTGACATTTTCACCTTACCCAGGGTGGATAAGGAGTCTCACATGAGGCGTGTCGTGACCTCAGTAAGATAAGGGTTTGATTCTGGTATCAAGAGGAATCAAATAAGAGGGCAGGAGTCAAATATCCCTAACTTATAACAATTAGAAGCATAATCGCAACAGGTCATGAACGCTCAAAGAATAAATACCATACAGATATAAACATATAAAAAATTTTAAGAAACCATGTAACCATCCATGCAATTTACATGTATCCCAATAAACTCCCTTTTTTATTAATCCATGCAGTAATATAACATTACATCCGCCTTGAGAGCCTGATAATTAACATAATAAAATAACATGAGATACCAGTACATAAACATATTAACCAAGAAAACATACACAACACGGGCTCAAATAGATCTGCAAAAGCATTTTAGTACTCTATTTTCTCTCCTTCATTTTCCCCTCGTCCTTCTTTATATTTCTTCACTTGCTTAGACTGCCAGTTCTCTCTTGGAGGCTTTGCCTTATTCCTCATTTGACTACTTCTATTGCTCGGCTATCAATATTCTTTCCTACTTGGTTTTGGATTCCTTCTTTATTCCTTCCTCCATAATTTATAGTTCTCAACGAATTCCTTCCTCCTTTCTCGCTGTCTCCCCACAGCTTCCCAATGGTTATCTTCACAAAATGTCATCATCCTTCTATATTGTCATCTATGTTCCAAAAAATGACAAACCCAACAAATAGGGATGGGGAGAAGGGAAGAAATTGAAAGGGATATGGAAAGGGGTAGAGAGAGGGGGGATTAAGGTAGAGGAGAGAGAGAAAAGGAGGGAGAGGGGATGAGTAAGGGAGGGGAGAGTGGGGATGTAGTGAAGGAGAGAAAAGGAGGGATAAAGTGAGATAAAGAGAAAAATAGAGTGTTTTTATATGTTTTTGTTAGAGAGGGGGAGATAGAGAGAGATAAATTTGGTAAGGAATATAGATTTGGGGGGAATAAGAGCAACATGAAAGAGAGATTGAGAGAGATAGAAATAGGTATAGGGATAAGTGGGAGATAGATAGAGTAGGAAATGGGTAGAGAGAGGTAGGCTTAGCGGGGGGGGAGAGAGAATGGAGACATCCAAGGGGGGAATGGGAAAATGATAGGGATATATAGATAGGGAAAGGAAGAGTGAGCTAAAGTGATAGGGAAGTTAGGATAAAGAATGAGAGGATGGGGGAGAAAGAGTGGTGGGGGGTGAGAGAGAGGAGGGAAAAATAAGGAGAGTGATAGAGAGAAATGGATAAGTGGGGAGAGAGAGACGAAGGAAAAATAGGGAGAATGAGAGAGAGAAATGGATCAAGGGGGAGAGAGAGAGTTGGAGGGTTAGTAGGGAGAGATAGAGAGAGTGGGGGAAGAGAAAGAGTATGAGGGTGTGAGAGAGAGGATGGAAATGTAGGGATAGTGAGAGAGAGAAAGGGATAAGGGGGGACAAAGAGAGTGAGTGGGAGGATGTTAGTGGGGAGAGATAGAGAGAGAGGGGGTGGGGTGTAAGGGATGGGAGAGAGAGGGATATATGAGGTAAACATAAGGATAGAGATAAATGGATAGGGGGAGAGAAAAAATTATGGACATGGGGGAAGTGAAGATAGAGAGATAAATGGAGATAGAGGTAAACATAGAAGGGGTTTAGAGAGTGTGAGTGTTAAATAGAGAGGGGGGGGAGAGATATTTATTGGGAAATTAAGAGAAAGGTGGGGAATATGAAAGGGAGAGAGATATATAAAGAGGGATAGTGAGAGGGGGAAGCTAAAAATGGATATGGAAAGGGGTATAGAGAGAGGGAATATTAGTGATAGAAGTAGGGGAGAGAGATATGAAGAAAGGAAAATATAGAGGAGTGTATGAAAATGGATAAAGACACATGGAAAAAAATAACAAAAGTGGGAGAGAAAGAAATGGATAGGGAAAAGGGATAGAGATGGGGGCTTAGGGAAAGTGAGAGAGATAGGGACAAAAGGATAGTGAAATGGGAATATGGATAAAGACAGAGGGAGAGAGGAGGAGATGGGGGGGAGAGAGAAAGTGAGGAGAGAGTAATGGGGAAAGGAAAAGGTAGAGAGGGGTGAGGAATAAGGAAACAAAGAAAGAGATAAAAAGAGGGATAGGGAGAGGGTGGGAGACAGAAAGAGGTAGAGAAATGGGGGGCTTACGGGGAGAGAGAGATAGGAGTGGGACATAGGAAGAGAGAGAAAGGGATGGAGAGAGTACGGTTGGGGAAAATATGGAGAGAGACAAGAAACAAATGAGTTAGGAAGGATGGTGAGAGATAGATAAAAATATCATGCACATGATTTGAACACATGTACTCTATTTGAATGCATGTGTATTATTTAAACACTTGTATTTTATAAATGTGCACATATTACTAAATTAAAATAAAATAAAATTGCTGGATCACCTTTTCCCAATTAGGTGGTGGATGAGGTGGATACGCATGTTACTAAAATTTAATTTCTTTTTTTGGTTGGATCACCTTTTTCTATAGAAAATCTACCAAAGGGAATCAATCTGACCTTGTAATGTACTAAAACAAGATATTTAATCCTTCCTACAATTTTCGGAAACAAAACATGATCGTACAATCACATATAAGCAAGAGAAAGAAATAAGCAATCACACAAAAAAATATGTATATGTGGAAAGAATCTGCTCAAAACCCCTCTATCTCTATATTTCATATGGTCAAGATCATGAAACAATACAATGTCATTCCTCACACTGAGAAACCTCTACACTTTGTTGACTGCCTCACTCTAATCTTGCTTGAAACTGGCTTGCAATATAAGAAAAATTGGTCAAGTATTTGTTGAGATTGCAACAAGATGAGGAGCTTAGTGGAAAGAAGTCGCCTTCACTAAGTGGGCCCACAGGCTATTTTTGGTGCAAAGTCTATTTTTAGACTATGCCTATTTTTAGACATATGGATCATGTTCTATGAGTTGCAGGATGCTATTTGTGGATGGTTGGTCGAGTCAGAGAAAATATATGGACTTCTATTTTTAGACATGCTGGGCAGAATCTATTTTTAGATTTCCATTCTAAAAATAGATATGTCGAATATTATTAGCTCTTAATAATATTTGGACTCTAAACATTATCTTATCCTCTTGGAGCACTTCAGTTTGATGTTTGGATGTGGCACATGCAACTGATAGAAGGAATTACGCTATTCCTAGGGTTTAGTGGAGCTATTGCATGGTTGACTTCAGTTAGAACTCATGTGATAGAGTTTGGTGGAGTTGATGAGAGAGTTAATGGAGTTGTGTTCAGGTTAACTTAGTTGAGCTAGTTGTATCTAGTCTAATTGATTGATACAATTAGTGAGAGTGGTGTGAATTAATTATTAATTAATTCACTAATTATTAACTCATAAATCAACTAAAGAATACATCAGTTAATTGCAGTGCATGGACAGTTTCAGTGGAGACCAATGAAGAGGTAGGTGAAAGAGCAGTGTGACTATCAGTTGTGACTATACTGGTGCATGAGATTTGCACACACATTGATGGAGAAGCCAATGAGGATTTCATAGTACATACCAGTGGGATTTGAACCTTGATCTGGTAATTATCCATATTGGATTGCGCAGTAGAGGCTGGCTAACAGGTGGAGCAGATTAGAGCATGTGTTTTGTATGATCTGAGCTTGTGTAGTGTGTAACAATTGGAGATTTTACTGAGAGCTTGTGAGGAGTTTGTACAATGATTGTTACATGATCTCTATCATTATAATATACAGATAGTTGGGGGTTTTTAGCTTTAAGCTTTCCCATAAATACTATGTTTATGTGTGATTGTTTATGGTTTTAATGTGCGCATGCGATTGTTTAATTTCAGCAAATTGATGATCGATAGTAGAATAGGTTATGTATTATGCATGAAGCTCAAATAGTGTGTGATCAGGATAATCTCGGTGAATAATTTAATAGTTATTCAAATTTCTGCAGTATTTAACCTTTTTCTTGCCTCTTCCTGGCCTACATTTCTTACGAATTCTTGGGATAATTGAGCCCCTATTAATTAGAAAAATCCCCAATAATTATTGTGGAATACTTCAGGGCCTTCCTGATGACCTCATGCATGACCTATACAATTTTCTAATAGTACAACTGATAGTTATCTTCCCTTTAACCTCTGTCTCAACTGGGCCTTCCTTAAAACTAACATGCAATAGTTATTTATATCGAATTATCATCTAACTAATTTATCACTACTTCTGAAATAAATCTAATTTAATTCACTAGACCTCTCACTAGATTATCTCTCAGTTAGAACTAGTTAAACTGATTTTAACACAATTAATTCAGTTAACTAATTACAACTCACAAATAATTATATTTTGACCCCCTAAAAATAGAAAATCCTTTATCATGCATCCTCTTAGACCTATAACTCAAATTTCCTAAGCTAAATAAGTCTTCCTTAGTTAGTTAACTAATACAAGTTGTCATGAGATTAAATTACAATTTTTTTTCCAATTTAATTAAGGGAAAATTAAATCAAAAGCCTCATATGGTAGCCATTTTTGGGTGCCATTTTCTGGATTTCATTTCTGGATTCCAATTTCACTGTTTCTTGTTGCAAATTTCAACACTCCTTCTAAAAAATAAATGAATTCAATCTATCTTGATCAGGTACCTTTGGAATTTTTTTCATGCAAATATTCTCTCTAGAGTTGTTCCTGCTGCAACTCCTAAAACTGAATAGCCTCCAAAAAAATTTGAATCAGTATGATGCATCTGTCATCAGAGACTCTGACTGCTACCGGTTACTGCACTATCTACTAAAAACTATGCACTATTGCTGACTCTGCATTTGTGCCCTCTTCACTGCTACCAACTCTGATCTGTGATCTAGTATCTGGCATCTGTCACTCTGATTTATGTCTTCCTCACATATGACTGCATCAATCCTTCTGATCCTTTCTGCTACTGTGTATTGTGGGATCCTTGTAGCTAGGTTTGATCCATGTGACACACCATCTCAATGGATCCAGCCCAAATTTATTCTCTTGGGATTATTGTTTAGTCAATTTAATGTCTTGAATTGCTATAATAAATCATTGACAGAGGTTAGTAATCTGATCAAGTGTGGTGCACTATATATGATTAGATGACCGTCTTTCTTACTTTGTTGTATATATATATATATATATATATTTAGGGGTTAGTATTTTATGCCTAATGTTAAAAACTAAAATTGATCTAAGGAATGAAATCTAAGTTTTTGAATGAAATCTTGAATGATAGGAAATAACTAAATATGAGAGAAATTTAATGATAAGAAACTTAATCTTAATAAGGAAGAAAAGGAAATGTTATTTCTACTCTTAAGAAAAGAAATTGATTTACAAATTACTCTTAATAAAATGAATGAAATATAAAATATAAAAGAAGGAAGAAAATGAAATGTTAATTAACTAATCTATTTTTCATAAAAATAAATCAATCTTTGGGTGGTTAAACCTGAGCTATGTTAAACTATTCTATGCTAACAAAACATCTATGGAAAACATATAATTAAAATGATTTTGTATTTAAACAAAGCATTGTTCTAGATTCTATTGAATTCTATTGAACTCTGAATTATGTTCTATCTACCAACATAACAAAAATAAAACCATATTCTACCTCATCAGTTGGGAACACTAATTGTTATGAAAATAAAGCATCTGATCTAATTTTAAATCTATATAAAATGATCAAAATATAGTTCTAATCTAAGTTTATCCTAGTTTTAAATCTATCTAAGAATGATCAAAATGTAACTCTAATCTAACTTTGTTCTACATTCCATGGAAATGAAAGAATCAAATCTATTACTATGAAATTAAACTAACAGTACTAATTGAATTCAAATTTAACTAAGGAAAAAAAATAATGACAGAGTACCTATTGCGCAAAACGGAATGTCTAATCTAAATCCTATGGTTGTTGTGTAATAAAATGTGAGAATTATTTCAATTGGAAGATGACAGAGTCATGATAATGAAACAATTCATGAGAGCATAAGATATAACAATCAACTGTGTGTAAATCTAAAGAAATGATTCAAAAAACATTTAGAAACTAATTGACATGGAATAAAACTATAAAATGACGAGAAATTAAACTACTAATCGATAAGAAATTAACTACTCAATGACGCAAATTTAAGCTATGAAATGAAAATAAATTGAACTACGAAATGACTGTAAAAACCTCATTTCCATGCAGGGGCCCTCTACAACAGAACGAGTGTAAATCTACTTAGGCTTTCTGTGCATCAATGGTTTGGAACTTGTCTTCTTAATTAACTAAACAAAGTTTAAAAATGTATCACAATATTATCATAAAATCAAGCTTATTTCCAGTTTTGACAGACCGGTATTTATACAAGGTTTTAAATTAACTATCTAAGACAATTTCGCCTATCAAAAGAAAAATAACGCTAATACTAGAAGTCTAATCAGAAACAAAGCCTTCATGGCTCTTTCTCAATTTTCTACGTAAGAGAAAATTGAGAACCTTCGTCTGCTGGTCTCATCCCTTATCTTAACTGATCTTTGACCACGAGTGTAGGCATAATCCTTCTCTAAATTGAGCAGGTAAGTAGGATATGATCCATATATGGACCATTTAAAAGCAGGGAAAATTTTAAGGATGAAAGTTTATCTTAAAGCTTAGAAACCTTGGCGAATCTTACTAGTCACCAATATGTAAATTGTAAAATTTTTGATGATATATCTTTTAAAATATTTAGGTTTCTAATTATTTTATATTAGTATATATAAATTTTGGCGATTTTTAGGGTAAAATAATTTTATACTATAAATTTTTGGCGAATCAATTTTCAAAAAAATGAAAATTGGCGAATCTTTTTTTTGGAAAAACCCTGGAAAATTAGCCCACTCGCGAATATTAGCCCCTAAAATTTTCCCTGTTTCAAAGCTACCCATCTGGCTCACTTCTTCATTTTCTTCTTGAAACCTATCAAACAATAACGGTGGCTGCAGAAACAAAGGTTAGCTACATAATTGCACAAATTCTGTAGCTAATTACAAAAATTCATATAAATAATAAGAAACAATATAATATAAAATAGGCATAATCTAAATTCCTTCTCAAATGTAAAACATGGAAATTATCATTGATTGAGTTTATGGATTTACGAAAAAGGAATAAAATATGGTGGAAAAAGAGGTCAAAATGGGAACAATTTTGAGGTTCAACATACCCCCACTAAGAGACCATTGCATGTCCTCATGCAATTTCCAAAATTGTGATCCTTCACCCTTTACTGCATTTGTTCTGATACCTCTGCCAATACATCCATCTTCCTCTTATTTCCTTTCCTTGAGGTGATTTCCGTTCTTGGTTTCTTCATGAGGAGTTTTTACTTCAAATTGATGAATTTTATGTTCAGGTAGTCATTTCTTTTCTTCAGTTCCTTGTTCTTTTTATACCATAGACCCAAATGTAAAATAGTATTTTCACTAATGTCCTTTTCTAAGTGGTTTTGTTCCTTCAAAGATTCATTTTCTTCCTTGATGTGTCTGTTCAGTATCTCTAGTTCATAGGTTTCTTGCTTCAAAGTGCTCACTAGAGGTTCTTGTGGACTAGTTGGCTATTATTCAACACTTGGATTTCCCTCTACATGTCTCTTTTCTAAGGATTCAATGTAGTCATAAATTCTTTCTGTACCGGGTCAATTTCTGGGGTCCTTCTACTTCGACTGTGTATAGGAGAGGCAATAATAGGCGATGGTACTTAGGGATCTTCATCTAAATAAACTAACTCTGCTTCCTATTTGGATGTCTTCTTCAAGGGTTTACGAAGTTTGGAACTTCTCCTTGGCTCTACAGGTCTTAATATTTCTAATTTTCTAACTTTTCCCTTTCCCTTTACATTACCTCTCTTTTTGTAACCACTCTATTTCTTATTCTTCAGTAATTTTGCGATAGTAATTTGATGTAGAAAACACAATTTCCACTTCCAAATTAGTATAGTAAAATATTCAATTTTACTATGGCCCAGGTTTACTCTTCAGTATGATGTAATTGATTCGTTCTTCGCCACTTAGTATGCAATTCCAACCTCCACTCTATTAATATATATAATATTTAAATGTTGCAACATTATGCAAATTCCAATTTTTTTAATAATCCATGGGTCCTTAAAGGACCATTGTTACTGTATATAATAATGGCATACTTAAAAGTCAGCATTTGGAATCCACTTAGAAAAAGAAAACAAGCCAACGTACTTCTTAAAGCACCATGGATAAAACAAAGGAAATCTAATTCGTTGACTTTAGAATTGGCTTAAGAAAAACAAAATACCACCAACCATTTGAATCCACAACTTCACAACCACTACGGCAATCAAGAAAATAAATATGGTTCCAGCTCTGTAATTTGGAATTTTGTTTTGAACCTACACTAATCTCCACACAATGATTCAATGCAGATGACTATGCCACTATCCAGCAATATTAACATAGATCCTCAATGTAGATGACTACGCCACTATACAGTAATGTTAACGCAGGTTAAAACACAAACACCACCATCGAATTTGCTTGACCTTACTGACATCAACGCAATGTCATAGAGGAAGGTCGAATTTGATATGTGGTTACCTAGAAACATGAATGTATTGAATATTCCCCCTCTGATTAACTTTGCAGCATTGTATATTTCGGTTGCATCACAATCCCACAGAGTCACGTTATGACAGTAGTGCCGCTGACATTTTTTTGTCACGACTTTTCCACTGCGGAATTCATTGCACCGTCCAAGGCTTCAATGTCTCAACATTTTTCCAGAGATTATTTGTCTGTGGTCACCTAATTCCACACTCCACTACAATGGTTTAAACTGTGCATCACCCTCCACGCGAAAAACAAAATTGTTTGCCTGCAATCACATATTTATAGACAAGATATACATACAGTTTGCAGATTCAAAAAGAAAACACAATATGCTAAAATCCAAATTACATTAACACTGCATGGGATGAATACTTCATTGTTTTCCCCTTTGCATTTTCAGTCTTTATACTAGCACTCTTGGTGTTTCTCCTCTACCTCCCTATTATTTATACTTGAAATGTTAAACTGTTCCTCTTAGAATAGGTTTCTTCTCGAATTTTCTCAAAAAATCACTACCTCCCTATTTTCAAGTGCTTATTACTATGTTGGCTCTATATCCACGTAGGGAAAGAAACCAATTCCTAATTTTATTCCTAATTTATTAAAAATAAAAAAACAAACTAACGATCCTCATAAATAAATAACAATAATAATAAAATAAAATAAAATACTACTACTAATGTTTATTTCTTTGGATTAGCCACAACATGTGAACAAAACATCACATTGCTGGCTAAGTCCCCGATGCTCTTGCATCAGACTCCCGGGTAAGAAAACTGATCTTGTAATGTTTCAGAATCGATTCCCAACTTCTGTAGCTTTGCTGCAGTCATCCAACTGGCGTCTTTCACTAGCTGTCCTTTCCACTTGACTAAATACTAATAATAAGTTTGGCTCCTGGTTTTCTTTGACACTCTCTTCTCCAAAATGGTTTCGACTTCCCTCTTTCCTACTTTGGGCATCTTCTCTTCCCAATTTACTGTTGGGTTTTCTTCTACTGTGGCATCCCCTTGTGATTCTTCTTCTAGTTCTCGGTATAGGTACAAATATGCAACATTGAAGATTGGCAATATTCCAATTCCTGTTGGTAATTTAACTTCATATGCATTTGAAGAAAATTTCCTTACAATTTTACATGGCCCTATCTTCTTCAATTTTAATTTCTTATAAATTTTAATAGGAAATATTTCTTTTCTTAAATATACCATAACCAAATCACCCACTTGTAATTCTTTTTCTAGCCCCCTCATATCTTCTCTTTGCTTGTACTTTCTACTGCTTTCCTACAATATGATTTTGAAATATTCCTGTAGTTCCTGCGTCTGTTCTGCAAATTCTTCTGCCTTTACACTCCTTACCTCCTGTTTTCCCAGATCTATGAGTTCATACACACCTCTTGGATGCATTTCAAAAAAAATTTGGAATGGACTCATGCCAGTACTTCGATTTGCAGTGTCTTTGTAAGAAAACTCAGCCTAAGTAAGGGCTAAATCCTATTGTTTAGGATTTTTATATACCAAGCTTCTCAATATGTTTCATAGACTTCTATTCATGAACTTGGTCTATCCATCCATTTGAGGATGATATGCTGAACTGAAACTGAGGTTGGTACCTAGTTTCCTCCACATATTTCTCCAGAAATGTCCCACAAACTTGGTATCCCTGTCCGACACAATGCTTACAGGTAATCCATGCAATCTTACAACTTTTGAAAAAAATAGATTAGGAATATGTGTTGCATCAATTGTTTTCTTGCATGCAATAAAATGTGCCATTTTAGAAAATCTATCTACAACAACATAAATGGAATCATTTCCCCTTTGAGTTTTTGGCAAACCCAAAACAAAATCCATACTAACTGCATCCCATGGTCGGTCGGGTATTGGTAATGGATGATACAATCCTGTATTCTGAAATTTCCCCTTAGCATGCTGAAAAATCCTGCATTTTTCCACAAACCATTTAACATCAGTTTGCATCTTTGGCCAGAAATAAAAATTATTTACCTGAGAAAAGGTTTTGTCTTGTCCAAAATGTTCGAATAGACCTCCACTATGCTTCTCCTTGATTATGTTTTCCCTCATAGAACATTTAGGAATACATAACTTATTTCTTTTGAATAGTAAAACCCCTTGGATTAGATAATCCAACCACTGGCTTCCGTTATGGACTGCTGGATTTTCCACGACTGCATAAATTTCTTTAAACTTTGCATCATCTTTATACATGTCAACCATCTCCTCAAACCCTACAACACCAACTTGTAACTCCTACATAATTAAGTTCACCCTACTTAAAGCATCAAAAACTTTGTTCAATTTATCACTTGTATGTTTGATTACAAAAGTGAAAATCTGCAAATATTCTACCCATTTGGCATGTTTCTGATTTAACTTTGGCTGATTGTTTATAAAATGCAATGTATGATTATCAGAATATAACACAAAGTCTTTTGGCAACAAATAATGTCTCCATTTTTTAAGGCTTGTACAACAACATAAAATTCCTTGTCTTAAGATGAATATTTCTTCTTTGCTTCATTTAGTTTTTCACTAAAGTATGCTTTTGGTTTCTGATTTTGACTCAGAACTGCTCCAATCCCAATTCCACTAGCATCAGTTTCAACTTGGAAAACTTTCTCAAAATTTGGTAAATCCAAGACTGATTTTTCAGTAATCTTTTTCTTTAGCAATTTAAAGTTTCTATCTGCTGCTTATGTCCATTTGAATGACTGATTAGTTTCTCTGATTGTTTCTATAATGGGTGCACAAATCTGACTAAAACTTCGAATAAATTTTCGGTAGAAACTTGCAAGACCATGGAAGCTTCTTACCTCAAATATGCTTCTAGGAGTTGGCCAATTCACAATTGCTTGGATTTTCTCCGGATCCATTTTCAACCCTTCCTTAGAGACTACAAACCCTAAATAAATTATTTCTTCCTTTATAAAGATGCACTTCTTCAAATTTATTAGCAATTTTTCTTTTTGCAAAGTCTTTAGAACTAATTTAAGGTGTTCTAGATGCTCCTCTTTACTTTGACTGAAAATGAGAATATCATCAAGATAAACAATTACAAATTTACCCACATATTCTTTCAAAACCTCATTCATTAACCTCATGAAAGTACTAGGTGAATTAGTAAGTCCAAAAGGCATTACTAACCATTCATATAAACCATTGTTTGTTTTAAATGCGGTTTTCCACTCATCCCCTTCTCGAATCCTTATCTGATGATACCCACTCTTCAAATCTATCTTAGAAAAATAATTTGACCCACTGAAATAATCCATTAAATCATCCATTCGTGGTAAAGGAAAATGATACCTAATGGTGATTTTATTTATGGCTCGAGAATCTATGCACATGTGCCATTCATCTCCTTTCTTTGGACTGAGTACTGTTGCTACAACACATGGACTGAGGCTTTCTCTGATTAATCCTTTATCCATCAACTCTTGCACTTGTCTTCCAATTTCAGCATTTTCTTACGGCATTAACCTGTAGGCTGCTTTATTCGGCAAAATGGCTCTAGGGATTAGATCAATGTGGTGACTAATACTCCTGATGGGTGGTAACTCATTTTGAAAATCATCCACAACAATATCAGCAAAATAATTCAACATATTTCGAATTTCTTTAGGTAAATATTCTAAATTTGTAGAATTTAAAATTACCTTGGGTCTCCTAACAATAGCAAAATGAATCTCCTCGCCCTTCTCAACTTCTTGCAACAGGGTTTTTCCACTCATCAACATAACGCTATTTCCAGGTTCTTCCTCGTCAGTTTCATCTTTCAATGGCAGCAGTGTATGCTTGTTCCCATCTTTCTCAAGAGTATAAGTGTTCCTTCTACCATCATGTATGGTTTTTCGGTCAAACTACCAGGGCCTTCCTAGCAATATGTGACATACATCCAACGACATTACATATTTATAGACATCATATACATACAGTTTGCATATTCAAAAAGAAAACACAATATGCTAAAATCCAAATTACATTAACACTGCATGGTTTGAATACTTCATTGTTCGCCCCTTTGCATTTTCAGTCTTTATACTGGCACTCTTGGTGTTTCTCCTCTACCTCCCTATTATTTATACTTGAAATATTAAACTGTTCCTCTTAGAATAGGTTTCTTCTTGAATTTTCTCAACAAATCACTACCTCCATATTTTCAAGTGCTTATCCCTATGTTGGCTCTATATCCATGCAGGGAAAGAAACCAATTCCTAATTTTATTCCTAATTTATTAAAAATACAAAACAAACTAACTATCCTCATAAATAAATAGCAATAATAATAAAATAAAATAAAATACTACTACTAATGTTTAGTTCTTTGGATTAGCCACAACATGTGAACACATCATCACATTGCTGGCTAAGTCCCCGATGCTCCTACATCAGACTTTATAAGGAGTGGGGTGTACTTTTTTCTTCAACTTCAGTTTGTCCACCATCTCTGTAGAAACAAGGTTATCAGTACTACTATTATCAATTACCAATTTGCAACACTTACCCTTTGACTTACTTACAGTTCTGAACAGATTCTTTCTCTGGGCTGGTTCTCTGGCTTCCTTAGCTTCTTTAAGCAATATCATTTTCAACAACCAGGATTCTTCGGCTTCAGGTGGTTCCTCTTTGGCTGCAGTCTGAGGAATTTCTTCCTTTGTTTAAGCAACGTTCACGTTTCGCTAGGTTGCTGATATATTGTGAGGGAAATCCTATTGCTCATGTCCACACTCACCACATGTAAAGCACCGAACATCTCTTCCTCAGCCTCTACCTCTGGGCACAAACCTTCCGCAACCAGAATCTCCTCTTTGTGGTGATCTATTACTAGAACTCCCTGTCTCATTCTGGGAGTGTTGAAATCTGGATTTAAATGTTCCCCTTCTTTTTGATAGACTCTTGCCTCTATTTCTCTGATTTTGTTTGCACAACATCTTTTCTTCCGCCCTCAAAGATGCTTGATAGGCATATTCAGTCGTCTTCAAATTTAATAAGCTAATCTCATCCTGTATTTAATATCTCAAAACATTTATATATCTAGCTACATTTTCTATGTCATCTTCAATATGACCCGCCCTAATACTCAGCTTATAAAATTCTTCAGTATATTCTTTGATAATCATGCCCTTTTGCTTTAAATTTTGAAATTGTCTAAAAATGTTTAATTAATAATCTTTCAGCATGAATTTACCTTTCAGTGTACTCACCATCTTATCCCACCGCTTGATTTTGGGTTTCCCTTTTCATTCCTTGGAAAACTACAATTCATCCCACCATAGGCCTGCATGACCTTTCAATCTCGTGGCTTCAAACTTCACTTTCTTCTTGTCATCGACTTCTTCATAGTCAAAATATTTGTCTAATGAACTGATCCAGTCCATTAGTACCTCCACACTAAGATTACCATCGTATAAATGTATTTCTACCTTTTGTATGCTATTGGCCTTTGCTAGCATCTTCATGACTTTAGCTGACTCACTTTCTTCTTCCACTTCTTCATCGGTGGTCTCTTATTCATCAGCACTAGAAACGCCATCATCTGTCACCCTCCTCTGAGTAGTTTCCATTGTAGCCATTCTTGTACGCAAGTGCCGGATTTCTTCTAGAAAAACTGCGTTTGCTATAGGTCTCCCTCGACCTATCCCAGCTCGGCCTACTCCAGATCCTCTTCTAAGCAGAATTCTCTATAATGCTGAAGAACAACTCAATGGCTCTGATACCAAAATGATGTAGAAAACACAATTTCCACTTCCCAATGAGTATAGTAAAATATTTAATGTTACTATGACCGAGGTTTACTCTTCAGTATGATGTAATTGATTCATTCTTCGCCACTTAGTATGCAATTCCAACCTCCACCCTATTAATACATATAATATTTAAATGTTGAAGCATTATGCAAATTCCAATTCTTTTAATAATCCATGGGTCCTTAAAGGACCATAGTTATTGTATATAATAATGGCATACTTAAATGTCTGCATTTGGAATCCACTTAGAAAAAGAAAACAAGCCAACGTACTTCTTAAAGAACCATGGATAAAAAAAGGAAATCTAATTCATTGACTTTGGAATTGGCTTAAGAAAAACAAAATACCACCAACCATTTGAATCCACAGCTTCAAAACCACTATGACAATCAAGAAAATAAATATGGTTCCAGCTCTGTAATTTGGAATTTTGTTTTGAACCTACACTAATCTCCACGCAATGATTCAACGCAGATGATTGTGCCACTATCCAACAATATTAACACAGATCCTCAATGTAGATGACTGCACCACTATCTAGTAATGTTAACGCAGGTTAAAACACAAACACCACCATCAAATTTGCTTGACGTTACTGACATCAACACAATGTCATACAGGAAGGTAGAATTTAATATGCGGTTACCTAGAAACATGAACGTATTGACTGCGCCCCCTCTGATTAAATTTGCAGCATTGTATATTTCGGTTGCATCATAATCCCACAGAGTCACGTTATGATAGTAGTGCCGTTGACATTTTTTTGTCATGGATTTTCCACCACGAAATTCACTGCACCGTCCAAGGCTTCAGTGTCTCAACATTTTTCTGGAGATTATTTGTTTGCATCCACCCAATGCTGCACTCCACTACAGTGGTTTAAACTGTGCATCACCCTTCACACGAAAAAAAAAAACGTTTGCCTACAATCACATATTTATAGACAGCATATACATACAGTTTGCATATTCAAAAAGAAAACACAATATGCTAAAATCCAAATTACATTAACACTGCATGGGATGAATACTTCATTGTTTGCCCCTTTGCATTTGCAGTCTTTATACTGGCACTCTTGGTGTTTCTCCTCTACCTCCCTATTATTTATACTTTAAATATTAAACTGTTCCTCTTAGAATATGTTTCTTCTCGAATTTTCTCAACAAATCACTACCTCCCTATTTTCAAGTGCTTATCCCTATGTTGGCTCTATATCCACGTAGGGAGAGAAACCAATTCCTAATTTTATTCCTAATTTATTAAAAATACAAAACAAACTAACTATCCTCATAAATAAATAACAATAATAATAAAATAAAATAAAATACTACAACTAATGTTTATTTCTTTGGATTAGCCACAACATGTGAACAAAACATCACATTTCTAGCTAAGTCCTCGATGCTCCTGCATCATAATTTCTTCTTCTTGTTGTGGTTGAGGTGAGGATTTGTCTTCAATGCAAGTATCAACCTTTCTCCTTCTGCTTCTTTTGGTCTTATCATCCTTAGGATGTTCTTGTGTTTCTTCTTGAAAACGATTTCTCATCAACAAAATTTCCCAAGAGTCTCCTATACTCTTTAAATGAAATTCAATGAGTATATTTATCAGTCCATGATGATACATGATATTGTCTATGGATTGGATTATTTTATGTACAGTTCTTGACATTTTATTTAAGCTGTTCAATAGGAAGTATAGGAGGTTTATTTCTCCATCCTCTAGGAAATTCATTAATAGTCTAGCATGGTAGGAAAACATACAACCAAATCTACCCTTGCAAGTAATTTTTTTTTGAATAATTAATAGCATGTTCCTCCATTTGTTTTTAAGTACTATAATGGGAAATCCATTCTTAAAAATAGTAGTGTCCATACCTAGATTTTTCAGAAAAATATTCCATTCTTCTCCATGAATTTCCCTATTCTTGAACCATATTTCACTGGTTTTAGGAAGTTCTGTGGCTTATACTATGAAGGACTCGATCACCGAAAACTTTATGTTTCCAATTTCTACCTCTGCCTCGTCAAAGGCTCTTGCAAAGGATTTGGTGACCTCTTTGTGGAACCCATCAAAATTTTCTATGAACTGGAGCCATCGTACCTTCTCTAGCATTTCCTTCATCTGTGGATACCCTTCTATGAATTTTCCTCCCACAGTATCGGTTCTTACTATTAGACCCATGTCTCTGTTGTAAGGAGTTTTCGCCTTCAAAATTGTTCCTCTTCACCCAAGAGGATTGAGGGTTTGGCTATGAGTTAAAAATGTCGAAAGGAGATTGTAGAGACGTGTAGAAAAATAGGTAATCGGGAGAGGGTGTAGGAACGTGAGTGGGTTACGGTATAAGATATGACCGTTAATCATTAATGAATGAAATCAGTCTTGATCATTAAGGGGATATGATATGGATGAAGTGGCGAAGTATGGATTTGTGGTGTGAGCTAAGTACAATCAGTTTTATTGATGAAAATTTGAGGTGGCAACATATGATCATCTAAATTATATACACTACTCTTTTTGAACCTTATTATTTAAACAAATTCTGTAACATAACTTGGATTTAACCTTTTTTTTTCTTATTTCTTTCTTGATTCCTCAGGTGTATTTTCAGCATGATCTTCAATGGAGTCTTGAATTGCTTCTGTTCAGTATATCCTGCTTCAATAGGTTGTAAAAGTGTATAAGAGTTGTAGAATGTGATGATAGATGCAGATTATTCTGAGAGCAGCAGAAATGTAGCAATTCTGTAGCTAATCTTTTATTGCTTCTGGAAAAGAAAGGGAACAAAGAATTTGGGATTTTTAGAATGGGAGAAAATATAAGATGTCAGAATGAGCTTTGATTTTCACCTTGTATTTTCTGTATAAGGATGCCAATTATTGATTGGTTTTCATACTTATACATTTTTTTTTTAATAATCTATATCTATATCTATATCTAACTTAGTCTTCTTTTTACTTTTCATATCTAACATGTATATATATATATGAAAAGTAAAAAGAACACTAAGTTAGGGAAGAAGAAGGATTCTTCTTCACCAACTTCATATGAACATTGTCTTTATTTTTTTTGATAAATTCCTCCTTTGTAATTGGTTTATGATAGAACTTTAGTTGATGTCCATTCACAAGAAGAGGTACCTTTTCTTCATCAATTGTCCTTATCCTGACTGCCCCATTGTCAAATACTTTTTCAATCTCGTAGGTCCCAAGCCAACGAGTTTGAAATTTTCCTTGGAAGTCTTTGAACTTTGAATCGAACAAAAGTGCCCAATCTCCTGCTTGAAATTTTCGTTATTTTATGTATTATCATGCCATATCAACCTTTTTTGTTGAACTAGGCTGGTCTTTTGACTGCATATTGCCTAATCTCACATTGAGTTACTCCATTGTGCTTTTGGGCTTCCGATAAATCAAGTCCCACTTTGACTACTGTTTTGAAGGTTTTGATCTGGAATTATATTAGAAACAAGACTTTCTTCCCATAAACAAATTCATAGGGAGTATGTCCTATTTCATTCCTCCATGTAGTTCGGTAGGCCCATAAGGCTTCAGGAAGTCTTTCTTCCCAATCCTTCCTATGTAGATGTACAGTATTTGTGAGGATCGCTTCGATCACTTTATTGGTGGACTCCACTTGTCCATTTTCCTGTGGATGATATGGAGTAGACTTTTTATGTTTATATTATATTCATCCATAATCTTTTGTACCATCCTGGATGTAAACTAAGATCCCTGAGCTGTTACAATTTCCCTTGGGACACCAAAACGAGTGAAAATACCCTAAAAAATAAATGAAACTATAACATTTTCATTAGAAAAATAAAGTGTGTTAGCCGCTACCCATTTAGTGACATAATTAGTGCAAACCAGAATATACCTCTTTTTTTTTTATGGTGGATTGATTAGTCCAACAAAATCCAAAGCCCATTTTTTAAAGGGTTCGATGAGTACCTAGGGTTGTAAGGGAATTTCATCTGTAGGAACAGGTTTCCCCATTCTATAAGTAGTCCTCTTATCAGCAAAGTGTCCACCACAAGTTTCATCATGGAATTCCTTCAAGATTTTAGGTATTTCATATTCTCGTACACATCTCGTGATATTGAGATCTGGCCATGTCTTGTACAATTCATCATTTAGCCATGAATATAAGGCACTTGTTTGAATTATTTTTCTCTTTTATCTAGGAAACAAGTATGCTGGTAATTTTCCTGTAGCTAAGTAGTTAACAATGTCTGCAAACCATAGAGATTTAGTAGATATTGCAAAAATATATTCATCAGGAAAATTATCCTCTATTGGAGTATCATTATTGTCATTTTGAATTCTAGAAAAGTAGTCAACAACTGTGTTTTGTTTTCCAGGTTGGTATAGAATGGTTATGTTAAATTATTGTAGAATTAATAATCATCTTGTGATTCTTCCATTAATGATAGATTTTATTCATTAAATACCTAATTGCAGAATGATCTGTGTGAATAAAGGTTTCATAGCCAGTGATGTAATGTCTAAACTTGTTAATAGCATGGACAACAACTAGAAACTCTTTTTCAGTAACAGTGTAATTTAGCTCAGCATGAGTCAAATTTTTTCTTATGTAGTAGATGGCATAGGGGGTCAAATATTTTTGTCCTAATACAACTTCCAGAGTTATATCTGAAGCATCTGTTGAGATATGAAAATGTATTTTCCAATTTTGTCCTCTTAAGATAGGTTCCTCAAGTATTTTTTCTTTTAAAGTTTCAAATGATATTTGGCACTCAGGATTCCAACTAAATTCACAATCTTTGGTAAGAAATTTATAGAGTGGAGAAGCAATTTTCGTGAATTTTTCTATAAATATTCTATAGTACCTTGTAAAACCAATAAAAATTCTAACATCCTTTTGACAATTTGGAATTGATAATTTGAAGATGACTTCAACTTTGAATGAGTCTACTTTAATTCCATCCCCTGAAATGTGATGTCCTAGAACAATTCCATCAGTAAACATCATAAAGCATTTTTCATGAATTAATATTCTTTACATATTTTAAGAACTTTTTTCCAAAATTTCAAGAGCCTCTTCAAAATAATTTCCATATACTATAAACTCATCCATATACACTTCCACACAATCATATATTAGATCAGAGAAAATTCCTAATATCACTGTTTGGAATGTTGCAGGTGCATTGCATAATCCAAAAGGAAGTACTCGGTAAGCATAGGTTCCCCATGGACAGGTGAATTTAGTTTTGTCTAGGTCTTCAGGTGCTACTTGAATTTGATTGTAACCACTAAAACCGTCCAAGAATGATAAACATTTATTGCCTGCTAATGTATCGAAAACTTTATCTATGAAAGGAAATGGGAATGATATTTTATATTATCCTTATTCAATTCTTTATAATCAATGCATACCCTCCATTTACCATTCTTTTTAGGGACAATCACCAAGGGAGAAACCCACTGACTGTCTGAAATTGGATAAATGAAGTTTGCATTCAACAATTTTTTCAGTTCTTCTTTAACAATTTCCATAAGATTTGGATTCATCCATCTTTGGAGTTGTTTGATAGGCCTAAAGTTTTCCTCAATATATATATGATGTATGCAAGTCTCAGGATTAATTCCATTCATGTTAGTGTACTCCCATGCATATGCAGAATAATGTTTTTGCAATGTTTTGATTAACTCTTCTTGTTGGAATTCCTCCATGTTTTTGTTCATGTTTAAATATTTTCCTGGAAAGATTTCAACTATAGAGTTACCAAATTATTCCATAGAATATAAATACATCTCTCTGGATTAAAAGTATTCAATATTACATTGTTCTTGAAAATTATGATCATCTTCACATTGTGAAGATGTTTCAAAATTTTCTATTGAATTTTAAATTTGACATTCTTCACTGATGTGAGAAATCGTAAAGAAAGGTTGTATATCATTGCCATCATCCATCCATTCTTCATTTTCTATTTCTTTAATTGTTTTTGCTAGAGGATATAGAGTGAATTTATTTGTTGAATTACCATAAAAAATAAACATATCACCAGATCTACAACTAATGAAAGCATCAGCTGTAGCTAACCAAGGTCTTCCTAATATCAATGGATGTGCCCCTAGGTTGTTCTCGGGAGTTAAGATCATAAGGTCAACTGGATGTTCCCAAGAGTCTAAGGACACATAAATGTCTTCTAATACACCATCTGACTTGATTATTGATTTGTCTGCTAATTGCAGTAATGTTGGTGTATACTGAAGGTTTGGAAGCCTAAGTTATTCTATGGTTTGTTTGCTCATGATGTCTATGGCTTCTGCTAAGTCAATCAATGTATTTGGAATCTCAATAACATTGATGTGTGTTTTTACAATTGGACTTCCTGGATCCAAATATTTTTTTATGGTTATTTTTCCCATCATAATGTCTGCAATTTTTCCTACTAATTGAATCCTTTTTACTTCTTTTGTTTTTCTTCCTAATTTTGTTATGCTCAACTCTCTTATTGTTTTAGCTAGGATAGGAATCCCTTTAATGGTATGTAACAAAGGGATTTTGATACATACATTTTAAAATTCATCTAGAAAATCATAGTTAGGCAACCAAATTTGTTTTTATACCCCTCTATCGATTTGTAATATTTTAGGGAAAGGAGGGTTAGAAACAGAGACTAAAGGCTGCTCTATGATAAGAGTTGAGTTTATTGGATTTTTTTGTTTTTTATTTTCATAATTTTGATTATGTTGAAGGGATGTCCCTTCTCCAGAATTTTTATTTTGTTGTAGAGAAATTTATTCATCAAGATCATCTTTTTCTTGAATAACAACAAAGGGCTTTTTCCTTTCTAATATCCTACCAGATCTAAGTTGAATATTGTTAAGATCCAGTGGAGTAATCATATAAGTTGGAAAAATTTGTCCTTCTATGTTATAAGTAGATTGGGCATTTTTATTATTCGGGTTTGGTAATGGCTGGGAAGGTAGTTGATTTGGCTTTTATGGAAACAGTAATGAAAGTTGTGGGTTATGATTTTGGAATTGAGGTTGCTGACTATGTTGTGGAAAATTTTGGGGAGGATAGTTTGAATAGGATTGTGGATATTGGTGATATTGAGAATATCTTCCATAAGGATTTTGTATTCCTTGTGTCCAAAGTTGAGGTTGGGACCAAGGTTTCTGCCATGGCATTGATGAATTCTAATTTTTTTATGGGCGTTGAGTATACATTTGATTGTTAAAACCTTGTGTTTGTGGCCCTTGCCATGGTCTTCTCGAGACAAAACAAAGAGGTTCTACTAGATGTGGATCTACTTCTTCTTAAAAAATAGCCTTAAGACCTAATATAAAGGGACATACTTTTGTTTCATGGTTTTCTGCACAAATAATACAAGTCTCTATGACCTTTAAATCTAGAGGACATTCTCTTAAGGCATGCTTCTTTCTGCATTTAGGAGATAAAATAGTTAAGGCATCAGTTTTAGATTTTTCTTGTTTTGTAATTTCACGGTGTCTATTTGTTCACTAAGACTCCCTAAGATATCTGATTTAAATTCATCAAGCATATTTCGTATTTCTGCCCTACTTACTATTCCAGTTGCAGATTTATTCACTCTAGAGAGAATAGGATCTCTTTTATTTTTCTCAGTTCTTGATTTTCCTCTCAAAATATGAATGCATAATTCAACAATGTCAGGTAATCATAGTTGAGATATTTCTCCCTTTCCCATTATGTTAATAATATATATCCATTCATCTCTAATGGCTTTCAACAAAGGAGATTTTAAAGTATCTTGATCTAAATTTTCCATTTTAGCTCTTTGTATATTGTAATTGAATATATCAATTAAGTCTTCCAAATTTTCATCCTCTCTTTGCATCATTTCAAATAATTCATCCTTCTGATTAATAGGTGTGAAATCATCCAGATACCTTAGTAAAAATGCACTTTTCATCTCATCCCATGTCCTAATAGATTGTGTTATCAAGTCCATGCACCATTTTAAAGCTGCACCCTTGTGTGTTGTAGGAAATAGCTTCAATTTTTGATTCTTGTAAGTAGTCATATGATCTACATAAAACCTGAAATTCAAATAAAAAAGTTTCAGGATATTCATTCTTTAATCCATGGAAATTGGGAAGGATGGAAGGTGAAATATTCTTCATTGTGGAATTTGTATCCTCATCAACTAGGAAATCCAACAGATTTATGGTCCTCCCTATTTTCTCTTCTTCTATTATCTTCACCTCTTCCTCTACCTCATCCTCCACCTCTTCTTCCTCCTCCTATTCTTAAGGCTTGTCCATTCAGAACTTCTCCTTCTCTGACCATTGTAGATTCCTCAGAGCTAATGTAGGGTTCTAACTATAGAGCTATTTGTTCTTCCTCTGGTTCTTCTATCAATGGGATGTTGAAGAAAGTTTTTTCTTCTTCCTCACTAGGGATTTATAACTCCTGAGCTATAATATGTTCTCCTATAGAGGTGAGAAATGTTACTCCTTCTGTTGGAGATCTCGGATCTTCCTCTTTTAATATTGCCTTAGTAGATGAAGTTGGAGAGTCTCCTGGTTGGATTTTTGACCTTAAGACTTTAGGGAGTCTATGTATTGTTCTGAAAAATGGAATATGAGTTTGAGATGGTGGTGTGGAATTTCATGTTCTTGGTGGAGTCAATGGTGTTGCAGGAATCAAACTTCTACCTCTAGCTATGAATCTACCCCTAGAGTCCCTTTCTCTACACATATCATTTTTTTTAGATGTAGGAAATAAGGCTTCCTAATTACACTTCCCTGGCAATGACGCCAAAATGTTTAGTCAATTTAATGTCTTAAATTGATATCATAAATTATCGACAGAGGTTAGTAATATGATGAAGTGCGGTGCACTATATATGCTTATATGCCCTTCTTCCTTACTTCATTGTATATTTTTGTATTTTGTTTTAAATCTATCTAAGAATGATCAAAATGTAACTCTAATCTAACTCTGTTCTACATTCCATGGAAATGAAAGAATCAAATCTATTGCTATGAAATTAAACTAACTGTACTAATTGAATTCAAATTTAACTAAGGCAAACAAAGAATGACAGAATATCTATTGCGCAAAAAGAAATGTCTAATCTAAATCTTATGGTTGTTGTGTGATCAAATGTGAGAATAATTTCAATTGGAAGATGATAGAGTCACGATAATGAAACAATTAATGAGAGAATAAGATATAACAATCAACTGTGCGTAAATGTAAAAAACTGATTCAGAAAACATTTAGAAAATAATTGACATGGAATTAAACTATGAAATGACGAGAAATTAAACTACGAATCGACAAGAAGTTAACTACGAAATGAAGAGAATTTAAGCTATGAAATGACAATAAATTGAACTACGAAATGAATATACAAACCTCCTTTCCGTGCAGGGGCCATTTGCAACAAAACGATTGTAGATCTACTTAGGTTATCTGTGCATCAATGGTTTGGAACTAGTCTTCTTCATTAACAAAACAAAGTTTAAAAATGTATCACAATATTATCACAAAATCAAGCTTATTCCAGGTTTTGACATACCACTATTTATACAAGGTTTTAAATTAACTGTCTAAGACAATTTCACCTATGAAAAGAAAAATAAAGCTAAGACTAGAAGTCTAATCAGAAACAAAGTCTTCATGGCTCTTTCTCGATTTACTACATAAGAGAAAATTGAGAATCTTCATTTGTTGATCTCATCCCTTATCTTGACTGATCTTTGACTGCGAGTGTAGGCATAATCCTTCTCAAAATTGAAAAGGTAAGTAAGATACAATCCATATATGGACCATTTCAAAGCTTCCCATTTGACTCACTTCTTCATTTTCTTCTCAAAACTTGTCAAACAATAACGGTGGCTGCAGAAACAAAGGTTAGCTACAGAATTGCACGAATTCTGTAGCTAATTAAAAAAAATCATCTAAATAATAAGAAACACTATAATATAAAATAAAGATCATATAAATTCCTTCTCAGATGTGAAATATGTCAAGTATCACTAATTGATTTTATGGATTTGTGAAAAAGGAAGAAAAGATGGTGGAAAAAGATGTCAAATTGAGAACAGTTTTTAGGTTCAACAATTAGATATTTACATCTCCCCACTTCTTACCTAGAGGTATGTTTGCATTTTATCCCTATGCCCATCTACCTCGAAATTTCCCCCTAATGGAGGCATCTGCTTGAGTGGACACTTCCACTTGGTCTCCTCTTTGTTTCTCCAATTGTGGCTGCTCCAAAACCTTATGAGATTTCTCCTAAGGCTGCATTTTGAGGGGATCCATCTCAACCACCAAGTCACTAACCTATACTTTTCTCCTAAAATATTTTCATAAATCCTCGACCTCGAGAGCATACATGTTCTTGACTCTTACACTAATTTTTTTCACTCGTCCTCTGGTGATGTGTTTAAGGAACACCTTTCCTTTTATAAATATGACATTATAATAACCATAGTCTTCCAATATCACTATGAAGACAAGATTATTCCTTAGTCCTGGAACATACAAAACATATGTCAGTATCAGAGGGTATCCATGCTCCCTTTGAGAGGTAATTTTACCTATGTCAGTTGCGCTATACCTCTGATCATATCCAAACTCTATGTTCTATTGGAGGTCCTTCTCCTCCAAGTCACTGAAGAGATCTCTATTCGCCATCATATGGAATGAGGCACCATTTTCTAGATACCACATGCATCCCATTACAATGTTGGTCATGCATGCAATGAGAGTAAAATCATGCTCGAACTCTGAACCTAGCACTTCACCCGCTGCAACTGCAGGCTCCTTCTTGCTTTCCTTCTTTTGTGGACAATTCGAGGCATAGTTACTGTGCTTGTGATAGTGAAAACACTTTATCTTGGACAAGTATATATTACCTCTTCACCTTGGGACTTCTTTCCCTTGACTTTATTTCCTTTTCCCACCAATGAAAAATATTCTTCTTTGTCTTTTCCGGAGGTCCTATCTCTGGTGCTCTGCATTATCTCTTCTATTACTAAGTCAGACCACAAATGCTCCCAGTATGGTAACTTTTTAAATGAAATTTTTTTGCAGGACTTGGAAGGAAATATTTTGAGCTTCATTTCATTTTTAGAAGACATTTTTTTCTCGAAGTTTTTAAAGTTTTTTGGGTTGAAGTATGTCTTTTGTGAAATTTTTTTAAAATGAGTATTTTTTTATTTTTTTTTTAAATTAAATACTTTATGATGCTTTTTTTAATTGAGTTTTTGTCTAAATTTTTGAAGGAATTTTTTTGAGCTTCATACTAAATTATCATGGGAAATCAAAGGATTTTCAAGAGAAAATATGATCGAACAAGAGACCCTGAGGAACGTCAAGAACATGGGAGAGAATATTGCAAAAAAAGAGAGAAGAACCCTAGAGTATGAGTACTCTTTCATTTCAATTTTTTTTTTCTTTTATCATAGGAAAAATGAGATTTTGATGTTGTACTTGTTGGAATAATTTCACCTTTTCCTTTCATTATTTCTCCTTCACATTTCTACCTACCTAAACTATTCATTTGTCATTTTTTCTTCTTTTTAGGGTGGATTTAGACTAGCAGACCCTAAAAAAATTTTCTTTCGAAATTCTAACCCAACCCCTATCCCTTATTTATCCTATTGGTCCAAATTAAGTTGTTGAACCAATGTCATTTTCTACCTATCTAATGATAAACCAAGATAAACAGTTTGGAAAATCTTCATTTTTACCCTATCAACATAAATTCAAAATTGTACAATCATGCTTAAATTGTATGATTTAACAAACTTTCTAAATAGTAGTGGCATTTTGATTTGAAGCACTTTCAGAACTATTCATTTTTTTTGGGGTTTTCTTTTCCTTTTTTACACCCTCTTTTTCTTCTCCTTTTTTGTTTCTTTTTCTATCCTTTGGAGATTCTTTGAATATTGCTATATATATACAACATGAAAATATACAAGGAAACAATATTCAGTCACCTTGTGATGCTGTAAATTGCAAGACTCTAACATGAATATTGGATGGTGTTTCACCAAAATCAAGGGATGTGATGCGAATAAGAATAACATGAAATCAATACAAAGAACATCGAAAAAATTTCTTGGAAACCACTCAAATAGAGTTGTTCAACAAATTCAAATAAGAGAATCGTGAAATTGATGTATAAATCAGTGCTTTTGTGCAACAAAAACCATGGTATGTAAAACCTATCACTGTACGTGACACTTTTTGTTGTCGTTATCATGTGAAATTTCAGTTATATTATGACACATTCCTTAATTTTGGTAAAAATTTTTGGAAATATTCACCTCCTCCTTTCACTATCCATGATTTCATATCTCAAATTCTATGTGGAAGAGAAAGCCATTAATTATTTTACCAAAAGAAATGTGTTGGTGGTAAAAAATGTGATGATTGTGGAAATGTGACTAAATTTCAAAACAAATATCATACTGATATAAATGATCAATCATTTTCCAACATGAAAGTGAAATGGAAGAGATATGAATATATTCATACATTGATTCAAGGTTCAAGTGCTAAAAGAATTGATTTACAGGAAGAAGAAATTTTTGTGATAGATTTTTTGAGAAAGTCTGAGGAAAAAATTTATAAATACACCAAGCATTCCCATAGAGCTCAATGGCAGAACTTGCAATTCAAAAAATCCTGTGAATTTTTTCCACCAGGGACCATTTTGTTAGTAGTTGATTTTGCAGAAAACTACACATTTGTTCAACAAAAAGAAATTCAGAGTGAATACTATCATTCTGAACAAGTCTCCATGCTCATCCATATTCTGTATAGACATGTTGAAAAAAATGTTGATCATATAGAAAGCACCAACGAAAATCATCATGTTATTAAAGAATATCACTTTTATATCAGTGACGATCATACACATGATACATATTTTGTACAATATTGTTTTGAAAAGATTTATGACTTCTTGAAAATTCATGGAATAAAATTCAATGAACATTGGATATGATCAAATGGATGCGTAGGTAAAATCAAATATTCACAATCATTCTTTTGGTTATGCCTTATTCATATGAAAACCTTCATTAAACATTATTGGAATTTCTTTTAGAATGGTCATGGAAAATGAGAACATGACGGTGCAGGGGCATGCATAAAATGAGGCCTTCGAAGATATCAAATGGACCAATCTGCAAACCGACTTGTGTCAGCTGAAAAAGTTGTTCAATGGTGTATCGTTGCACTAAACCATGTGACTAACCGATAAAGGGAAGTACGAAGGTACATTCAATTTAATTTTATTGGATTTCTAATTTTAAATAGTACATTTATCACAATGATTATATATTTGATGGTATTTTGATATCATATTTATATTCTTCTTTGAATTTTCCATATAGGGTGTTTTGGCATATTGTGGTCCAAGATTTATATAGATCGATTGGAGATGAATTTGAAACAAAAAAGGGGACTCCAAAATTGGATTCAATTAAAACAAAGTTGTCCACAAATGTGTTTGCATTGGATAAAAGAAAGTATTCTTGTTTTTGTCATGTTTGCATAGACAACACAGAATCCAATGATGTTTGTGAAAACAAAATGTATGTAAAAGATTGGCAACATACAAAACTAAATACAATGGGAAAATGTCTGTTGCAAGCTTTGAAGAAATGCAATCAGAGGAGACTACAATATCATCTGATGGTGATCAATTTTTTGATCTTGTTAGAGAAGGTAACATTTTAATTGCTTTCAAATGATCAAGATCTAGAAATAGGTAATAAAATCAAGTACACATGTTAATTTTAAAGTTAATTTTTCACGTTAATTATGATATAAATTTAAATACATAAGTTTGTTTTATTGTGCAGGATATGTTTTTACTGTAGTTGCACCTACTATGAACGATGAAAATGTGAAATATTATTTGATGCGTTGCACTGAATGAAAGATGAAATTATTAGAAAATTATGATGATCACGGGTTTACATATGACAGAGAGTCTATTAGACTGAAAAGTTATTTTTTCCAACAAACTAAGCAAAGTGGGGATTTTATTTACTTTCAAGACTATGAACCTGATGTCATAAGTTGTCAATATAGTCACTTAGTGTGTGAAGCACGCATAAAGTTGATAGAAGTTCAATCAAGGAAAAAAAAATGAAAATTAAGAAGTGGAAAATTTCAAAAGCTGATCATGAACGGATCACTGAAGATGGCATTCCATTGGATTTTTTTGATTGAACTACCCAAAAATTTCTTCTCTTTGGATTCATCTTTTAGAACTTCCAAAAATCAACTAAAAATTGAACTGCCTTTTTATGTTATATGTACTTGAGTGTTTGCACATGTACATTGTTTTGGTACATGCACACGAGTGATTTATACACGTGTACACATACACATGTCTAGCTTATCTGGTCTAAAAGATTTCATACATTCTCTGGTAAACTTTGTCATAATGTCATCATTGTAAAATGTACATATCTATGTATCTAGCATAGTTGATATAATGAAAATTTGAAGTTGCACGATTTTGTTTTAAACATGTGTCTATTAAAAGAAAATTATAATTTATTCATTCTTAAATGAAAAATGTGTGGTACGTGTTTTGTAATTTCCAGTTTACTATCAACTGAAAGTAGCTTTTCTATGTACACTAATGAAAAATGTTGTGTACTGGATATATATGTTCTTATGCAATTTTAAAATTTTATGAATTTTTGACACATCTAAGAACACCTAGAATTTTATGATTTTTTTTAGATATATACATCGATATGTATTGTACTTCAATCATTTTAACATATATTCAAACATGTACTTCAATCATTTTTATGTACATATATTCATGTGATTTTTTTTTTTTTTGGTAACTTGAGCTAAACTATATTAAAAGCATGAAAAACTATACAGAGGCAATGGGCAGAGATGGAAAGCAATGCTTAGCCTATATCCTTGAATTGGTAGTGTTCAAAATAAATCAATTTTGGGTCTGCCTCAAAGGAGGAAACCAACCCCTTAAGAGTGTCATCCAATCTTGTAATACAAAATATTTAGTAGCCCATATAAAAACAAAAGAGCCGAAGTATATCCTGAGGTGACAAACATGGAGTTCATTCATCTTCATCCGTTGCCTGGTCCTCTTCCTCTATCAGGCACCTTTATTCTCTAGCAATGGCTTCCTCCTCAGCTGTGGGAATTCGAGGAGTCTTCGTAGGGGTCATATGGATGATGGGAGCGACTAGGTACTCTGCATCATAATCTCTGGTCCAAAAATCATCTAAGTCCATAACCCAAACACATATCTCCTCCATCATGGGCTCATAACCTGGAAGCGGGTTAGTTTTCCTGGGTAAGTTGCACAAATTGCGGAATAGTGGATTTCCTGCCTCTTCTACCCTTGGGTTTCTCCAGAGGAAAAAAAGTCTCCCCATGAATGTTATCAAATGGTTGAGGAGCTAGCACCTCATGGCTATCAGATGCACAACCCTCGGTGGATTCGAATCGTTGGTCGTTGCCATAGTGAGAGTGGCCTGAAAATGCACCTTTGTAGCTGCCTCTGATGGGTTTTTGACACTAGCGCGGGGCCATGGTATGGCTTCTGACCTGTACAGTTTATGATTTTTTTTTAGATTTTAAAACATCGATATGTATTGTACTTAAATATCACCTAAATAATAGATGTGCATCCTAAAATTATATAACATTCACACACATGTTCAAATGCATAACATACATACCAATGTATGTATGTATTAAATGTAATCTGCAATTTCCATCTAGATTCATTTTATGTCTAACAAATAAAATGAAAAATTGAGTTTTAAGAACAAAACATTATATCACAACATGTGAGCACATGCCAAATGTAGTTCAACTATCCAAAATATACACATTTATGTGTAAATTGTAATTTGAAATTTCCATCTAGATTCATTTTATATTTAACAAATATAATAGCAACTTCATTTTGTAATTAAAAAATATAGTGAAAACTTGAGTTTTAAAAACAAAACATTATATCACAACATGTAATCACATGCCAAATGTAGTTCAACTATCCAAAATATACACATGTATACATGGTTTGTAATTCAAAATTTCCATCTAGAGAGATTCATTTTTAGGCCGATAGGCCTTCTGTTTTGAATTAATACAGGTGCTTTTTCGTCAACCAATTCATTTTGATAATGACACATGTCACTAGTAAGAGGCGTACAAAAAAATAATAAAATCATAAAATCATAAAATATAATAGTTCCAAAAATAAAATAATACTATAGCTTTATCATAAAAATCATAAAAGATAACCGTTCAAAAAAACAAAGAAATATACCTTCATCATATATATATAAAGTTAAAAAAAAGCATAAGAACATGATAACTTTTTACCAAAAATGACACTGAGTTTCCATTTCTAAATTGGGTAATATGATTTATGCATTATTGGTAATATGCTTTATTTGCTAATTCACGTAGCTCTTCATATTTGATATATACCATATGTGGAGGATACGACCTTATTCAAAGAAATTCTGCTGCCTGGGAGGTTGTTTCCTCTGAGACGATGTATGGTAATGAGCAGGTGACACAGACTGCAGATGTTTATGCTTTGGAGAATGTTAACTCTAGTGAATTGGAGCACAAGAAAGCACTAAAGGAGGAGAAGAAGCATAAGCGCTAGGAGCATTTGGGTGAATTGGGAGCAGTAGCTGCTGGAGCGTTTGCATTCATATTAAAATAATCTTTTACTTTGGATCTGATTTTTATTTTGGAATATAATAATTATGTTGGAATTTCAGCATTCTGAGAATTTGTCATAGAATAAAGCCATATTAATTCAGAGGAGAGGGATCAAGTCAAATTTCGATATTAAAGTAATGTTTTATTGTTCTAGATTTAAAGATAATATTAGTTCATCTGTATTTTAGTATGCAAAACTCTGAATGAACAGACATATTGATATCAAATTATTCTTATGTAGTACGAGAAGCACGAAGAAAAGAAGGATCTAGAGCACGCGCACAGGCACAAGATTGAAGAGGAGATTGCTGCAGTTGTTGCCATTGCAGCAGGAGGGTTTGCCTTCCACGAGCATCACGAGAAGAAGGGGTCCAAAAAAGAAGCAGAACAAGCTGAAACAGCATGAACCTTTTATAAGGCGTGGGAGCTGGGAAATTAGTGGCACGAGAATAAATTAAGTTTTCCATTATAGCTTTGTATTTTTGTTTAAATGCCAATCGTTTTTTTCAAAATCTAATGCATGTTGCGATCGGCCGTCAATGTGTTATCTTTTCCATTAGAATTCGTACCTCGTGAAGATGGACTTCTTGGATTATTAGAAGTCAACGCGACCTATGAAAAATAGGAAGTCCATGTGAAGTACCCTCTGGACCTTTATCATAAAGAGGAAGTTACGTAATTTTTTTCATTTTTTCGAAGATTAATATGAATATGTTTTTTTTTAAATGTTGCTTTTATTTTTTCATATTATATAAATTTTAGAAAAAATCCCAAAATCCAATAGGCAACTTTTGGATTTTTCCTAAGATTTATAAAGAGGGAGGTAGGTAAATTTTTTACCTTTTCGAAGATTTATATAAATATGATTTTTTTTAAATGTTGCCTTTCTTTTTTCATTCGTTTCATTCACCACCAAGATTATGATAAGAATGTAATGAGGACTGCTTATATCATATAGTGGTTTCTAGTGTGAAGGATTCCGAAAATTGATAACCGCACTATCTATATATAAATGTCTCCATTTGTCTTAATCTCCTCAAATTTCATGTATTATTTGGGATTTTTTTAATCTCAATTTAGATATACATATATAATATTTGCGATTCATGTACCCTATATACATGTTTTTTTGCAAATACACTTTCTTTTTTTTGTCAATCAATTCATTTTGGTAATGACACATGTTATTAGTGAGACATGTATGTAAAAAAAATAGAAAGTTCACATATTTTCTTAAATTTTTAGGAATTTTCCCTCGTAACTTATTTTTTTTTATAGAATTAGAGATCTTTCCAAAAAGATTATTTTTCTTTATAGAAAGTAACCATAAACTTCTAAGTTGCCCAATTTGAACTCACATGTCACTAGTAAGAGTTGTGTAAAAAAAAATAGTAAGTTCACATATTTAATTAATATTTAATATATAAAGTAATGTTTAAACTATAAAGTAATGAATAAATCTTTAATTCACATATTTATTTTAACCAGATTTACTTCACATTTTTCTATTATATTGTAATTGAATTTCCACGAATCTTTCTCCAAGTTGGGTTTTTTACCATTACACTCTAACTAAATTTCAATTCGTCTTTTGCAACTTGGGATAATTATATTAGTTGAATCCCACATGTTGTTGCTATATAGCTATGATAAATGAAGGAAGCTATACTTAAATATGAATTCCATGTCTTTGCCTAGTGATTTGATTCCTAGATGTCTATTTTCTACCTTTTTGAATTTGAACTTTTAACCTTTTACAAGAAGGCATGAATTCTTAACTATTAGAAGTTTAGAACCACTCTATGTATAAATGGATCCTTGAGACATTCAATTTTTGTAAATTAAAATCTCATCTCATCTATTAGTTAGATTACTTTAAAATATAATGTAATCAATTTAGTATTTAATATTCCACCATGCGGTTCTAATGACATTGGAGAATGTTTTTGTTAAACAATTCTAATATAGTTACATATTATAAACTTAAGAAAAAAATACAAAAAAATTAACTTAAATTTAAGTTATCAATTGCTATTTTCTTGTACAACTTTTTTGATTTAAAACAGATAAGATGGCAAAACAGGAACTGACTTCACTGTTACATTGACAAAATCTCCTTCATCTCAAAAACTATAATTACTTGAAATTAATAATTAACAAATGATACTCCTATTGGCCTCTCCTTGCACCTCCTGGGGCAACTGCTAGTATAATTTTAACAAATTTATAAAATGACAAATTTTAAAAAACAAAACATTATATCACAATCACACGCCAAATGTAGTTCAACCATCCAACATAAATATACACATTGTGAAAATGTAATTTGAAATTTCCATTTAGAGATTCATTCTATATTTAACAAATAAAATGACAACTTGAATTTTAAAAACAGGATAGTATATCGTAAAACAAAACATTATATCACAACACGTGATTACATGCCAAATGTAGTTCAACTATCCAAAATATACACATGTATGTACATGGTTTGTAATTTGAAATTTCCATCTAGAGAGATTCATTTTATATTTAACATTAATAAAATGACAACTTTTTAAAAACAAAACATTATATCACAAGCACATGCCAAACATAGGTCAACCATCCAAAATATACACATTGTCAAAATGTAATTTGAAATTTCCATCTAGAGATTCATTTTCATTTTATATTTAACAAATAAAATGAAAACTTGAGTTAAAAAAAAAAACATTATATCACAACATGAGATCACATGCCAAATGTAGTTGAACTATCCAAAATATACACGTGTTTTGTAATTTGAAATTTCCATCTAGATTTGAATTTTAGATTTAACAAATAAAATGACAACTTGAGGTTTAAAAACAAAACATTATATCACAACATGTGATCACATGCCAAATGTAGTTCAACTATCCAAAATATACACATGTACATGTGTTTTGTAATTTGAAATCTCCATCTAGATTCATTTTATATTTAAAAAATAAAATGACAACTTGAGTTTTAAAATCAAAACAATATATATCACAACATGTGATCACATGCCAAATGTAACTATCTGAAATTTAAAATCATTCTTGATAAAAGTAAATGTAGTTTAAAACTATATTGAAACAGTAAAATATGTCCAAAATTTGTATCTCACATGAGCAATAAAAGTAAATATATATCTAGTTCAATGTATAGTGTTACAAGTATCAACTTATATAGAAAAGTAAACATGACTGCATAGATAAGACTATATATAAAAAATTAAATTTAAGGCTAGATCTATCAAATATGTTGTGCACATGTGCATCATCCATCCAATACAGATGGATCTAATGTCTTTGCCAGCAAAGTCCTGATCCTCATGCTATCCTGTGAAGAATGGGAAACTTGTACACAATGTGTACAAACATTAAAATTTAACATTTTAAAATTAAATTAGAATATGGAAATTCATGTAAAAAAACTGAAAAAAAAATAATGCAATACCTCAAGTGGTTCCCTCTCTGTTGTGCTTTATTGCTTTTCCATTAAAGCATCCTCCATAGTAACATCTTCCACAGTAAATTGTACAATATATATATATATATATTAAAAATTTTCAAATGAAAATGCATATAAACTAATTTTCAATAATATTAGAGAAAAAGTTAGACAACTTGTTCAAACGATGTGGATGTTCCTATCTCTATCATACACTCTATCGCTAGAGTCCGTGGAGAACATAAATCATCTCCAAAAACCTAAAATTCAAAAAGTTTAAAAAGTATAAAATAACTCAAGTTCTAGATCTCATTTTATAATAACATTTTTAAACTTCAATTTATAACTTATAACTTAAACATATAAGTGAAAAATTGAATACTTGTGATGGTGGATTGGGCACATCTCCTAAGGGTGGCTCCGAAAGAAAATCTCCAAAAACCTAAAATTCAAAAAATTTAAAACTATAAAATAACTCAAGATCTAGATCTCATTTTTTAATAGAACTTTTGAGCTACAATATATAACTTAAAAACATATTTAAGTGAAAAAATTTTCATACTTGTGATGTTGGATTTGGCACATATCCCAAGGAATAAGTATGTACCTCAATCCCAAAAACATCAGACGAAATCATAATCTGTTAACATTTAATTATATACATGTACATGTGTGCACAATTATTTATTTTAAAAATGTGTCATCATATTTTGATATATATAATAATAGATAAAAAATAATTAAACATCATCATGCTCACTTAAAAAACACTGACATGTGCCAACATATCATCTTGATGGTGAGAACCATCTTGATTGTGTGAACCAGAGGCTTCGACCGTGATATTAACATCCTCGTTCATCAAGCGTGAGAACTGCAAATGGTGTTAACATATATGATACATTTTTGTTAGATTAATGTATACAAATAAATGTATCTATATATGTATTTATTACAAATTTTACACGTATTAAAATAATCACCTTAACAATTAACACATACCGATCCCATGCCTTCTTGCTCATGTATAATTAGGTCCTGCCAACCATTGCGACAATTATTTGCATATGTTTTGAGATCTTCAACACTCATGTTGTATATCTCATCATATGTATGATACACAAAATTAGCATGTGCATTCTCTTGTGCTATTTTTTGATTCAGACAAACACCAACTCCTCCCTGTCCACTCTGAACATTGTCAATTATGGTATCCATTTCTTCTCGACTAATTTGAGAAGTGGCATCCATCTCTAACCGCAAAGTTTCAACACGAAGAGGTCTACTAACCAATGGTGGCTCATGGCGAGGAAACTCAACATCACGCTTAACGCCCCTATGGTCACATAATCGACCTTTCCTAGGACTAAAAAATTCAGAGGGAAGGTAATTATAATTGGGTTTCATTCCCAAAAAGAATTTTGCATAAAATAATTTTGAAAAATAAAGTAGAACCTCGTCATTCCATGGGAGTCTTCCATAGGCAGTAAGGTGCCTATCATACAAATGGCCAGCTATATTAGTGTGCTTGAAATATTGCACCTTTAACTTCTTTCTTTTCAGCCCTTCATTGAAATTAAACATAGAATTGGCCATTTCTGTTGTAACTTTTTTTTTAACAACCTCCCATGTATTGGGATCCATCACTATTTCCCTTCTTTTTCTTATCACTTCTACAAAAGTATCACTGGTTGGCCCAAGCCTTAGGTACACATCTACTAGTTCGCTTAAAGAGTGAGTAACTATTTCTAAGCTTTCTCAACTCTTAGCAGGGAGTTTCAAAGACATAAGATCTCTCTTAAATTTTGAATGAAGATGTTGACACCTTTGTAACGTGCATTGCTACATGTTTGATTCCCAAGGTATATCGAAAATGCCAGATGGATAAGTTGTGGTTGGTGTATAACCTTCTTCTTAAATAACACATTATGTACTGCGTTTTGTTGGAGCAACATTTTCACCCTCTGCATCAATATATAAAATTTTGTATAAATAAAAAAACGTGTAAAAAAATATGTATAAACTGAATGAAAATAATATTCATATTGATGGCCACCTCGATATGGTTGGCCAACATCATACCCACCCTGAGACTGTTGAGAACCAGAACGACCACTGATTGGTTGAGAACCAACACGACCATCCATTGTTTGGCCTCCAGGGGAATGCATATAACCACCCTCATGAAATTGGCCACCACCTATTGATGGGCCTCAAGGGGAATGTGTACCACTACCAACCTCATGTGACGAGAGGGAATCTTCATAAAAAAATATGAATTTATAATAAATTAAAAAATACATTCATTAAATTGCGTGAACCATACCATGATTGCGTGAACCATGGCCATGCTCCATTGATGGAGTAGACACCCTTATCCTCCTAACTCCTAAAAAATAAAAAATAAAAAATATTAAAAGCTAACTTAACTCACAAAATTGATAAAAAAATCAATTCCATATGTATACATCAATGTACACGGGGATAAAATTATATATATAGTCAATAAAAAAATTAATTCGACATGTATACACACATGTATGTATGGAGATAAGATTATATAATTACCATGAACATCCCTCGATCCATGATCCCCCTCTCCTGTAGAGGCATGGGATTCTATTTTTCTTCGTCTTTCATCCTCCATGATAAATATGGATATATCTACAATGAACATTTAAAATTATTTTTAAATTACTATTTAAAACAAATTCAAAAGATTTCAAAAAATTAATGTAATTTAGTACACAAATGATGTAAAACACAACTTTCAAAGCACTAATTGATGTGTGAAACTTAATTTAAACAAAAATTTGTTGAAGTCCTCACATTTTAATTTTATAAAAATGTGAAGTTCACCAAGTTTCCCTTTACATGATGGGAGCACACTTGGTATATAATTGAAAAAAACACATGCTCATTAAAAATGACGCATTTATAAGTAAAAAGCACACACATATCAAAGATATGTTACAATGTCCATCAATAAATTTTGAAGGAGAGTGTTTCAACACTAATTCATCTTTGAGAGATGAACCTTGAATTGGCATTGCCCCGTATAATATTAATTCATTTTTTATAGATGAATCTTGAATTGGCATTGCCCCACACAATAGATCACCATACATCTTATTAACATTTTCACAATGTCTTATACTAAAAAATTGAAATTGTCTAAAAATATTTTTTTCTTTTCCATGCAGTTGTTTTATCCTCTCCTTCTTAACTTGGTACACGTCTTTCATTTGGTTGCACAAAAGTTTAGAATTGGTGAAAACTACAATTCCATTTTATCCATACTCCCTAGTTGTTCCCAAGACTTCTATCAATGCAATATAATATGTCTCATTGTTTTTTTTCTTCCCGATATATTCATTTTACTTTAGAGGACCTTGTTAGTTGCAACATTGAAAAGCACATATGTAATAATTGCTTTCCATGGATTGGAATAGCAAGAAACATCTATGCAAATGTCCATTTTTCAACCATATTTAGTGGGTCTTTTTGTCCCTGAAAAAAACAAATTCAATAAAATATATTAAATTAACATTTATTGCAAATGCATGGGAGAAATGGCATTTACATGGTTTTCCTTAAAGTTTATGGGAGAAATGACATAGAAATGATAGAGAAATGACATAAATGACATGCCTTAAAGTTTTCCTTAAATTTTATGGGAAAAATGACACACATATGGGATAAATGGCACATGTACATGGTTTGACTTAAATTTTTCCTTAAATTTTATGGGAAAAATGACACACATATGGGATAAATGGCACATGTACATGGTTTGACTTAAATTTTTCCTTAAATTTTATGGGAAAAATGACATAGAAATGACATGTACATAAATTGATATTATAATGAAGAACTTCTATTTAGATCTATTCCTTAGATTGACTGTAGGGGGATTCACTGGATATGTCACATTTGAGAAAGGATGAGATCCAAAGGCTACTCGACCCTTTACAAAATCTTACTTTAGAACTTGTAGAAGTTAACACTCAATATAAAGATTCAATTCCTATGGAAGTTCAACCACTTTAGGTTCTCACAAAGTTTTTTAGGCCTTAAGGTTTGCCTTGAGTTTATGGGAGAAAGCCTTGAGTTTGTGGGAGAAATGACATGTGCATGGTTTTCCTTAAATTTTACCTTAAATTTTATGGGAGAAATAACATCTAGAAATGACATGCATTAAAGTTTGTCTTGCCTAGAGTTTAAGAGAGAAATGACATGTACATGGTTTTCCTTAAAGTTTTCCTACAAGTTTATGGGAGAAATGACATAGAAATGGCATAGAAATGACATGCCTTAAATTTTCCCTTAAATTTTATGGGAGAAATGACACATGCACATGGTTTTCCTTAACGTTTATGGGAGAAATGACATAGAAATGACATGTACATGGTTCCAAAAACACTAGCAAATGCTAGAAATGACATGTACATGGTTATCCTTAAAGTTTGCCTTGAGTTTATGGGAGAAATGACATGTATGTACATGGCTTTCCTTGAATTTTATGGGATAAATGACATGTACATGGTTTAAAAAACACTAGCAAATGCGTTAAAGTTTATGGGAGAAATGACATGTACAAAAATGGATATTACAATGAATAACTTCGATTTAGATCTGTTCCAGAGATTGACTGCAAGGGAAATTACTGAATATGTCACCTTTGAGAAAGGATGAGATCCATAGGCTACCTGGTCCTTTAGAACTTGTAGAAGTTAACACTCAACGAGTGACTCGAATCCTATGGAAGTTCAGCCACTTTAGGTTCTCACCAAGGTTTTTAGGCCTTAAAATTTGCCTTGAGTTTATGGGAGAAAGCCTTGAGTTTGTGGGAGAAATGGCATGTGCATGGTTTGCCTTAATGTTTTCCTTAAAGTTTATGGGAGAAATCACATCTAGAAATGACATGCCTAAAATTTTTCCTTACCTAGATTTTAAGGGAGAAATGACATGTACATGGTTTTCCTTAAAGTTTTCCTTATAGTTTATGGGAGAAATGACATAGAAATGATAGATAAATGATATAGAAATGACATGCCTTAAATTTTGAATTAAATTTTATGGGAGAAATGACACTTGTATGGGATAATTACACATGTACATGGTTTTCCTTAAAGTTTATGGGAGAAATGACATAGAAATGACATGTACATGGTTCCAAAAACACTAGCAAATGCTAGAAATGACATGTACATGGTTATCCTTAAAGTTTTCTTTTCATTTATGGGAGAAATGAGAGAAATGACATGTATGTACATGGTTTTCCTTAAAATTTTCCTTAAAGTTTATGGGAGAAATGACATGTACATGGTTCCAAAAGGAAAAGAAAATGCTTTAAAGTTTATCAGAGAAATGGCATGTACAGAAATGGATATTACAATGACGAACTTCTGTTTAGATCTGCCTATAGATTGACTGTAGGGGCATTTATTGGATATGTCACCTTTGAGAAATGATGAGATCTATAGGCTACTTGGCCCTTTACAGACTCTACCTTTAGAACTTGTAGAAGTTAACACTCAACAAAGTGACTCAGATCCTATGGAAGTTTAGCCACTTTAAGTTCTCACCAAGGTTTTTAGGCCTTAAAGTTTTCCTTGAGTTTATGGGAGAAAGCCTTGAGTTTGTGGAAGAAATGACATGTGCATGGTTTGCCTAAAAAATTTCCCTAAATTTTATGGGAGAAATCACATCTAGAAATGACATGCCTTAAGGTTTTCCTTGCCTAGATTTTAAGGGAGAAATGACATTTACATGGTTTACCTTAAAGTTTGCCTTATATTTTATGGGAGAAATGACATAGAAATGATAGAGAAATGACATAGAAATGACATGGCTTAAAGTTTGCCCTAAATTTTATGGGATAAATGACACATGTACATGGTTTTCCTTAACGTTTATGGGAGAAATGATATATACATGACATGTACATGGTTCCAAAAACACTAGAAAAATTCTAAAACTGACATGTACATGGTTATCCTTAAAGTTTTCCTTCAGTTTATGGGAGAAATGGGAGAAATGACATCTATGTACATGGTTTGCCTTAAAGTTTTCCTTAAATTTTATGAGAGAAATGACATAGAAATGACATGTACATGGTTCCAAAAACACTAGCAAATTCTTTAAAGTTTATCAGAGACATAACATGTACAAAATTGAATATTACAATGAAGAACTTCTATTTAGATTTGTTCCAGAGATTGACTGTAGGGGCATTTACTAGATATGTCACCTTTGAGAAAGGATGAGATCCAGAGGCTACCTGGCCCTTTACAGACTCTTCCTTTCTAACTTGTATAAGTTAACACTCAACAGACAGACTCAAATCCTTTGGAATTTCAGCCACTTTAGGTTCTCACCAAGGTTTCTAGGCCTTAAATTTTTCCTTGAGTTTATGGGATAAAACCTTGAGTTTGTGGGAGAAATGACATGTTCTTGGTTTTCCTTAAAGTGTTCCTTAAATTTTATGGGATAAATCACATCTAGAAATGACATGCCTTAAAGTTTTCCCTAAAGTTTGTGGGAGAAATGACATGTACATGGTTTGCCTTAAAGTTTAGTTTTCCTTAAATTTTATGGGAGAAATCACATCTAGAAACCGTTAATTTGACATCTATAAATAGGCTAATAACATTAAAAAGGAATTTTTAACTTGCATTAGTTATGTCCTTAATAAGAAGTATGATTTAACACCTAAAATATTGTCTAATAATATAATAATGTCATTTTTGGCTTGTACTATCATTCATCCTTGATATGTACAAGAATTTTACAACTTGAACATCAACCTACAGACTATCATCATATCACAGTACATAATATAGATTAGTAATATCCATTACATCATAAAATAACCCACTTTTAAAATTTTACAAGATTAAAAAAGTAAATGTACATAATTTATATTAGTAATATCCATTACATCATAAAACACTCCACTTTTAACATTTTACAAGACTAGAAAAGTAAATGACAACACTACGAGAGGAAGCATCATGGAAGGTGTAAATTTAGGTACATTAATAAAAAATAGTTATCATCAACATAAATATGAATACATTGGAAAACCTATATTATCATTATGGTAAGAAGCCAAGGGTCTTCATTACTCGAATAAACCATTTCTATCAATCATTCCTATTAACATCATGCCTCCAAATGCATAAAATGATAAACTATAGTCAACATGCATTTCACCTTTTTAATAGAATACAATTCAATTTCACTTCATATGTATTTCCAGTATTCATTTTTCTAACCACTATCAAAGGTATCCAATGTAATTATATCAACTTATAAGGAATCAATCTTTTTCACTTCTATAAAAAGGTAGAAGAAAATTTATGTGCATCTAATATAGGAAATAGACAATAAGGAAGCTATAAGAATCCATCCTATAACACATTGTTTTCAATTCTTTGAGGAAAAATGATATCTAAGAATAAAACAAGCTCTTATGTACACATGAATCAACCATATTTAGCCATTTTAGTCCATTGTGCACAATTATGTACACACGAATCAACCATATTTATCCATTTAAATATGTTGTACACAAGGAAATCAATTGCTATAAGATTTTGTAAGTTAGAGAAATTTGTGTGCATCTACTATAGGAAATAAAAAATAAGGAAGCTATAATAATCCATCATATAACACATTGTTTTCAATTCTTTGAGGAAAATTGATGTATAAGAATCAAACAAGCTCTTATGTACACATGAATCAACCATATTTAGTCATTTCAATCCATTGTACACAATTATGTACACATGAATCAACCATATTTAGCCATTTCAATCCATTGTACACAATTATGTACACATGAATCAACCATATTTAGCCATTTCAATCTATTGACAATTGTACACCAGGAAATTAATTGCCAATTTCTATAAGATTTTGTAAGTCCCTCTGAAAGGGACAATATCTTATGAAATTCCATGTTTTCACCTAAAAGACATAACTCTAAGACATAGAAACTTTTTTTGATTAAAAAACACTTCATAAAAACCACGAAGAAACCAATTTAAATGCATAAGAGTCCAAAAAAATGAAAAGTATCACTAAATCAATGTTTGGTTAATTTTTTTTAAATAGCCAACCTCAATCCTAGTAATTTAATCATCACAATTACAATAAAACCACCACATCATCTAGTGAGGTGGGCCTAAAATATACACATATAAACTTATGATTGAAGCAATAAGTGGAAAGGGGTGCAAAATTATTTTATACACTTACTTAAACAACTAGTGGTAGTGGTTGATGAAGTTATGTCAAAAGTCACACATACAACTGTACTCTTTGAGGCATTAGAAAGCTAGCGAGATTAGGAAGCTTTAGTTAAGGAATAAGAAAGAAAAGATTAGGTTTTAGATTAGCAAGGAGTATTCAGGAAGATAGGAAATATAACCACAAACAAACACTCCGCTGAAAGAAAAAGACAATCTAACAAAGGTCTGAGGAAGAAACAGAACACAAATACAACCTACAAGCTTAAGAAAGAACAGAGTTGTGATTTGGTGCTCAAAATAAGAACACAAAGATATTAGATATGCAGAAATTGAAGGAAAGAACAGAGCTACTAGCCATCAATAAAACACATACATCTATACTCTTTGAGTCATTATAAAGCTAGCTAGATTAGGAAGCTTCAGTTCAGGAATAAGAAAGAAAAGCTTAGGTTTTAGCTTAGCAAGGAGTATTCGGAAATATAGGCACTGTAACCACAAAAAAACACTTTGCTGAAAGACAAAGACAATATAACAAAGTTATGAGGAAGTAACAAAACACAAATACAACCTACAAGATTAAGACAGAACATAGCTGTGAGTTGGTGCTCATAAGAATAACACAGAGATATTATATCTGCAGAGGTTGAAAGGAAGAACAGAGCTATCAGCCATTTGAAATCCATGTTTTTTTTACTCTCATGTATAACTTCTTCATTTAGACATTCTCTTTCTTGTCATTTGAAGCCACTAGTCACATTCTTTCAAACTATTAACATGCCAAGTGAAAACTTAAGGAAAATCTTAACAAACAGAATTTAAAATACATTTGAACCAACCTTGATTACAAACAATGATATTTATTAAAGAGTGCAATGCCAATAAAATTTGAAGGAAATTGCTAATATAAATGTTAATTCAAGCACACACAAAAGGTTTAAACCCAGTGGACACAAAATTTTATAACATTGAAATAAAATTCTATACAATGTCTTTGAAGTAAACTTGAAAAAAAGATGAAATTGCAATGGCTCGATTAAGTGGAATATGAAATAACTTCATAGCATTGCCAATGTGACAAGCAATATGCTACCATTCTGATTTCATTTCATAAAATAAAGAAGATGCCAAGGAAACCAATCCTAAGCATAGTTACCAAATTCAGTCGAATTGCTCAAAAAATACGAATATTCAGCAATTCGTTCGATTTGTCTGAACTGTCCATAAAAATTCGATTCAGTATTCGGTTTATAATGCAGAGATGATATATGTGGGAGACATTAAGTGAGAATATGGGGAGATTAAAATTGGTTTTTTGTTTGTTTAAATAGTCAACAAAATATTAATGGATTGTAGCTTACGTTCCTCATAGCCCAGAGAAAAGGAGCAGTTACCAAGGTAAGCTAAACCAACAGTTAGATTCCAAGTAATTTCGGTCAATTTTGAAACATATAACTGAATTTTTTGAAGTATACTCGCGATTTTTTTCGAATTGAAATTTTTTGAATCCAATTATTTCCGTATCGTATCTTATTCAAATTTGAATGCGAATTCGAACTTGGTAACTATGATCCTAAGAATGTAAGGAAAAAAGTCTGCCAAGCTAGTGGACAGATTAAGAAAATTATCCAATAGCCCCTGAAATGGTGGTACTCTTGTCGCAGGTGGTGATCTATTTTCATTGTTGGTAAGGAGTTTTTTCATTGGTGGTAATCTATTTTCATTGTGGTAAGGAGTTTTTTTGTCTACCTGGAGACGACGAGATGACAACAAACGACAAGGCAGGTCGCAATGATAGAAAATGACACCAAACAACGAGGCAGGCCATAACGAGGAAGGAGATGACCAAAGACGAAGGTTATTTGTAACCTGCGAACAAAAAAAAAGAAAAAAACATTAAAATTCACAAAAAAATACAGAATATAAATAAACACAAACATGAAGCTTCTCACCCCCTCACCCTTGCAACAACAAACACTGGTGTAACAACTAAACAACGAGACAGAGATTAGACGATGATAGCAAACAAACGATAACAAGCCTGAAACCTCTTGTGGTCTGCGGGTTGGTAATTTATAAGAAATAGTTTGGCCAAATTCTTTTCAAAAGTCCAGCCAAACTAATAGTCCAGTCAAACTAAAAGTTTGGTTGAACTTCTGTTGCCGGTTTTCCCATCCGTGGCCAAAAATATGTTTACCCATGCCTTCAATACGTCGTCAATGTAAGCAGCATAATTAGTTCGGTCGAACTAATTTACAAACTTCAGCCGAATGGTTGGAAAAATGAATTTTCTGCCCGCGTTTCTCACAAAAGTATAACCCACCTTCGCGTTTTTACCCTATTGAGAGGTCAAGGGTGTCACGGGTTCACTCCTCTCGACACACACCTCTTCTATTGAGAAGTCATGGGTGTCACTAGTTTACTTCTCTCAACACTCTCACGGTCAGGCTTTGTGATTGAGCCGAGAGGAAGTGATCCCATAGGTCTAGTATAAATATGTGCCTAGCACCAAAAATTAATCCTTTAGGTGCATGTGCCTCATATAAATATTTAGTGAATCCCTTAGATGGATCATCCTGGCATAAATAACACTCACCAATTTTTAGGGGACCATAAACTACATAGAAGAAGAAAATAATAATTATAATAATAACATTATTGAAACATATGTATATTGTAAATCATTCTAGATAACATTTAATTAACATTATTCATATATAGAATACAAATTTAATTAACGCTAATATATTATAAACCAGCATAGATCCATTTAAGTACATATCTAACATTTCTTCACGTCCAAAATTCTTTAGAGTGCAAAATACAATGTGTTATTTTTCATTGTTTAAAATATATTTTTGAACACTAAATAGAGTATATATATGACCAAATAAATGTTTTAACCATAGAACTTAATTTTTTCTTGATATATGCATAATTGTTTTAAAATGATATATAATATATACGTAATTGACATTAAAATATTTTACATAACATGTAGATCAAAACATTTTATCTGGCACATCAAAATGGTTTTTTTATTATTAATATATTTTTAAGTATATGTGAATATTAATTCTTATTAAAGATTGAATATTTTTATATAACATTAAAATATTTTATTTTAACAAAAAAAATTATATATATCTATACGGACATTAATTAATTAACATAGATATTCAAATAGTTATTTAAATATTTTTTAAAAATATAAGATTTAAACATTTTACTTACATTTTTTTTACTTCTAATTACTTTACAACATAATCATTTTTTTATTACAGCGGACATTATTTTTAAATTTAGAACATATTTTTAATTTTATTTTTTATTTCTAAAAATAATGTATATGGACTCAATCATTCTAAATGAAATTTAATTAATATAATTAAATTCATGTATTTTTAAAACAAAATGTAAAAATATTTCGTTATGGAAATATTCATATATACAAATTATAAAATAAAAATAACTACCTAAAATGAATTATTTTGTAAAGCTAGGTTACTCTAATCATATTTAATATATAAACAAATATAAAATAAAGATAATTTTACTATAAAATTCTCATATTATATATACCTTAAGAAGTTAATCTACTCATATGTTTTTTATAATTTTTTTTAATGCCTAAAAACAATTAGTGGACAATGGGGCTGTAGAAGTGGGAAGGGTATTACTTTATTCAGATGAACAAGTTGAAATAAAATATTCATGGGGCTTAGAGGTTGCAACAAACAACAGAACAGAATTTCTAACAATGTGGAAAGGGTTAAATCTAGTTCTATCTATGTAGAATAAGAGAATCAAAGTAATAAGCGACTCTTAATAGGAATAAGGATATTTTCTCCCATGATTGCAAATCAAAAGGATAAAAAATCTGCCCTTGTGTTGAGAATTGAACATCAATTCATGGGGCTTAGAGGTTGCAACAAACAACAAAACAGAATTGCTAACAATGTGGAAAGGGTTAAATATAGTTCTATCTATGTAGAATAAGAGAATCAAAGTAATAAGCGACTCTTAATAGGAATAAGGATATTTTCTCCCATGATTGCAAATCAAAAGGATAAAAAATCTGCCCTTGTGTTGAGAATTGAACATCAATTGGAAAACTTCGAGCAATCTCTGTTACCAGAAATGCAACGTTGGTAGTGGTTTTCGGTGAAAACCGCTCCAGAAACCAAACGGTACTGAAAACCACATTTTATATGGCCGTTTTTGTTTTGATTGGTAAAAAACGGTTTCTAGCAAAACGGATGGTTTCCAACAGCGTATTTTCTAAAAACGTCTCTTACAACCGTTTTGCTTATAACATTTTCGTTTTGCTTACAACGTTTTTCTCCATTTTTAAAAAATGGAAGTTACCTTTCTCAAACTTACTAATTTTTCTAAGTTTCTTTTTCTAGTTGCGTTTCCCGCCTGTCTTCTCCCATTGCATGCGAGCTATCAGTTGGCAACTTGGAAAATTTGACGATTTAAGCTGTGAAAACATGAGCAAGTTGCATAGTAGATTCATCATTCATCCTTCAGCATAAGCGGGTGTATGGACTCTGGAGAGAAGCGCATCCTTCAGCAGACGCGGGTTTCCTCTGTAAAGCTTGGAGAGAAGCTCATTCAATCTGCCAATTTCTTGGTATGTTTGTATATCACCTCTGCATATTACTGTGTGTTAATTTTTTTTAGAACATGCATCTATAGAAAATGTATAAACAACCTTTATGCATAGTGAATATCTACAGAAATTATATTGCTATGAAAATGTGTAAATTGTATTGATGCATATTGAATATCTACAGAAATTATACTGCTATGGAAATGTGTAAACTGTATTTATGCATAGTGAATATTTACAGAAATTATACTTCTATGGAAAAGTGCAAACTGTATTTATACATAGTGAATATTTATGCTACGGAAATATGCAAAGTGTGTGATTCTGCTTAGTAATTATTTTCCAAAAGTGTTATTGTGGCTTACTCGCTAAATAACAAGTATTAATGAAAAGCACGATTGAAAACTTTAAGAAATATGTCTAATATTTTCTAGCACAGGTAATTGTAGAATTAAACCTGTACAAAATAATAGTAGAAAGATGTAGTTGTGAACAAATCACCCAAACAACAGAGTTGTTGCCAAATTTGTTTGAGAACTTTCAAAACAAACCTCGGGATGAGCAACATACTCATCGCCATGGAGGCCTCAAGGAAGGGTTACAGAAAATGGCACCAAGTACGCCCATAAAACTCGTAAATCTGTCATCCGAACGATACTACAAGGCAAGAAGCCATAAGAAATAAAATGGAAATTTTAGAATGTTAACATTATAGTTGAAAATTTGAGATATAGAGAATGCATACAATCCAAATAATAGTAAACAAATTTATGCAAACACCCTTTTATATGAATGAGTAAATGTAATCCAACTAAGAGAATAACATCGGCTTGACTATAGCCACAACAATAGTTTAAAAGAAATTTTGGGCTTCTTAATTTCAAGGCTATATGGCTTATATATTGCCGCAACTTTGGATTTGTAAAGAAGATAGGGGATCATTACCTTTCTGTAATTATATTTTTGAAGTATGATTCTTCATTGGGCAATTTTTGTTGATGGATACTTTGGTTCCTAACATCTCTGTAAGTGAATATAGAAACCAGTAGGCTTGTAGTTTAAATGTAATTTTGTCTGTCTCTACAATTAAATAGGCCTCTGTTTTAACTGCTCAAGGCATCCTTGAAAAGGTGGTTGATTTCCATGGAAGGCGGAAGGAAGAAGAAGTAAACTTGAAGCTGTTTATAAGAAGTATTCACATCGAGATTTTGGCTATGTTGCAAAAGAAAATAGTTTAATCTTTACTAATTTTGTTGTCAAATCTTTCCCTGTGCAGAAAAAAAATTGACATGAATCATATGTTCGAATTTAAATTCCACCCAAATGGTGTCTTATACATTACTTTTTTTTGTTATTCTATTGAATAAAAAAATGCATGTCGATGTCATATTATTTTATATTACTCTCTCAGAGGTACATCCAGTACTTATGAAAGTCTCTCAAGAGCAAGCTTCACAACAATTCAGCTACATCCATTATATAACAAAAACTTAAGAGTGAATATAATTTGGTCACACTGCAGAGTCACTAGAAATATATATTTTTGATTTTTTTGGTTGGAATTTGATCCCACTTCCGAACCAGTGACGTTTACACCAACAAAGATTTTCTAACTTTTCATAAAATTTAATTAGAATTTTTTGAAGTTTACTTTTCATAAAATTTAACTAGAATATGTTGAAATTGCAAATTTAACTATATGCCTTTCCTTTTTTTTTTGGGTCATTTTCTGGTGGTTTCATATACCGATACATGTTGTCAGGTAAATGTGTTAATGTCTTTTATGAAGATTTGTTAATGAATATATTTATATTTTTTTTTACAACGATAATTTTGGGGAAGAAAGAGAAAATAACTCTGTTTAGAATTTAAAATATTTTAACTTAAATTTTTTTAGCTTAAGCATGTATCAATGTATTTCATGAATATGTGTTAATGAACATATCTATCTTTTCTCTTGAAAAAGATTCAAGAAAATGGTTTAGAGAGTTTCCTCCTCTAAATCTCTCATCTTCAAATAATTTCTATTCAAAATTGAATGCTTATTGTCAAAGGATTTATTTTGTTTAGGACTTACTATAAACCTATTGCATCATGGAGTTTGAATGATAAAATTATTTCATCCTTGAGGATTAACAAGAATAGGTTCTTAAAAATGATGAATATTGTAATATTAATGATGAATATGAGGACACGTATTATGAAGAAAGAATCTCATATTCTTTTGCTTTAGTGGAAGAACACACGAGTTTGAAAAAATAAGTTATTAGCTAAGATTAAGATGAAAACGTTATTGTGCTTGAACTCCATGAAGAAAACATTGTTGAAGAAGTAACACAATAATCACTCTCATTGTCAAAGACTATAGAAGTGGTGGGGAATATAAATGAATTTAGAAATTTTGGTTTATATCTTTGTTCATATGGTAATTATATTAGGAATTAGGGATATTCATTTTTTCAAGAAAATAAAGAGTTAAACTATGATTTATATGTGTATAGTAGAAATTGTATGAGAATAAGGAACCCACATTGTTCCATGGTAATTATATTACTAATTAACAATATTCATTTTTCAAGAAAATGAAGAGTTAAACTATGATGTTCTATAGTAGAAATTGTGTGAGAATAAGGAACCACTAGTGCTTGTATGTTGTGAATAATTTCATGAAGGATATTTTGAAAATATTGTTAGCCAAAATCTTGAAAATGAAATTATGTCTCAAATTTCACAAGTCAACATTCAAACTTCTCTAAAACTATTAAAGAATCTGAATTTTATTTCAAACAATTTGGAAGAGAGTTTGATTAGTAATAATGATGGCATTCATGTAGTTTGTTATACTTGTGAAATTAACACTCAAGATAAATTTCTGAAAACATGCTTCAAAAATGTCAAGATGAAGTCCTCCTCGCTACTCCACCACCTAGAAATTAACTCCCTCATCATTACATACAAATACAATAAGTCCAAAGATACAATTATAGTAAATAACAAATACTATTTGACATTATAGCTCAAGAAAATAGGGATCATAATTCCATTGAAAAAGTTGAACAACATGATGAGCTTAAGAGCCTGAATGTCTAAGGAAGCCTAGAAGGAAAATAGGTAACTATTGATTTTGAAATTAAGAAAACAACAGGAAAGGTATATAATAATACACCTTTTAATTTTATTGATCCCTTATCATATTATTTTATCTACAAAGATTTAAAAGAAGAAGTTTTCAATATATTTGACATATATAGATATATAAAATAATATTTATCTCTTATCATGGAAGAAGTTATAATTAATTTTTTTAATTAATTTTCAAATATAAACCGTGCAGATTTGAATTGGTTGTGGCAAAGAATTATCAATTTTTTATTTTTCTCATTTTCCTTTACAATGGAATAAAGTTCACCAGCTTCACAAAGTATACCACCCCTTTCCTAACAAACATCTTCCACGTCAGCATCAAAAAAGATCCAAACCAAAGAATATCAAGACGCAAAAAAGGCCTTTGAAGCAAGGTTATGGGCAGCCATGAAATGCACCAAATCTTATAGTGGAGGAGCAAGTGGATCAACTGGTGCAAAGGGTTGGTTTTGCCCTTATTGTAAAGATAATAAATCAGGGGCTGTAGGAAGAGTTCGATGGAATTTTCTTGGAATGGGAAAAAAAGAACAAGTAAGTATATGTACAAATGTACCTAAAACAGAGAAAGCATCTCTAATTAAACAATTTAATGAAGTTGAAAGGCTGAGACATATTGTTGAAGGTTCAATTCAAACCAACAAAAATCCTAGTGGATTTGCAGTTGGCGGTCAACACTCTTATTCTCAACATCAAGCTTCAGTTTCCAACCTTGCAAACTTATGGGATGTTAAAAGGAGGGGAAATCTTGACGCATCCATTGGACGATATATTTTTTGCAAATGGCATAGCTTTCAATGTTTGTAGATCTCCTTATTGGAAGGAAATGGTGAGGGATCTAGTTAACACTGCCCCTAAAGGTTACACGCCTCCTAGTTATGAAAAGATGAGGACAACAGTGTTATCTGAAGATAGGGCTCGGGTTGAATCCAGACTTCATGAAATTAAAGATAGTTGGAAGGAATCTGGGGTCTCCATTGTCTCAGATGGTTGGATAGATGTCAACCATCATCCCCTTATCAATATTTTGGTTTCTTGCTCGAAAGGAGTTATGTTCATAAAATCCCATGATACCACAAGAAAGACAAAAGATGGTCCATACCTAATGGGTCTCTTCAAAGAGGTAATAGAGGAGGTTGGAAGAGAAAACGTGGTCCAAATTACTACAGATAGTGCCTCAAACAATGTCCTTGCTGGGGGGTTGATTGAAGATGAATACCCAGCAATTTTTTGGACTCTTTGTTCTGTGCACTGCATGAATTTGCTCCTGAAAGATATTAATAACATTGCATGGGTTGGGAAAACTATAAATGAAGCAAAGATGCTACAATATTTTATTGTTACTCATGCAACATCCATAGAAATTTATAGGAAATATGCAAATCTTCAGCTTCTTCGATGTGCTGAGACTAGATTTTCATTTGCATTCATCATGCTTCAATTCCTTATTAAAATGCATCAATCCTTGAGAGAGATGGTGGTATAAACAGATTGGAAGAGATGGAAGGGTTCTCATATTGGGGATGGCCCAAAAGTTGAGGACATTATTATTGGCCTTTTTTCAGAGGATTTTTGGAGGAGAGTGGAGGATATTGTCACCCTCATCACACCTATTGTTTCCACTATTCGCATATTTGATAGTGATCAACCATGCTTAGGGGATGTGTTTGAAAGCATGGATCAAATGAGAGAGAAACTTCATGATATAATGATAGATGAAAATTTTAGGATTGACAAAGACACTAGAAATGAGGTGTGGGAACTTAGTCTGACAAGGTGGAAAATGATTCATAGCCCTCTTCATTCAATTGCTTTCTTAATCAATCCTAAATGGTTTCACAAGAAACCGTCTACAGATGTAGAAGTGATGCAAAATTGGAACACTTTTATAAGTAGGTGTTATGATCGTCGGGATCGCACTTCTTTACGACTTGAGTTGGAAAAGTACCTGAGATCAGAAGACCACTTTACAAATGAAGATTGTGCATACAATAGAGAACAACATGGGCCCATAGAATTTTGGATGCAATATGGTACAGGGACTCCCTTGCTTCATAGGTTGGCTATCCATTTTCTTTCACAGGTATGATCAATAAAAAATACCTTTAATGTATTGATTTATTGTTTAAACAATAATTCTAATGTTCATTTTCAAATTTTTTTTTTTTATGATTTTAAATGTCTATTGCTAGCATAATGTTTTATTTTATTTTACAGGTTACTAGTTCATCTGCATGTGAAAGAAATTGGAGTGAATATGCCTTTATCCATTCATCAAAGAGGAATCGCCTAGGTACAAAAAAGGCACAAGATTTGGTGTTCGTACACTCAAATCTACGCTTGTTGTCTTGACAACAACTAGAGTATAAAATTGGACCCATAAGAATGTGGGATTATGGTGGTTCAAATGATGATGGAGATGATGAGCTTCCACTTGAGGTGCTAGAAGACAATGCTGAAGACATGCTTGATAATACGAAGAAGTCTACTGACCATAATAATGTTTTTGGAATTGGGTCAAACTCAACAACTACTCTAGAAAATGAGCTTGACAATCTAGATTATTAGGTTTATTTGTCTTTTGACTATGAATTGTTATAACTGGCTTTAGAGATACATCTATATTAAAAAATATACTTTTAATGATGGGCTAAATTAATGATGGGCTAAATTCTCGCAAATTATGACATCTTTCTTAAAACTAAATCAATTTTTATGAATGTTTCTTTACAAATTCACATGTGGAAACATTGAATTTTTAGGATTAATGTTGTGTTTTATATTGTTAACTTTTAATCTTGTTTTTTCTCTCTCCTCATTTCTTATAGGTGAAACCTGCAAACTTCGTTTCTCATATCGTTTTCGTTTCTCGTTTTGTTTCCCGTTTCCCGTTTCTGGTAACATAGAAAAAAATATGAATTGTTTCATATCTTCTGTCACCTTAATTTCGTCGTTGATGACCTGGAAAATCGTGGGGTTCTCTTGGGTGAGGGCGAGTGTAAGACAGATGGGAGGCCATTTAACCACATTCCAATCCCAAAACATTAGATGGACATAGCAGTTAATGCCTCCCTCTTTCAGGCTCAGGGTTGGAAAATGTGTGAATTTGTGACATGACGACACAACAGATGGTATAAGGTAGGGATGTTTTGAGGATTTCAAGGACATTCTCTTTGTTCGTTCACATTAGACTTCGTTTAATTTCATAAGGAGAGCAACAATCCCATCACTTCAGCAAGGAATTGAGCTTTTAGATTGAAAAGTCGCTTTTAAGGTGCAATGATGGCTAACATCTCAATCACCAGCCAATTGGTTGCAAGGGTGGTTAAGATGATCCAACGGATTGCAGGAATATTTAATGGGTCTTTAGATCGAGGATTTACATGAGAGAATGGCACGAGAAGAGGCTAGGGAGGATGAGGGAAGCGTAGTTTATAAATTGATGCAGTTCCCTTTGGATTCAATTATCGTATTAAAAGGAGAGCGTTGGTGTGAAAATAGTGTAAGCAGGGAAGGTACAGTGATGGGACCTCATAAATTGCACAATGAGAAACCCTTGGTGGAGGACCTTGCTCTGTACAAAAGGGGTGGTGAGTTTTTGTTCAAGCTGCTTCTGGGCAAGGATGGATCTTGGAGAAAGATAGGGTAACAAATGTTGAGCGCCTAAATGCTAAGTTTGAAGTCGATGAAGTCATGCTAGAAAGACAGGTTGTGAAGTTGGAGACTGATACGGAGATGGGCCTTCTGGCCGCCAATTCGGATTTGATAAATGAAAGTGTCAGGGGGCTGGATGAGGTTGTAGCCCAGGTTGAAGGCACATACATGAGAAGAGGATGCAGGCTTCGTGCCGAGCGGACAGGAAAAGGAAGAATGTGAGGAAGCTGGGAAGTCCAATTAGCTTACTGCTTGTTACATGCTATGTCAGTTTTGTTTATTTTAGGTATCTTCTTTAGAAACTATGAGAATTTTCAGTATTTTATAATAGTGCCAAAGACTTGTAGAAGGAAGAAACCAGAAATCTAGATGTATTGGGAGCTGGACATAAATGCACATACAGTTGCTAGTTTTGCTGAAATTTTGTAAAAATCTATAGATTGTACCACTTCTGTTTAAAAAAAACAACAACAATTATTAAACAGGAATAGTTTTACCATATTAATGTATTACGATGATTTATTCCTTTCAAGACTAACCTCGTAAACAATTTCCAAAAGTCTCTCCTCCTCAGATTGCAGCATGAATGATTTCTATGAGACACAAATATTAGCAACTTAGAATTATCACGACAGTAATCGGAATGTTCCTTTTTTAGTGATAGCATGATTGTGTACGTGCTAAGGTCTCTTACCCTGCAATGTGAATGCTTAGATTTCTAAAAGAATAATAAATTAAGGTTTCAGTTGACTCAAATTCTTTTTTAAAAACGAAATCCATATGTTAATTGCTTTTACCTTCTAGTCTCCGTGTGACAAGTTTTCAGAATTTCGATCCATGGCTTGTTTCTGCTGGAGAAAATAAGGAAAGGGCAGCATATTACAGAACCACCGTAACACTTTTTTAGATTTTCCATCCATGTTTCCGTTGCTAGACAATATTGAGGTCCGCATGTTAGAATTTCCTAGTTTTTCGAGTTTTCGGGCTGCCATGGTTGTTAAATTAAGTTCACAAATTATATTCATTCATTCTACCAACTTATATCAGAGAAAAATAAATCATGATTGGGCTGTTAGAAGCGGGCACCCATCATTCTATTTCCCATATCAGTTTTCTAATCCATTAACATTGTTTGCATTTAAAAAAGGCATTAACATGTGTAAACGTACTGATTCATTCATAGATGCGTGCACTGAAAGAAAAAACAAAAGACGCCATGTTTATACAACGCAGAAACAAGTTCAGAAATACAATATCAGTCTATATATAGTGTATCCAACAGCTTGTTTAGAGCCCACTGCACCTAGTAGGCCTTGGATAATCAGAGCATACTTTTGATACATATATAAAGAGCCACAATACTTTAGCTCTTTCTCTCATCCAAGATCCAATAATGAATTAATACACATAATTCTCTTCTCATAACTGTACATTTACTGCAGATGTTCTTTTACTCATAAAGTTACAAGCCATCATAAAACCCTAGTAATGACCAATAACGTAATTCAATAAAATATCCATAAAAAACACTTGGCAATGGATGTCACAGACTGTATAGATCCAATCAAGAATTAATGAATTAATACACACAGTTCCCATCTCATAGCTGTACATTTGTACACTGATAAATTACATTAATGCAGATGTTCTTTTAGTCATAAGATTACCAGCCCCTCATAAAACCCTAGCAGTGACCAATAACATAATTTAATAAAACGTGCATCAAGAATTTGGCAATGGATGTAACAGACTCTATAAAATTAACGAACTAATACACACAGTTCTCATCTCATAACTGTGCATTTGTGTACAGATAAATTATATTAATGCAGCTGTTCCTCGTAAAAGTTACCAGCCCTCATAAAACCCTAGTAGTGACCAATAAGATAATTTAATAAAACATCCTCAAGAACTTGGCGATGGATGTAACAGAATGTACATTATAGATAATGATGAATGAATAAATCAACCTAATCAGTTGTGAAGCGGATTGGGACCTGCGGGAACGAATCTTTTTTCCATCCCATACCTTGGGTCGACCTCCTTATCTTCTTGACACGTACTGTGATCAGATTGATCAACATTAGGGGCACCACATTTAGGGTTGAGTGCATCACGATGATCCAAAACAGCACTTGGGTTATTGTAATCCCTGCTTAATCTCTGGAATCCATTTTTTCTACTCCCCAAAACTCTCGAGGCTCCCACAGATGATACCATGCCAGTAAAGACCAACAGCAATAGCAGCGTTGCAATAGCAATCCCCCGAACCAATTTTTTGATCTTGCAACGTCCATGGGAGCTGGATTCCTTCTTCATTTTGAAATTCAACCCAAACACAAATATGTATGATATTCACTGTAATTATTTGAATTCAGCTACCCAATACTTTAGAAAAGCTATATTGATCTGAAAATTCAGATCAGAAACTGAAATAATGAGACTATTTATTGCCCATGTCTGTCATTTAGAAGTTTTATTCTAAGCTTCTTTGTCAGAGCCTCTCATGTCATCTGTAAATTTGCTACTCGCCCTCACACAAAATGCCGCGCAGTTTCTGCAAGAAAGAAAGAAGGAGAGAACAGGTGAGGACTTCGATGTTTACTTCAACATTTTCATATTCTGCATTACGGTGGAAACTTATACATAGATCATTGACGTAAACATTGGAGACCTAAAGATCCTTGGAGCACTAAATGCCTCTTGGGTATTAAGCACTTGGATAAATATGTTGGAAATTTGAAAAATTCCAGAATTCTCCCTCTTTAACACAGATAAACAAATTTCACTCTACAGAAAACAGAATTTCAACTTTATAAAACAAATTTTATTCCATAAAATTGTTTACAAGTTCTTCCTCAATCACATAGGGATTTACAATTGCTGGACTGCTTCTAATCACAGTTCCAAAACAAAAAAATACTTTCTCTGTCTCTTAAAAACAACCGCTGTGTGAATTCTTTTCATTCACTGTCACTGTTTTTACAAAAAACAACTCACTGTGTTTTTAATAAAACTTACACTGCTGTGTAAAAATTTTATTCTGCTCTCTCTGTCTCTTTAAAACAATTGCACTGTTGTGCGTATATAAAAATTTGTTCTGTCTGTGTAAAAAAAAATAGAACTGCTCTGTTCTATATCTCAGCAACTAAAAAAAAATTACAATTCTGTTCTATGTATTTATAAACAAAATATCTCAAAGGAATTAGTGTCATTCATTGACAAAATTACCAAAATTCTACCGCTTAAAAAATTTCATTTATGGTGCCATAAATTTTGGCTTCACCGCTTCAAAATCGAATTGATGACAATTTTGAACGTGGCAGAAATTTGTGAATTTCCGCGGCGATGGTGGATTGGTGGCGCGCTGGTTGCATGTGGCGGAGCCACCACTGCTGGTGGTTACGGGGGGTACAAGTCTGCCCGTACAGACTAAATGGGTGAGGCCCCGCAGTAATTTACAACCGTTGATTGGTTGGTCAACTCACGATCGAGAGTCAACTACGGGGGGTGCCCATTCATTAACTGTCGCACTGTTTGATCCCCCGTAATCCGTCGATTGCTGCCAATTTGCTGGCAGTTTAACTGCTGCGCCATCAACCTGTGCATTGAGCGACAATGCAGCCGCCTGCAACTGATCCGGCAGTTGGAATTACATTCCAACACTCCCCCTTAATTTCAACTGCTGGGTTTTCCTGCATACCCAGACATTTTCTGAAATGTTCAAAGCTTTTCTGCGCAAGTGGCTTTGTGAGGATATCTACAAATTGATCCTCAATTTTGCAATGTTGCAAAACTATCTCACCATTGTTAACCAATTCACGTATGAAGTGAAACTTGGTGTCAATGTGTTTAGTCCTCTTATGAAAAACATAATTTTTAGACGATGCAATAGCTGAGCTATTGTCGCAAAATATTACTGTCCTTTTACCTGTTCTTGACATAGACTTCTCAACATTTTCCGCATCCAAACTGCTTGACACGCTGCTGCTGTAGCTGCCACATATTCTGCTTCTGCTGTAGACAACGCTACAATGGGTTGTTTCCTAGAAGCCCATGAAATGGCTCCTGAACCCATATGAAAAACATAACCGGAAGTGCTCTTCCGATCATCAACACTTCCAGCCCAATCACTATCTGTGTATCCAACTAAATCTGAACATTCTGAAGTAGTATAAAAAATACCAAACCTTTTAGTACCTTTAACATACCTCAAAATTATTTTTGCTGCTTGCCAATGTGCATCCTTTGGCTTTTCCATGAATCTGGAAATCAAACTAACAGCATGCATTATGTCCGGCCTAGTTGCAGTCAAATACATAAGGCTGCCAACTATGCTCTTGTATAGACTAGGATCAAAATCCTTGCTGCTGTCCTCTCTGCTAAGTTTTAATCCCATCACTGTGGGAGTGATTGCTGCTTTGCATTCCTGCATGTTAAATCTTTCAAGCACCTCATTAACATACTTTTCCTGTGAGATAAAAATCCCATTTTCATCTTATTCTACTTCTATTCCCAAGAAGTATCTTAACAAACCCATATCAGTCATTTCAAATTCTTCCTTCTTGACTGTTTTAAAATGTTCAATAAGGCAATCATCATTACCTGTAAAAATAACATCATCAACATACAAGACTACAATCAAGATTTTACCGTATTTTTCTTTGATGTAGAGGGTGCGTTCTCCCTCACACTTCTCAAATCCATTTTCCAGTAGATAAGAGTCTATTCTACTGTACCACGCTCTTGGCGCTTGCTTCAGCCCATAAAGAGATTTCTTCAACTTGCATACTTTGTGCTCTTGGCCTTTCTTTTCATAACCGAGAGGTTGATCAATGTAAACCTCTTCCATTAACACTCCATTCAGAAATGCTGACTTCATGTCCATTTGGTAAACTTTCCACTTGTTTTGTGCTGCTATGGACAACACTGTTCTCACGGTTTCCATTCTTGCAACCGGTGCGAAATTTTCCTCATAATCTATCCCATGCTTCTGTTTATAACCTTTGACGACAAGCCTTGCCTTGTGTCTCTCTATCTTGCCTTCAGCATTACTCTTGGTCTTGTAGACCCATTTAACACCAATTACATCTTTACCTTTTGGGAGTTCAACCAAATCCCAAGTTTTGTTCCTCTCTATGGCATTTATTTCCTCATCCATAGCTTCTATCCATTTCTCATCCTTGATAGCTTCTTCGAAATGAACAGGATCATCAACATGGCAATATAAAACAAACAAAGAATTGATACCTTCATTAGCTATATCTTGTTCATAAATTTCTTTCAAACTTTTGAATTTCTTACCTCTTTCAGTAGGTGTACAAATGCTTGAAGAAGCACTTGAATTTCCTCCTTGTGGTGTGCTTGGAGAAGCACTTTCATTTCTCCTCAAGGGTGTGCTTTGTTGCTCTTGTGTTGGTGCTGTTGTTTGGGGATGTATTTCAGCCAACTCATCTTCATTTTCATCATGAGATAAACAGTGTTTAACATTCACTATTTTCTCTATGCTTCCATCCCAAGCTTCCTCTTCAATGAACTGAACATCCCTGCTCACAATAAACTTCTTGGTAGATGGGTTGTATAACCTGTATGCCTTGGATTCCTCACTGTATCCAATGAAAATGCATTTCTCCCCCTTGCTGTCCAACTTCTTCCTTAGCTGATCCAGAATGTGTGCATAAGCCACACATCTGAAAACCTTCATGTGTGTGACACTTTGCTTTGTGCCACTCCATGCCTCTTCTGGCACTTTGTTCATAACTGCTTTTGTAGGGCACCTGTTCAAAATATACGCTGCACAATGTACAGCTTCTGCCCAATAATCATTAGGCAAATGCCTTGCCTTTAACGTACTCCTCGCCATGTCCATTATGGTTCGGTTCTTCCTTTCGGCTACTCCATTTTGTTGCGGAGTATATCTAGTTGTAAACTGCTTTTGAATACCATTTTCTCTACAAAAACGTAGAAAATATTTAGAGATATACTCACCTCCTCTGTCAGTCCTTAAGACTTTGATATGCAACCCACTTTGTTTCTCAACAAGTGCTTTGAAATTGCAAAATTTTTCAAACACTTCACTTTTGTTTTTCAAAAAGTAAACCCAGGTTTTTCTTGTAAAATCATCTATAAATGTTAGCACATAGTGGCTGCTAGCAAGTGATGGAGTTTGCATCGGTCCACATACATCTGAGTGGACAATCTCTAAGGGTTCTTTTACCCTTATGCTTTTCCCGGAAGGAAAACTTTCTCTGTGTTGTTTCCCAAGAATACAACCTTCACAAAGGCTATTCGGTTTCTCTATCAATGGTAAACCACTTACCATTCATTTTCTGTTCAACAGATTAAGACCTCCAAAGTTGAGATGACCAAATCTCAAGTGCCATAACCAATTATCATTCTTTGGTTCGCTTTGGTAAGTCTCTTGTGCAACTGCTGCTTTCTATTCACCATTCTTCAAATCTACTCTCATTCTGAGAGGGAACATCCTGTTCCTTGTCATCTTTACTTCAGCAATACATAGTTTGCTGGGTGGTTTATCCATGATGGTACAAACATCATTATCAAAGAAAACATTATACCCCTTATGAACAAGCTGTCCAATACTTAAGAGATTACACTTCATTCCTGGAACATAATAAACATCTGCTATGGATTTCTTTGCACCTAATCTTGTTAAAACATTTACATCTCCTTTTCCCATAACAGAAACTTTGCTATCGGTTCCTAGTGTGACTTGTGACTGCACACTTTCATCTAACATAGAAAACATTGATATATTTCCTGTCATATGGTTACTACAACCGGAGTCTAGAAACCATAAATCCTCATTCTTTTCTTCAGCCATATTACAAGCTAAAAACAAATTGTTTTGGCTGCTATTTTATTTTGTGAAATTTGCACTAGTTCCACTTCTCATATCTTGTTTCTTCTTTCTACATTCATTAGCATAATGACCATATTTTTTACAATTGTAACATTGGACATTGGATTTATCATACCTTTGTCCTTGATCATTCTGCTGACCACTCTGCTGGCTGCCTTGTTCGTGGCTGTGATTTTGACTGTTGCACCTTCCATGTGAATGTGAAGGGTTGTTCATTCCACCTTTGTTCTAGCTTCTGCCTCTTCCTCTTCCGTTGCCTTGCCCTCTTCCTTTTCCGAAAGACATCTGGGTCTTAAAAGCATGTTCAAGAGATGAGTTTTCACTCCTACCCAATCTCTGTTCATGGGTCATCAGTGATGCATGTAGTTCATCCACTGAAAACTTTTTGAGATCTTTAGTCTCCTCTATGGTGGTGACAATCACATCGAATCTTGAGGGTAACCTTCTCAAGAGTTTTTCAACAATCCTCTTGTCCTCAAGAGTCTCTCCATGAGATCTAATTTGTGTGACCATTCCAATCACATGAGTGAAGAATGAGTCAATAGTGTTTGACTCTTTCATACAGAGAGTCTCAAAGTCTCTCCTCAGCAACTGTAGTTTTGCTGTCTTCACCTTCTCCATTCCCTGATAAGTGGTTTTGAGAGTTTCCCATGCTTCTTTGGATCTGTTAGCTACTGCTATCCTCGAAAACACACTCTCATGCACTGCTTGATACAAGAAGAAAAGAGCCTTGGCATATTTCTTCTTATTTCTCTTCAGAATCTCTCTTTCTGTCTGAGTTAACATATTAAACTCAAGTTCATCTGCTGGCTTTGCAAAACCATCCTCAACGAATTCCCATAAGTCTTGGGAGACAAATAATGCCCTCATAGTTATTGACCAGTAATCATAATTTTTCCCATTAAATTGTGGGAGATGGATATTTCCCATACCCATACCAGTGCTAGAGCCAGCCATTCTGCACTCTTAACTATGATTCAAAAACACTTGACTGTGTGTTTTAAAATTAAATAACTGTACTGCAACAGTAACACAGAACTGTATAGAGAAATACCTTCAAATTCTTCTTCTCTGAACCTTCACTCTGCTGGAGAGGCTTCTGCAATAACGAATTCCTTTTCTTCAGCTTATTTAACCTTCAAATAGCCTGAATTGGCTCTGATACCATGTTGGAAATTTAAAAAATTCCAGAATTCTCCCTCTTTAACACAGAGAAACAAATTTCACTCTACAGAAAACAGAATTTCAACTTTATAAAACAAATTTTATTCCATAAAATTGTTTACAAGTTCTTCCTCAATCACAGAGGGATTTACTATTGCTGGACTGATTCTAAGCACAGTTCCAAAACAAACAAAAAAACTTTCTCTGTCTCTTAAAAACAACTGCTGTGTGAATTCTTTTCATTCACTGTCACTGTTTTTACAAAAAACAACTCACTATGTTTTTAATAAAACTTACACTGTTGTGTAAAATTTTTACTCTGCTCTCTCTGTCTCTTTAAAACAATTGCACTGCTGTGCGTATATAAAAATATGTTCTGTCTGTGTAAAAAAAAATAAAACTGCTCTGTTCTATATCTCAACAACTAAAAAAAAATTACAATTATGTTCTATGTATTTATAAACAAAATATCTCAAAGGAATTAATGTCATTCATTGACAAAATTACCAAAATTCTACCGCTTAAAAAATTTCATTTATGGTGCCATAAATTCTGGCTTCACCGCTTCAAAATCGAATTGATGACAATTTTGAACGTGGCAGAAATTTGTGAATTTCTGCGGCGGTGGTGGATTGGTGGCGCGTTGGCTGCATGTGGCGGAGCCACCACTCCTGGTGGTTACGAGGGGTACAAGTCTGCCCGTACAGACTAAATGGGTGAGGCCCCACAGTAATTTACAACCGTTGATCGGTTGGTCAACTCACGATCGGGAGTCAACTACGGGGGGTGCCCATTCATTAACTGTCGCGCTGTTTGATCCCCCGTAATTTGTCGATTGCTACCTATCTGCTGGTAGTTTAACTCCTGCGCCATCAACCTGTGCGTTGAGCGATAATGCAGCCGCCTGCAACTGATCCGGCAGTTGGAATTACATTCCAACAAAATAAATATTTCTTCTCTGTCTCGTTTAAGTGAATCGTTATTTAAGGTGCCCTCTGTCACTACTTGAAAGGTCTTTGGAAATGCCTTCACATTTATAAGAATAAATTTGCAGGGTGGCAGTGCAACACGCTCCTTTGAATCCTCAATTTTTGCAAGCAGTACTTCATTTCCTTCTCCCTTTTAGTTAAAGGCTACTTGGATTCCAATATGGCACGTGACTTGCAAGCTGTCCAAATTGACTGAGTCATTTAAGTCATTTAAGTAGAGTAACTTTTATCTCATCCAAAATGCATACTAGTTTTTGCACATTACCACATTATTGTGAAAAGGAACTGGGCTAGTGGCTTTTTTTTTTCTTTTCTTTTTGTCACGGATGACTAATGTGAACAATGTGAACAGTGTTATGAGGATAAATCTCATAGAAAAAGTATTCAGATTAATTATCAATTCTAATTGGGATGCTAATTCTCACAGGATTGATTTAATGTTCCATACTAAGGATATTAGCAATTGGAATATAGAGATGATATTATTTTTGTGTTATTATGTAGGTTTCTGAGTTTTAAACAGCAGTTTTTGGTCTTTCAATATTTAAGAGTGGTTAAGTTGTAGGTTGGGAATTTATATATAACTCCAGGGAACAAGGTAGTTAATCTTTCTAAGAGTTTTGGACATACTTCTAACAATTTAGAGGAAATTTAGTGCTTGTTCAATATATAAGAATCACTATTGCTAATAACTTCAATACCTTCATGGCAATTAGGGATTCAACTTTTATTACCACATCCATGCTTCAAAACTATGTTCCATAGAATTACCTTTTGGACTCAATCCTAGACAAAATTTGGTGTGAGACTTAATCCTTGCACCTAATAACCTATTACCATGTCCTTAGACATCAAAGCAAAGAAGGGTGGACCACCTAACCAATCTAAATACTACCAAAAAAATGGGTGCTTTACTAATCAATCATAAACTCCATGAACAATTCATTCAATCTTCCACGCACCTCATAATTTTGATCTTACACATGGAAATTTAATTTGAAATTTATTCAACCTGTGGTTAAGGAGGATCTATAAGATCTCCCCTTCACCTTCTTATGATTCTCCTCTCATCAATTATCTTTTGAGTACCCACGAGGCATTTGGATTTTAGTCATGAAATACAACTTCACTCCCACATTCCCCCTCACATGCTCCTTCTGCAACCTTACTTCTTTTGGATATGTTTTCACTTTGTGTTCTCTCCAACCTTCCTCATGGTTTAGCCTCCCCAACCCCATGTCTTCCTCAGGATGAGTGTCTGCAGGTCGCCACACAATGAAACCATCCCTTGCCTCAAGCCTGGAATTCTCTATCCTCAACTCTTCTTGGCATTTTGGTTTATTTTAGTGAAAATTGTCTATTTATTCCTTTTATTTTCCTTGTAGGACCTCTCCCTTTTAATTATCAACGACAAGTTGTCCTATTTCTGAAAGAGGGTCATATGAGTAGGTATTCCTTCTCTCTCAAAACCACATACAACTCAACAATTATAAATTGGTCTAAGTGAGATTCTCCTTGGATTGTCACCTCCTACATCATGGATAAAGCTACATTGGGGCAAACACAACTACTCCACATCAGCAAGGAGTGTCCACTCATCAACACTTCATCGTTTACTCTGAGATCAAGAGCACACTAAAGACCATAAAAAGACATAAAAAATAATTGGACAATTTGGGATCTCAATTAGACGATCTCATAAAAATTTTGAAACACCATCCACCTCTTTCTCACAATAGCAATGAGAGCTAATGACAAATGAAATTTTCATGAACTCTCTCATTTTTCTTGCTTTATGATTTGGACTTTGGAGAAGTAAGTGTGTGATTTTCAACGTAGCATGGTTGACAAGTAGGATTAGTCTCTCTCCACTTTAATGATTCAAAACCTGCTACTCAATGGAATCACTCCCCATAAGGAGAATCCTCCCATCACAATTATGGGATTTAGCACAATAACCATCTCAAAATCCCCAAGAACATTTGGATGACCAAAACATTGATCCTATAAATTCTAGGAATTCCAATGACTTAGCCCCCTCCAAACTCTTTATGTATTGTAAAATTTTCTCATATCTTTTGAAAAATATATACTTCAAGAATTTTCATAATGTTATTGTATTGGATCTTGGGCTTCCGAGACCTTTTAAGTTTTGTGAGAACTAATTCTTTTTTTCTTTTAAAATGGATAAAATGTCCTAATAGTATATTTCTACAATATTCTTTTGTACAACTATTTCATATAATATAAATTTCTAGAATTTTAATTTAAAAATTGTTGTTTACTTAAATTTAAATTTATTAAAATTATAATATTCATTTTACTAAAATTTTTATAATTAATTATTATATATTTAAAATAAAAATTTAAATATTAAAATTATAGTTTTAAAAAAATAATGATTTAAATATTCTCATTAAAGTTATAATGTGCTTATATCATTTTAAGCATAATTAAAAAAGAAAAAATATCAATAACATATAAAAATCTAAAAACATTATAAAGATTTAGAATGCTATATGAAATGTAAAGAAAATATTAATAAAACACAAATAAAAACTCATTATAAAATATTGAACCATAACATCACATTAGCGTATAATAAACTTGTAAAACATTATAATCTTTATAAAAAAGCTTTTTGTTAAATAGCATGTTTTTATATAATTTTTTAAAACAAATATTTATATTTCCTATTTTATGTAATTTATTTTATTATCTATATAATTTTGTAATTATAATCTATTTCATATATTATAATAATTAAAAAAATAATAATTTATTTGAAATTCTATATTACAAATACAAAATTTTAACATTAAAATACATCTAGAACCTTTAAATTTAAAATCAATTAATTATAATGTATTTTCCTTTTTCAATCGTTTATAATAATATAACTTTTAAATTTAAAATCAATCCATTATAACATATTTTCTTTTTTAAATCGCTTATTTTCCTTTTTAAATTGTTTCGTTTATAATGGTATGTGTCAATATTTCTAATTGTATATGTAAATATTTATATCAATTAATTATAATATATATATATATTTTAAATAGTTTATAATTGTATGTGTCAATATTTATAATTGTTTATGTCAATATCTAAATTATTAATATGTTTTAATGTTTAATTAAAAAAATTAAAAAAATTAATATAAATACAATAAATTATATTGATATAAACAAATTTAAATAAGATATTTTATTTTAATTATAAATTTTGTTAAATGTTCAAAAATAGATAAGTATAAGTTAATGATGGTTTTTCATGATTTATTAATGAGAATGTAAATAAAAAAAAATAATATATTAATTGGGATTATTTTAAATTCTTTCATAATAAATATAAATATAATGTCAAAAAATGAAATGTAGGTAATTGAATTAGATTTTTATTTATAAAATGTTTATATGGTTATGTAATATATATTTTTTTCAATTTTTATATAAAATATAATGTATATAATTTTTTAATGCAAATGTATATTATTTAAATAATGAATTTTCATTTAAAAATTGTGTGAAATTTTAAAGAGTATATTGTTTTTGTGCATAATTATTTTTTTCAAAATTTATAATGTTAAAATTTTATATTTTTTAAATTATGAAAATAGTAACATAGTGAAACACTTTTTTTTTTTTTTAAGAATTAGATTTTAGTGTGATATTTTTTCTTTTTTTTTCTTTTTTGAAAAGTTGGAAATGGAAAGTAACCTAATTTCCAAAAACAACCCATTTAAAAAATAAAAGATGTAGTGAAGAGGAATAAAGATATGCAAAGAAAATTGGGAGAATAGTATTCATTTTCATAGATGAAGAAGTCAATAAGCATATGCATGATTAGCTAAGAGATTCCCAAGCCTTGGCCATTTACAATTTTGGTATTGTTAGTGAATAATAATAAAAAAAATTATGTATAATTCATTTCTTTATAATTATCTCTTAAACTTAATAAAATTTTCATTAAATATTAAATGTTTTGTATAATTGCTTCAAATATGTCACTTTGGTGTAGACTCATTAATTTATTATATACTCTCACACTTTGTACTATAGATGTTTTGGGTATGTTTATTTATTACTAAATACTTGTATAAGAGCTACAATAATCTCAGTCACTTAAACACAATGAAAACACTTTGCTAGTGTTTTGTATAATTGTTTTAAATAATCTCAGTTACTTAAACATAATGAAAACACTTGCTAGTGTTTTGTATAATTGTTTCAAATATGTGACTTTGGTGTGGACTTCTCACACTTTGTACTAAATATATTTTGGTTATGTTCATCCATTACTAAATACTTGTACAAGAGCTACAATAATCTCAGTCACTTAAACGCAATGAAACACCTTGCTCTCTTCACTGGTTGTTTCAATATTGATCATATTGATAATTATAATGCCAGTTACCTTACTTTGAACTGTTAGTTACTTACATAGATCAATTAAGAACTCACATTCACTCACTTTAGAATTCATGGCCGTGAACTGTCAAATGGTTGGGCATAGGGAACACTCGTTGGCCACCGTCGACCACAACATCGAAGTTCCCATCCTCGAGCAGATCTATTTTGAAAAGGGCAAGTCATTCCCTTACTCTCTGAAGTGAGAGTTAATGGAAGCCTCTTAGTGTTACCTACACCATATCACAATATAAACTATAGTTATATTAAAATTTATATTACAATATTAAAATTTATAATTGGAAGTACAGATTGATAGAAATTACTGAAAATCACTCAATAACTAAACAAAACACATATATTATGTACAAATGGTGTATGTGTAAACACACTCACGCACGAATTTACATTCTAATTACTCTATTAAATAGAGTTTTTGAGATCCAACTTATTCCTAATTTAGAGAGAGTGGTTGAGAGAATTTCTCAACCATCACAAACCAATTTCTCACATATGGATTGTAAGCATTAACTCCAACATCCCCCCTTAATGATTTTATTACATGAAAATAACAAAATAATCAAGCTTATCAATATATGCTCCATCAAGTTGCCTCATAACCCTCGGAAAGGTGTAGTTGGCAAGTTGGATTCCCGAGTTCGCTTCATCAACTCCCGAATCAAGGACCTCCTGAAGTCAATCATTGGACAACATTCCAATTTGTCACATAACCTCATTAGGAGACCACTTCCACATCTACCACTAACGATGGATCCTTCCCTAGATCCACAACTTCCATGCTATTTGGACAACCATCCATATTGAGCTTTACTGCCACTTGATCTCTTAAGTACTGACTTCAGACACATAGCTGAACTGCTAGTCATTTTATGGACAAGCTCCCATCTACCGAGATACATGGGTGCAAACCGCTGTATTCGCTAGTTGTATAAAAGAGCCGTCTAAATACAAAATGTATCTAGATTCAACTATGACCTTCTTAATCTGATTTTGAAAATTCATCTTCACTTAATTTTAAAAAGAACAATTTATAATACTAGAACCACAAATATTTCAATAGACATGAAAAAATAATATTGATACAACTCTAGCTATATGCACACGTCTCTCAACACACATATCTATGCTTTGAAATCCTTTTGAAAAATCTCTACGTATCATTTCAGCCTGAAATTCAGCTCCTTTCTCCATTAACTTGCGCTTCTTCTTAATCCGGCTCATCTCTTCTCACAAATCATAATTTTTAGACATTATTGATTATTTGTCTCCACAGAACAGGCTCCATGGCTTTCTCTGCACAGATGTTTCTTCTACAGTACAAAGAGTTTCCAAAAGAGGCAGCACAACATGTGCATAATCAACTCCTCCAACATAAGGAATAAAAAACTATTAAGCGATTACCATGAATTTTAGTTAACCGAATTCCTCCTCGATATCATGTTTCAGTAATAATTGCACTTCTGTTAATAGGTGTGGCAACTTCAGTTTCAGCTATCCATTTGGACAGAAACACAGCAGCTGTGGTGACTGTTATTTCCAGGTTAACTGTGATCCAGGTGTTCACTGCCCTTTCATAAATATTAGTGAAATGATTCGGCAGTTAACGCTATGATATTGAGCAATGGGAGATACCAGAGCATTTTGAATTTTTTAAATTGAATCACATTCCATAACACAGCGAATCAACTGGATCTACATGCATCAAATGATCCGAATAATCCATAACACAACAAATCAATGGTACACTGACGTTATCAAAAAAACATTGTCGGTCTGCAAAACATTGACGCACGGCTTCATCTGTTATCTATTGGCAGTGGCTGGGAGCAATAATGACACAGCTAGCAACGTATACCGATGTCAATATATAGTCTGTGTTGTGTGCAGCGACAAGTCAGTGAAATAGAAGAAAAACGATCTGCAAATGAGACATTTCAATCAATATTTTAGCAAATACACACATACTCTCTATGAAGACCAGGCTCAAGCTCATACTAGCTCTGAAACCATGATATAAATTACTGAAAAATCACTCAATAACCAAACAACACACATATATTATGTACAAATGGTGTATGTGTAAACACACTCATACACGGATTTACATTCTGATTACTCTATTAAATAGAGTTTTTGAGATCCAACTTATTCCTAATTTAGAGAGAGTGGTTGAGAGAATTTCTCAACCATCACAAACCAATTTCTCAAATATGGAATGTAAGCATTAACTCCAACACAGATGTAGTAAAATTTGTAGGGATGCTCCATTTGTCCCAACCATGTTTGAAAAGATCAAAATAGAGAAACTATTGCATGTGAGGATGCAAAAGTTTTGGCAATTGCAGATATTACTCCACACGCACCTATACACAACATAATGCATGGTTCTATTAAAATGAAAATTTATAATAGGAAGTAAAGATTTACCAGCAATTGTAGGGATTTTCCATTTGTCCCGACCATATTTGAAAAGACTATTAAATTCTAGAAAAGACTATTAAATTCTAGAAACCCTTGCATATGTGGATGCAAAAGTTTTCGCATTTGGAGATATTACTCCACAAGCACCCATTCACATATTGTTTATTCCTAAAATATGAGATGGATTGGCTTGACTTTCTCAAGGTAAAATTGTAGGGCAGAAATAAATAAATAAATAAATAATGGTAGCTGGAGAGGAAAGGAATACCATAAGTGTATTGAATAGCCATCAACAATGTTCCCACTCCTTGTCAATCCATTCACTATCTCCACTTGCATTTAAGTGACTTGTCAATCCATTTACCATCTTCACTAGCATATAATAGGCTACTTGCATATGAAAGGTGGCCAACTGGTTGGGTGGGTATGATATTATTTTTCACTTTATATATGAGGAATTATTTGTTTATACTTCACAAAAGAGTTTAATATTCAAATCATAAAATGTCACTTTTATCTTTATAATTAATAGTTTGAATAAGTTTTAATGTTATTATAAATTTGAGTTACAAATTTGGGTGTGCAATATTGTTAAATGGGTTGTGCAATTTGTTTTTGCTTGCTCACTATTGATTGAATTGTTCCCAAAACCCCACTAGTTGACCAAGCTTGAGAAACCCATCTCAAGGATGAAGTAATTGTAAAGCATTGAACCAAAATTTAATAGAGAAAAATATCTATTTCATAATAAACATCCATGTTGATGAAATGGATAGGCCATAGACCTACCATTTATGGGTTATTGGGTATTATAGCAGATTCATTAGAAACATTGAAGAAACTACCGTGGGAACAACCTTGAAGAGGGAAAATATGGAAGAGTTGAGAGACCTTAACAAATAGATCCATCTCAATGCTTCCAGAGTGGAAAAAGTGGAGGAATCATCTCACAGGACCATTTTTATCAGCGGAACCTAGTTTGGAAAATTAGGGTGTGAAACCTTCAGGGAGCATTTTGAGGCATCAAATGATGTTTTTGGGGGGTAAAAATTTGTCACTTTAGTGCGATTCTCTTTTTTATATATATTCTACACAAAGATCTTTCCAGTGACATAATAATCATATCAATTGGAGTTTGTATGCAAAATTTATGCGACTCAAAAATTGACCTTCCTGTTTTCACCACCTTTGAAACAACCATGGTGAAAATTCCATGTAATAAAGTTAAAAAATAATAACCACGGTTGATGGGACATGTATTTAAAGTTTAATGTTGAGCAAAATGTCCTAGTGGGTGTTAGTTTCAGTTATTATGGCTACAGGAAATTGGCAAAGGAAATGGCTAAGGCTTTGGAGAGGAAAAAGTATTTTTGGCACATTTATTTATGAAAATAATGGAAATTAGAAGAAAATGAAGGTGAAAGGTCACATATTTCAGGTGAGGAGGAAATTGAAAGAAAATAATGGAAACTAGAGAAAATAGAGGCCTCGTTGATAAAAAAGGCTTACGGGGATCCATTGGCAAGCTTTTGTTGGTTAAGCTTTTGCTCACACTTATGGCTCTCATTTTAGTCTTTCTCTCTCTCCTACTCTTGGATACTTAGTGTTTTCTTGGAACACTTTGGCATTGGACCAAGAAAGGTAAGAAAGCAAGAAGAAGAAGGGGAAAGCAAGGAAGAGCAGGAATCAAGAAGCTATAACAGGAGTCTTGGCAGGTGCATGTGTGTTTTCCTTGCTAGGTCTGACATGCATGGTATTGCATGTGTTTCTTTTTTTTCATGGCATGGGTTTTTCTAGGTGTGATAGTGTTTTTGTCCTAGCCTTGTCATTTCCGTATAGCTTTTATGTGATGGGTTTCTCATACTTCAATTGAGTTGGATTGTCAAACGGATTCGAAGTCGAGTGTGGTGGATATCTTAAATGACAAACACATGGCCTAGTGGTCCCTGAACCAGACTGTGGATCACGGTAAAGCCATTGGTATAGTAACCCCTGATCCAGACTATGGGTTGTGGTAAAGCCATGATTGTGTGCCTCAATGGGCCTAATAATCCTTGTCAGTGAATGGTGGGATATATTGTAAATCCAAGAGGTGGATTGATCTTCGTTGGGCCTAGTAGTATTGGAATGGCATGTAAAATAAATTCTGGAGAGTCGGTCTCGGTGTAGGGCCTATGATCCCTGGATCAAACTGTGGATTACGATAAATCCTGAGAGACTAGGAGGCACTCAAATTCCTCATGGTGTAGGTGGAGAACTCTAGTATCATTCATGTTTTTTTGGTTCTTTTTGGTTGGTTATGAGTCCCACATGCATGCTTGGAATATGGCATGGGGGTGATTGGTTGAAGAGAGATTTGGATCAACCAATCTATGATCGGTTGGAATGTGGAAGTCCCATCCTTGGTTGGTTTCTACATTCATTATGAAAAGCTCATTCCTTTGGTATTTGATGCATAAATTTACTGGTTATTATGTGGATTATATTGTTGTTGTATCCATGGTATTTATGTTGTTATTATATTGGTTATAAGCATGTATTTCATCAGTGATGATGTATGGATATATCCATGTTTTTACTTGTAAATGAATATGTTATCACCAAAATGAGGCTAATTGGGCTGCTCAATAGTCAATTTAGTGTAATTTTTTCAAACCAATTAGGGTTGGAAGTTAGCCCTTCCAACCAGAGAGGGCTCTCTCAAGAAAATGTATGATATTCAATAAAGAAGCTTTAAAAATAAGATGGCTAAATCTCATATGTATTTTGGATGGTTTTTTGTAGGTTAAGGATGTGTGTTAATGGCTACCATTGGGCATGGAGTTAGTAGGAAACTCAATTACATAAAAACATCTTTCATGGAAGCTGAGACATGTGAACTCTTATAAAAAATAATTTGGACAACAAACAAGATGTATAAAGGAAGTTGGAGCATAATCAACTATGAATTCCAAGTGATTATACAAGAAGTAAGCTAAATTGACATTAAAAATATAGATAAGACAAACACATAAGAGTTGATAAAGAATCTTAGGTGTGAAAGAGGCTTTTTGCAACTGTATATTACTGAATATGAAATATTACAATAGTAGCATAAGTCATAACATCAACCAACCCTCTCTAACTCTAAATCTCCCTATTTATAGAGTTAAACTCCTTTAACATGAAGTCTGCTACCCAGGCTAGACCCTTGAAACTGTTGAAGATATTGAATCCAAAAAGGAATTGATTACGTGGAGAGAATATAGAGATATTTCTGTTTAGAAGGAGTTTGAAACGTAATAGGACTTTAACACCATTAACATCATTAATAACTTTTAAATAACCCATACATGATGATTGTTATCGAATCAAACAATTTTTCCTAAGGTGACAATGACCATGGCCAAGTGATGAACTACCGCACTGGATTCTAGGCTCTACTGCTTAAAATTTTAGGATGTGTTGTTGTGTTTCATGATGTGTCAAAAATGATGAGCTAGCAGCTTATTCACCTCCTTGTTGAGTGGCCTTACAAATAGGTGTCTTCGCTGATACACATCAACATCTTCTGATGACTCATGTGCTTCCAAGAAACATTAAATGCTATAAAAACAACAAAATTTCCTCTCTCTGTAAAAACATAGCATTTTAAGGCAAGTCTGTAGCGAAGAGTTTGTAGTGTTTTCCATTTGGCAATTTCTGCACCCTCTCTGACTTTTCTGCTCATTGGAGGGTCTTCATTAGGAAATATGACTTAAATACATGCTGTTACCCACTCCTATTATGATAAATTTTGGAAATTATATCTTTAATTATTCTTCAGCGAGTTCATAGAAAAAACTCAGCTTTAAGCCTGGAGTACGCTACGAACTTGCCTAATATTTCCAGAATTTAAAATTTCCACTCTTTACCTCCAAAAACCTATCCATAGCTATGTTAAATGATGAGATGGGGCATCCTAAGACAAAATTGGTCCAAAAACTGTCTTACCCTCTTTCAAGAAGCAACAGGGTCATCCACAACTATCATTTTGAAGCATTTTTTCTCTCATTTTGTCTGCACCATTTCCATTTGAATTTCTCACTCTTTGACTTGGTTTTGCAGCTTTCTCCTCTCTGCCTCCAACCACCTATTTCTCCTCATGGTATGATTCATCATCCTATGCAGTGGTAGTTTTCTTTTCAGTATTTTCCTTGATCTTTCTACCACTTCATCATAAAAATCAATTTGCTTGTTGATTTAATTTTTGAACTCTGTGAGCTCCTTCCTTTCTTGTTTAAAATCTTCCACTCCAGTTTGGCTTCTAAAAATTCATCTTTGGCTTCCTTAAGTTGTTCTCTAAGAAGCTCCACTTCAAACTTCTCTTGGACTTTTTCTTTGCCTTTCTTTGTCTTGATGATTTCTGCTTCAGCTGGGATAACTCAATGATCTCTTCCTTTATGGGCTGCTTCTTCTTTTTTGTCTCTTTATGCAGCTTATCAGACTTACATCCCTTTGAGATTTGTGACCTAGTGAAAGGTTTCCAAGGCTTAAAGACAAAACTTGAATCCTCACTGGAAAAATTAAGCTTTTTTGTTGTAAAACCCTTCTTCTTCATTTTTGTTCCTTTAACCTCTATAGTTTTTACAATAGGGGTTTCTTCAATATCAATGGCCTGCAATATGTCTTCATTTTTACCTCTCCCCTTTGCTTGACTCCTGGTGATTCTCCTATGAGCCCTGGTATCAATCTTGAGCTTGCTGCTGGTAGGGGTTTGTTGAGGTGCCACTACCTCCTGCAACTGTTCAATCTCTATCTCCATTGGCTCTACTATAGGTTGCACTTCTACCTTAGGTTCAACCTCTGCTTCAGCTATTGGCTCTTTATCCTTCTTGGAAGTGCTCTTCTTTGACTTGGGTGTGTTTCTTGGAGTAATAACATCTACATAATAACCACTCAAAAACAAGAAAGTAGCCTAATCCCTATTTAATCTCTTCAATTCCTCCATAACTAACAACTTGATTAAACCATGATGAAATATGGATGTATCACCACTCTCAGGTTTGGCTTGTACTTTGTCAGAAATCTTGCCTAAAGTTCTGAATAGAAAGAATGGAAGATCAAGAAGTTGTTTACCTATGAAATGGAGTAAGATTTTGAAATGATATTGGTAGATCATGTGAAATATACCTTCACATGTAAAATATTTTTGGATCACCATTAGCAGCTTTGAGTATTTTTCCTTGAGGTAGCTCCTGGGTATTCCTGAGGTCATGTTAACTCCTATATGCTCCTGCTTCATAAATTCATCACAATTCTTAACCTTGAATTTGTTTTCCTTGAACCATTCTTCTCCAGACCTCAGAATTTCTGTCGCTTGTGCAATTGTCTCAGGAGAAACAGTGAAACTTAAGATGACCACCTTTGAAGTTGTGCCAACAAAGTTGACAGCAAAATCCTTGGACACCTGTGCATGGTACCCCTGCAAATTTTGGCAAAATATCATACAACCAGCATTTTTCAAAGCTTGTGAAAATATTGAGTCCTCCATAATAAACTTTGACTACAGAGCCTCCTTTTTTGGGATTTTTATGTGAATCTATGACCTCCAATACAGCGTTGTCTTGCTTCAATTCTTGAAACCTGCAAAAACTATCTAAGACAACAAGAAGCTTGCTTTACAGAGGTTAGAGCTAACATAAGAAAACAACTAGACCAAAAACTAAAGTGAAGAGTGTTGGCACAAGATCAAGTAGCTTACAAGGATGAGAGGTAAATTATGTTGTTCGAATGAGGTGAGGCTAAATTAGGAAAGAAAGGTTGGAGAGAAAATGGAATGATGGAGGTGTGATGATTACCAAGCATTCACTATGACGAATGATGAATCATAACAGTTATGTACCATGATGAATAACTGACCTCTGACCACTAAAATGATGACAACATACCAATCGTCTCATTGTTAGTATAAAAACCCGAGTTTGTAGTAATTTTAGTTAGTGGGATGACAGATTTGCTACGGAACTGTCAGGTGAGTCCGTAGCGAAAACAAGTTGTTTTACAAAGAAAATGTTGTGGACTTAGGAAAAAAGTGCCAAGTGTCAAAAAGTGACTCTATTAACCCATGCATTCAATTTTTTGAATTTTACTTTGACAAGACCTTAGTCACACGACCAATGACCACTTAAACCTTTTAATACTATATACAAAACATGAAATTTAATCAATTTCATGACTTTATTTGACCATAACAACCTATCCTAACTCAAAAAGGCACTCCTAAACCAACCTAATTGTTATTAAGGATAGCATAATCCACAATGTATCTATGGTCAAATAGATTTTATTGTAGCTAATGATGTAAGGGATCAATGCTTCTCAGTGATTCTCAGATAAGTATGAGACCCCTATGCTCTGTTTTGTTTTTTATAAATGTAGCTTTCATGTTTGTGACATGTTTGAATTTTTTTTTTTCATGGCTAGGAGGGGTACAGATAAGTTCTTATTGATGTGATTACTTCTGTATCATTTCCTTATTATTATTGATCATCTCTGAATTTTCATGAAGTTCTGGGAAGATCACTAGGTTTTGGGCCTAAAAAGATGGCTAGAATTCTGGGGATGTAGGCACAAAATAGAGTATTTGGGGCACTAGCCACTGGCATGTAGCATTATTCATGTCGCTATATCCCCTTGGCCGCTAGCATGCAATGTTATGCCTATGATTATGGCTCGGAGGGGGTCAAAATGTTAGTGTGACCCAGGGGTGAGAGGCTTGAAGGCTTGGGTTACCTCTTGCGGGTGTTGTTGTTGTAGAAGGTTTCTAGGTTATGTTTTCTGTCAATTCCACTTCCTTAAGGACACATAGGAGGTTGAATCTCATTATAGTAGCGTTTCTTCGCATGTTTACCTCAGTTGGTCGATTACTTGGGTAGATGTGGGAAGGGGGTGTTACAACCATAATTCGATAGGATGGCATATCAGACCCCATTATTCATGAAAAAGTCACTAGCCATGTGATAATGATGAATAAGACTCTAAAAGAGTCCATATTGTAACTTTGTTTAAGAGTCGAGGTAGTCAAACTAAACCACTAGTAGACTATTGGGTTGTGTTATAAATGGATCACTAGGAGGAAAAGGGGTTCCATTATTTTGAGTGCATTTGTTTCATAGCTGAGAAAAATTAGTCGAGAGTTAGGAGACAAAGAAACTGGAAACGATTTATGCATTATAATTTCCCATGTTCCATAGGTCATACTTCTTTATACTTGCATCCATTTTCTATTCAAATAAAGAGAACATATCAGCGTCACCTTTTAGTTGAGTTTTCTTTGGAAAGGGTTTCCTAGGTCATATCTTGTGTCCAATCATTATGTTTGAGTTTTTATTTCATTTTTCTATATTTTTTGCATAATTTTAATTTACGTGCATACACAATTAATAGTAATCTATAAATCCCCCTGATGGGGATGACCTTCCAAGAATACACTTTTCATATGAGCGCCCCTTGGGGATCTTCCTGCCTCCACGGGAACATTTAAGTCTCGATCATGTGTCAACCCCACATTCATTTCAGGCGAGTGTTGAGAATACTCGCACACTTTGTAGTTAAATCCATGTGTAGGTGAGTATTGTACTCCAGTACAATGCTCCAGTCTCGTCATTTAGGTGATGAATTTTGGTAGAGATGAGAGAAAAGGTTTGCACATCGAGTTCCATGGTGACTCAGTGCGGTCACAACCTTGGCTGATTGGTGGCATGGATGTCTGTGTTCAGTTGGTTTGGGTAAGAGTTGGATTGTTGGATTTTCCCTACAATCAGAGAACTTGAGTAGTTGGGGCGTCATATCATATTCACGCCTTCAAACCCTCAAAAAGGAAAAAAAAGCTCTAGGAACTCACGCTTGTTGTGTGGGGTAAATTTTTTGTGTCTGTAACTTCCTTCTCTTGTCAGAATAAGAGGGGGGCTCTGTCAGTGTATATCTAGGCTTGCCCAATTGTCTTTTCACTGCTGGAAATTATCTCTGTTTCTTGTCTGTGGGAGGGTGCTACCCCACTCTTTGGTCAACCCTACTGGTGGTTTGGGTGCCCATCAGGGTTAGGGTCTTTTTTAATATTTTCTCGTGCTCTCGGGGTTGTGTTGTTATTTTTGTTAGCCACCTATAAAAATTGTTATATCAAAAGGTGGCTAAATCATTTTTGGAGCCTTTAAGAAACAATTTTATTGCTTAAAAATGTTATCTCTTGAAGACTCATGAAGAAATCATGCCCTTTGTTTAACCTTCACTACTATTTTCCTTTTGAAATGTTGAAAATCTGCTATTTTCATATAGAAAAGACTGCTGCAAAATCCCATTTTTTCCCCTCCTCCACTCCAAAACTAACCTTCATTTTATTCCCTTCTTCCCCCCATGGAATTCCTCTATTTTCCATTTTTCTCCATTTCCCCTTCATAAGATCCTCTTTGCAAGGCTTAAAAATCATTTTTAAACTTTGCTGAAACCCCCAAATCCATCAAAAACTGTGAAAACTTTCATAAAAAATACGTTTTTTGACTATGTGTTTAAGCCCCTCTAGGCTAAGCCTAAACCACTTCCCCACATGTGCCCTGGCGCTAAAACCAAGTGCTAAACTCTTTTGGCGCTTATCACATCAGAAAAAAAATGATGAACGCAAGTCTTTGGGCCTTTATAAGACTTCCGATGCGATTAGCCTCTGGTTGTAAGCTCCCGATCCCCTTGTCTCATTCGCTGAAACCTGGGCCCGCAATCGGGCACTAAACATTGTATAAAACCATCTCCGATGCATATTTCCCTTTGTAAATTCATAAACCCACTTTTCCTAAAGTTTTGGTCTAAACCCGCCAGAACAATGTTTTTTAATGAAAATCGGTAGATTGAAAAGTCCTGTATCATTGTTCCGATGCGATTGAGCCCTGTTGTATAAACCCCCGCCTTCCACTTCTCTCCATATAAACCTATGCCCGGGACCAAGATTTAAAGTCTTGAAGTGCTAATCGCATCGAAGAAAATCAAATGGGTAGATTGAAAAGCCCATCTCCTCACCCTGATTCTGATTAGCCCATATACATATAATCCCTGGGCCTATTATTTCTCATATAAACCAATGGCCCCGCAGACGGGCGCCAAGCCGTATCTTATATATATAACCCGCCCGAGCCATTAAAACCTTTTTTTTCATTAAATTTTTGGTTTTATATATTATAAGGGGTCCCGCTCGTTCATTGGTTGAAGCCCTTCTCCGTTGTTGATCATTGGGCCAATCCGATGGCCAACACTGTATCGCATCGAAAAATCTCATTGGGCGTGTTTATATTTTATGCCACCCCTGATTGGTCATTCCCCGATCCATCCTCCACCGTCAATCTGATTTTCAGATCGACGACCCACACTCAATCACTTTGGTGCCCCCCATACCCATTACCCCGCCGATCGCGAAGCCCCGATTGCATCTGGGCTATCCACGTGTCCAGATCGAACAGTCCTGATCGATCCTCCCGACTTTAGTTAAATTCTATACATCCCGCTTCATAATGTTTTTCGGCCAATCACAGCCATTGATCTCTGCAGATCAACGACCCTTATTAAACCTTGCTTTGCCTTTATATTATTTCATTCAACCCACAAATCGCATCTAAGCCGTTGATTTGTTCCATCTAACGGCTCATATTAACCCTGACAGGCCTACCTCTTGTGGGTCCTGCCTCCCTCCAGATCTGATCTCCGCCGTCGATCTCTTGATCGGACGGTCCATAATAAAACCGCCCCACCTTCTTCTGCCTGCGCATCTATCCAATATTGCACTCGTTCTCCACCGTCAGATCTGGGACCCTAGATCTAATGACCAGGGTGCATTTTCGCGTAACTTCAAGCGCGAAGGTTAATTTCCTGAGGGCTACACGAAATGGGTGGTATTCAAATGCCACGTGTTGGGTGGGAATGCGATATAGGAAAAACTGCCTCCCCGCCCTTTCACCACGCGAAACCCGTGGTTTTTACCTATGAAACCACTTTTCCCATTTACATTGTGTGTTATTGCGTGTGCTCCCCACCGTTGATCTCTGCAGATCAACGGCTTGGATTTAATCCCCTGTTACACATCACCCTTTGTTTTCTACCAAAGGTTTTTACAGATCAACCATAGCCATTGATCTCTAAGGCCCTTTTTCATCGGATGGCCCAGGATTGTTCAGAAACCCCGAATTTCATTTTAAAGCTTTTCCTCCGCCAAAGGATATTTTAACCTATTTCCTTCGTATTTCTTCACTTTTTCCACCTTGTTGTTATATACGACTCATTCGCTTTGTATGACCACAACCAATCCCGAATGTTGATTCGATATGGATCAATGGCTCTGACTTAAGCTCCACCACTTGTTCATCAACCACTTCCCTTTTTGATCTTCGCACGTAATCTCCACCATTGGATGCTACCATCCAACGACCATGCTCCTAACCACGACCTTCTAAGCAATTTATCCCCAATAATACAGGATTTTCTAATTTTTATTTTATTGTGCAGGATGTAAAATATTTTCAAAATAAAATTAAAGCTGAGGATCAAGATCCTTTCAGGCTTTCGTATATTAAAGAGTATCCGTCTTACAGGGTTCGACCATCATGTTTTGTCAATACATCATGAATATTGATGCCATATGAACCCTGTATCACCTGCACATCAACAAGACACAGTGAAACATGAAGAAAACAAAGAGTATCAGTGTCGAAGACCCAAACCAACCAGAGATGAATAATTTAAGATTAATTACACCGTTTGGGTGGATTACGGCTAAGATCGAAAATCAAAATCCTAATCCATTAAATTAAACATAGTTAAAGGCAAATCAAAGATATTTATCAGACAGAGGATGCCTCCACTGCCACATCAGAGGCTAATTGATTCCTCTCAGCTACCTAATGCCACCTGTGGCCTCACAACATTCAATAAAGGCCGAGTAATGACTAGAATAGAGGATATTTTCCTCAATACAGCGGAACAATTATTACAAGCCAAACAGAGTTATTGCAAAAGATGGCACAGAGCCACAAAGTCAACAAAATCATCCCACCGAGCTTAAATACTTAATGTAAACCAATTAATACGGGAAAATATCTGTAAAATTCTTCATTGAGCCCCTTTAAGGTCGAGAAGCATTAACTGTATTAATTGGACCCTTAGATCTTTTCTCTTTCGAATCCTCATCCTTCTATAAAATCTCATTGAGGAGTTCATTGTAAATGTTGGTTGCAGAACTTTGAAATATACTTGAGCTCGAAACTTCTACTTGTAAATAGTGTTCAAAGGCTCTTGAAGCTCTGTTTGTGATTAGATAAGTTAGGCTGAGAAGTGAAGATGATAGTTGAACTGAAACATTGGACTTAAAGTTGTAACTAGTTTGAAGCATCAATACAAGCTGATTTATGGGATCATGTTCTATGTCAACGGTGATTTTATTTCTTATTGTAAATCGTTATTTTATTTTTGTTTTCACTTTGTCCATCTTCTCTGATAAAGAACAGCAAGCATAGAGTTAGGATTTAATGTTTATCAGTACCCTTCTCTGACTGATAAGCTTTATCTACATGTTTTCTTCCAAATTGTCTTGTTTAGGAATGATTTAATTCAATTTAAGTATTTAGGAATGCTGGCGTTCCCTCGTCCTACTGTCTGAGCTGAATTTTGTTCTTGAATGTTATTTTTCAGTTTATGTTAAGTAGAGATGAACTAAGGAAGTAATGATGAGCCCTGTCCTTTAGTTTTATCCCCAAAAACTAGCTGAAATTTTCCATAAGAGTGTGTTGAAAGCAGGCTAAGTTAAAAGTCTTTACCTGATCTTAGACCATTCTTTGTTATCTTATGTGTCTGTCTTGAAATTTTACTAAGTAAAGCAGAGCTAGGGAAGTTTATGGTGAGCCCTGTCCTCTAGTTTCTTCTCCAACAGTTGCTTTTAAAGTTTCCCTTTGTGTTTAAATGTTTTTCTATTGAAAGTGTGTGAAAAGCTGGCTAGTTTCGAAGTATTTACCAGATCTTAGATTACTTTTATGTCTCTCTTAAGTGCATGCCAAAAGAAGGATAGTTTCAAAGTACTTACTTGATCTTAGGTTGCTCTTTTTTCTTCATTTGTTTAAATTCCCCTTCTTGTTATATCATTTCATTCCATAAAATCAACTTTAAAGAGATCCTTAGACATAGATGACTTGCCCCATGGACCACTCTTGAAACTTGTTGTTTCAATTAAATCCTATTATGAATTCATAGCCCAATGGACTAAAAACTAGCGTTATATCTATCTTCTTAGCCAAAACTTGTTCTGATTGCTTGCAACTTCACACCTTTGAAACTCTTTCCATTTAGGACTTTCCACCCAAATAATAATCATGCTCAACCTTCCAAAACAAAACAAAAACCTTGGCCTTCATAACTAGCCTAATATCATTACCCAACAACTTTTAAAGATAAATCAATCTTTGCACTCTATTGGAGAGATCCCTCTCCGGATTCAGGAGGGCTAGATCCTAGAATCCCAAAGTGGTTGAAACAATGTTGTCTCTGCAGTTTTAGTCTCACCAATATGCTAAAATTATAGATTTCTAACAATTTCCAGTGGGTTAAGTGGGTGGTGGAATTCTTCTGCCCTTCCCAGCCCCTTGGACTGGGTCAACACGGGCTCTCCATGTTTTATCGGTTGTGTCTTTTGCTTGTTGGTATGTACTCACTTGGGGAATCAATTTTTTGGTTTCGGTTAATTTTTTATTTATTATAAGTGGTGTGAGGACTATTCTCAAGCCCTCCCTTTCAGTTGGTTATTCTTTCATGCCATTCTCAACATGCCCCGCCAACAAGGTTGGCCTCGCTGAGGGGGGGTGAAACACTTACATGCAAGGCTCCCAGACCCAGGCCATAGATAGTCCTAGGACAATTTTTCCAGTGGGGAAATAGAGGAAGTTGCAGCTATGTCTCTAGCTCACTCTCCAGGTCACATAGTTGCTCCTGCTACCAGGGAGTCCATCGTTGAGAAGCTTTAGAATATTAAAATCAACAAGGAAAATCTCAGGGACCACCAATATGAATATTTAAATGAGACTGTGGCATATATTAATGACATCCAATACAATCAAAGTGAAATTTTGGAATAATTAGACAACCTTTGTTGCAGCCATCATCGCATTAGCAACCACCTATGAAGCCTGGAAGCGTGGGTGGTACACATAGATTTCCATATGCATGATCATTTTGGCTAATTTTCATCTCCCCTTGTAATGCCCCCAATCCCCCTCCTTAATATGTTGTTATCAGTTATGGTCATATTTTTGTTTTTTCCTAGTATGCTAAGGCTATGATGTCTCTCGAAAATAATAGTCATCGAATCATTTTTCTACTGTTTCCTCTAGTCCCCAATATCAACAAGTCTGGCTGGAATGAGAGAGAGGGGAATGTCGATATGGTCTTTGTAAACAATGCTTTCCTGAAAAATTAATGCAATTTTTTTGAACAAAAAAAAAAATAGTAATGTATAGATCCAAAAGTCTGAGAAATAAAACCCTAATAATGTAGATTTCATATTTTTAAATATAGCTTTATCATATTTATTGTGACAAACTATCTAGTTGAGTATCCATGGAAGTTTACAGATCATATAAATTAGATGATATGGAAGAAAAAATTTCCTAATGCTAGGGCTCCTTAATCACCATGAGGGTATAATTAGAAAGGAGTAGCTTACAACTCTTGTAGCACAATTTACTATATTTGGTAGTTCTTCGGTCCCTAAATGATGCTTTTGGGAAAATCGGGACCAACATAGCACTTCAACTAATATTACTCACTCAAAATTTGTAGTCCTCGAATAGATATTTCTTACGAGGCATTTCTAACGAGGGAAGTTGATGTACTAATTTACCCAAACGAGGCCCATAGTTTTGGCGTTTCATCTCCTAGGGTTAGGTTTTTGGATTTTTAGGGTTTTAAATTATTTATAAATAATAAATAGGCCTTCGAGCCTCATTGTAACATAGTTCAGAGGCATGTATCCAACACATCTCTTCTCATAGATAAGCTACCATTTCTCGAGCTAGTTTATTTTCCATTTTGTCTATAAACATTTTTCAATATTTGATATTAATGAAATGAAGTGTTATTCCTATTGCATATATGGAATTATGTTGATTTCTCTATTTTATTTTCTTCCTGCATAAATATGGATCATATAATTTGCGGGGAAGTAGAAAAAATGAGAGCTCAAAGAGGAAAATGTGCTCGAATATTGGTGGATGAAAGAGTCTATCCATGGTAAGAAAAAGTATCCCTTTGCCACATCCATATATAATTTTTGTATTTTCAATGAGTAACATGTATTCATAGCTCAACCCTCTACAATTACCTACTGACCATAATAAAGTCCCCATTAAATGTTGAAATATTTGTGTAATTGTTTCAATTTCATGGATCTAGTGTAGGTTCATTAATTTCTTATGTGCTTCAACACTTTGTGTGATGGATTTTTTGGATATTTTTATTACTTACTGAATCGTTGCATGAGATTTATACTAAATTCATTCTTGTAATCATCTTGCATACACCTTTATTTATTCACTAGTTGCTTCAATATTGATTGGTGTTGATGTTTATAGTACCAATTTTCCCTACTTTGAATCAATGTATAAAAAAATAGATCAATTTAGGAGCTCATTTCCACTCGCTTTAAAGTTCACATTTATTAAATATCAAGGGACTAACCACAACAACAACTACATAATTAGCTTTGAATATAACATCAAAGTGTTGGGACAAATAAGTTATTATAATAAGAATAATGATTCTATATTATTTGTGGTGTCTAGAGATATTGTTGCATTGAAGCACAAACAATATTCACGATTTGACGGTGATAGAACGATCTGTTGTGGAAAAATACACACACGAGGATTTATTTATCTATAACCCTATGGCCCTAGCAAGGTTACGAGACAGAAAAATAGATGACATGTTCAATCACAGATATAAATGCCAATCCATATGCTCAAGCAGTCAAACGTGCATGTATCCCCTACACTAAGGGTTTGAGCTCACACCTACAACCCTCGTAGATTGGGGAAGGGTGTTGGGTTTGATGCAAAAATTCTTCACTAAAACCAAGAGATCTTGCCTCCTAAAATAAATCTACTACCTATACACATGCATCACCAAATAGAGACCACAAATATCATTTTTCAGGAGACTGTTAGCTCAAATAAAAATTAACATGCATAAATTACCATAAGCATAGATTTATAGGAAAGGGAACATGTAATTTCATTAATCATGAACAAAATGGTACAATTATACCTTCAAAAAATAAGGTCCTCTCCTTAGTATTATAGCATGGTCTCCTCCTAATACATCATATTTCTCGCACTATAGTTTGGATGCTAGATCTAACCCTCTTTCCTTTTGGTGAGATTATATAGGTTCATTCTATCCTTTGGGAAAATGTATCTAGACACATACAGGCTTGAGAAGTTATGAAACTTATACAATAATGGATCACTAGCCAACTCATACACAAGTGGGTCAAGTTGATCTTCTTGGGAAAGTAAGCCTCTTGAAACATTTTTCTCAATTATTATATTTTTCTTAATTATCTCCATTATGAAATAATTATTATCTCATAATTATAATATTTTGGAAAAAAAATTATGATAAAATGATAAATTATGTAATTTTACCCTTTCAACATGGAATAAATCTCACATAAGTAAAAGAAAATGTGAAAGGGGATGCATTCTAGCCAAAAACTAAGGTAATTTGAATTATGGTTTCCCTCACTATAATGGAGTAGAAAATAGTGTAATAATAGATGCCCCCAAATGCATGAGGTCAAAATTAAAAATAATGGCCGAAATGCATTACAATAAAGGTCGGAGGTAAAATTGGGAGGAAGGATACAAAGCCACGAGACTTATTCAGAAGAATCCAAATTTTGAAGTATCATCTATGTTCATAACATCCTTGAGGTGGGCAGACCCACACTCAGTCATAAAGAGATAATGAATACGATCACCGAACATATGCTTCGGATCCATGACATGAAATGATAAGACAAGGCCATGAACAATACATAGTGGATCCATGTGACAAATCAAAAATATCATAACCACTAGAATATATAGAGTGGATCTATGTCACATTATACATCAGTAAGACTATGCACACATAACAGGCAAGAGGTTTCTTAGAATAGTACACAAATTACATAATGAATTCATAACTCCAACGCAGCCTAGGAAGGGTTCCATATAAGAGTGAAATGTCCCTAACCTAGGGTCTTTGACATAACCCTGACAGTACAAATCTACAACATGTGAATAAATGAGTTGATGTCGAGCATGGTATAAATCTTCTGATTACTTGGAAATGAGGTAAGTCAATCGCATACGCGAGGGAATACACCAATGATGAAAATGGACCCCAAGGTACCTAGTATAGTATAGTAAGTGTGAATAGATGATATGATGTCGAACACTCTTGGACACGATCAATCAGGAGTCAATAATGTAAACCCATTTTCTATCATGAAGAAACCCGCCACTTAGGTCTACAAGCTCCAAGGTATAGTTGGTTCCTATAACAAGCTCTTATATAATTAGCTGAAGTCGAAAAGAGAAGATTCGTCAACAAGAGAATATTCGTCAAAGGAGGGCGTTAATGTATCCCCCATCAATTTACATGGAACATACCGAGATGATGTATTGGATGGATGAAGTCATGAAGCGATGAAGTAGAACTAACACAGGGATTGTATACTCAAAGAGGTCAATAGGAAATAACAGATGACTGATATAGGCTGAGACTTCCCTTGAACACATAGTAGCATGACACAAAAGTGACTTGGAAGCATGACTAATGAGCACCACAAGAAGAGTAACCAGGCTGAGATATAGACAGACATATGTATGGCACGACTCCTAGGAAAGTTAAAACCCAACTATAAGATAATGATGCAGACAGGTTCCATGTACAAGGGAAACGTGACTGATGTTGTCATTTTTATGACTAACATAAATAAATTTTCCCTTCCCACTCTCTTTTTAGTCTCCTTCATGGTTTAATGAGCATGAAAGAAAAGAAAAGTATGCTCAATAGGTTCATTTTTCCTAAATTTAGTCTCCCAAGCCTAAAAAAGATATAAATAATACAATGGAGAACCTTTTGGCCATAGTAGACTAGAGTATTCCTTTTCTGTAACTAGTCTACTCAGTCTAGGAAATGGTTAAGCATATACTGAATAGATGTCCCTTCAAGTACTGTAAGTAGCATGAAGGAGAAAAGTTCACTCGACAATCTTTTCTAAGTTATCTAGTCTGAAGATAATTTAAAGGAAACTCCTCCTGAAGGAACGAGTGGCATAAATGGTAGCAATTAGTTCTGGTCATGTTGGAACTGCTTAAAAAATGTAGAGTTGAGAGGTTGGCTAATAAGACCACTCATCGTATCGGTTCCTCCAAGAAATGGAAAGAATACCAAGTGAAAACAGATTATAGACCAAGCAGATGATGACGATGGAATGAGGAAACCAAGGCTCATCATGCAAAAATAGGTTGATAAAAAGTGGAAATCACAAGGGATAAAGTGTGGAATCTGTTATCACTCATAGAATTGTGAAACATTACTTGACATGGTTATACAGTTCACTCATCAAAAGGATAAGGTCCCCTTAAGCCTTCCCAAGTTGGTATAGGAAAATTTCATTTTTTACATGTTTAACCTATCCTAAGGTTCAAGGTCACCTCCATTTATGTCATGTCATGTCCCATTAATCCTCATATGGTGTCATTTTTCATTCCCCATACATTTAAATTAAAAAATGTTGCTTGTGTCAGTTTTTCAAATTTTCGTAGCGTTTTAGATAGCAAAACAACAGTTTTCGCTATGAAACTGCCTAATAGTTTCGTAGCAAAACTGTCAGAGGTTAAACTAACTGTGCTATGAAAATTTGTTTTCTTATCTGTCTTGTCAAATTCAATATGAAATTTCATTCCATTATTGGAGGAGTTAGGGTGGTGGTCATTTGAGTCTGTTATGGTTAATTCAAAGGTACATAGCTGTGTCTGAGGTCATCATTACCCTTTTTGGCATGCATGTGTCATGATTAAAGCATGAGTTGTCATTTAAACCATAAAAATTTACCCCAATTAGCCTTTTTTTCATATTCCTCTTTATCTTTGCATGTAATTGGATCTCTGGAGAGTTGCTTCATCGAGCCAAGCAGGTTGCTGGCAGATTTCAACTTTGCAGGTGTCATCAAGCAAGCGAGGTTTTGAAGATATAAATCACCCATGGCTGCTAGAAGGAAAACAAACAAAGGTGTTCATTTCCACACGTATGGGCCCATGGACATGAATTTTCTCAATGAAGACCCAAATTCCATGGAGGTTTTTAGAAGAACTGGTTTCTTACAATTCTGTCAAATGTTGCAGGCTTTCATCTGTAGTTTTCCAAGGATTTTGCTAACAACTTCATAGGAACAACTTCAAAAGTTGGAATTCTGAACCTTACAGTAATACCATATATCATTTCATCAGCAACAAGAATCCATAGAGGATGGTAACAATGGTTTAAAAGCATCAAATTTACAATGTAGGATTGCAAAGAGTTCATCAAACTAGAACACAGTGAAATTGATTTGAAAAATGCTATCCCTAGGGGTTTCATGAAGGAAAATTATTCAAAGTTGCTGATGATCATCCAGAACTATTTTACATGTGAAGGACGGTTTCACATGGTCTACTCTTATCATCTTAGGATTTTGCTGCATTTTTGGGGTAAGAGGTCACTTGACTTGCCTTTTTATTTATACAAAAGTCTAGGGAAAATGTCAGATAAGTTTCAAATCAAGAAAGAAGGCAATGAAACTTCTTTTTTTCATCATTGTTTGACTAATCTATTGGTGTTAGAGGAATTGAAGAGACTAGACAGAGATTGGACTTCCTTTTTTTTCATGAGTGGTTATGAAATTTATGCTATCGCTCCTAAGAAAGCCTCCAAACCTAGAAACATTTCATCACCAACTGTGGCAGGGGAAGTTGAATAAGGGAATAGATCATCTCCTCCAAAACCGGTGAGCATGGAGGTAGAGCCTTTGCAAAATATTGACACACCTAAAACAACACCTGCAAAACCAGAAATACAGAAGCAAGCAGTTAGTAAACAAGGCATCAAGAGAGTCACTAGAAGCCAGAAATTGGCTAGAGGAAACTTAGAGTACATCTTGCATGAAATTAACATTGAAGAAACTCCCATTGTCCAAGCTAAAGACATTGAAGATGGAGGAAGAAATCTGAAGAAAGGTAAGATAGCTAAAAAAATAGACTTTACAAGTGATGATATTGGTTTCATGTTTCAACCTAGCAAGCCAATGACTAGGCATGCAAGAAAGGTCATGGAAAATAAGAAAGAGACTGATAAGATAAATGAAACTGCTTAGCCACCAAGCATCATAGATATGTCTCCACTTGCAAAAGAAGAGCTAGCTATCAAACAAAGAAAGGGTAAAGAGAAAATTAGTGAAAAATCAGAAATTGAAACCCTTAAAGAGCAGTTGAAGGAGGCGGGTGAGGAGATATCAGTTTTGAAGCAAGAGGCAAAGAAACGCAGAGTTGAGAAAGTTCAGCTTGAGCAAATGATAAAAATCTTCGAAGATCATGTCACCAGTGTTTCAAAGACCTTGGAAAATATAGAAAAGTTGATAAAGTGGACTAAGCCACTCAGAGGAGATGTCAAAAACATAAAAAAGGTAAACCTGCACTTCCAATCCAACAACAGGGCATTGAAAAACCAAGTGCAAGATCTGCAGGAACAATTGGATTTGATTCATGTGGAGTTGGAAAAGAAAGGATTGAAGATGACAATGGTAGAAGAGCCCATTAGTCAACTGATTTTAAATGAGGAGGAAACACCAGAGGAGTAATAATTTAAGATGGAATATGTTTTAGGAGGTTCATAACATACAGAGAACCCAAATTTTTCAGGTAGAGAACAAGTTTTTAAGACCATCTTGAAAACAACATTTTCTGGTTTTTTACACAATTTCGTAGCATACCTCAGGCTTAAAGCCAGAAATACGCTACAAAAATTCTTGTAGGTGATTTTTGCATTTAAAATTAGTTTTGGAATGTTTTAAGGAGGGATATCGATGGTTTTCAAAGTGTCATGGCATACTAAAGATGTTGGAACAACAAAGAAGTCAAGAAGATTGATGGAAAATCCATTTTTCTAATGCTACTAAAACTCGCTACGAAACTACCCTGTTTTCATAGCGAGCAATTGTTGATGGATTTTGAGCATCTTAAAATAATTTTTTGCTAGCTAGAGACCTCTATCATGTTAGTGGACCTTATTAGCAGATATTTATCACTCAAAGGGAGTGCCATGTAGCCATCTCATCAGTCAAAACAATGTTAAGGATGAAGGTCATCCATTCTTAAAAAGCAGGGTTATGTTCTACAAATCTAGGGGTGCTTTAAAGATGTAAAGTGGTGGTGAACTTGGCCATGTGTCCTTCAAGCATGTGACATTCATTATATAACCATTATGTAAAATTTTCATAGATAGGATAAAGGAATGTAATAAATAGGAGATAGTGTCCTATTAGGTGTTTCTTTCTTTAAAGATAGATATCAGTTTTCTATTTTAAGTTAGTGATTTCAGTTATGATAGGTGTCATAGTAGAATTCAAGGATCTAGCCACCAGGCACATCATCCATATTGTAAATAACGTCTATTTGTAGACGAAACATTGAAGAAGCAAACGGTTGGAGAATATTGCACCAAATTGTTGCTTGTATGTTTTTGACCATTATCAGTAATACAAAGTGACATTCTACTTCCAGACCTGAGATTCTCATGACTTTTTTGATGTCTTATTGATCTGTATATTTATGTTTCATCACTTGCAGTAGATTTCATCTTTAATTACTTAGAATTCATAATATTATGCTCTGACTTCCTTTAGTGGTGAAATGACAGTGTTTTCTTATGTTGTGTGTATGAATGATCTTTGTTAAAAACCTCTATCTGCCTTAGCTTCCATGTGAAGAACCACTGTCACTAAGACTACTAATTGTTGACTCCATAAGCCCAATGGTAGCAAGCGTTCATTTTTCAACTTTCAATCATACAAAAACAAGTTACAATTCCATAGATTTAGCCATCTAGTACTATCTTTATTCAAAATCATAAACCCCCCTTTAAGAGAGCCCTCTCAAAATGAAGAGGCTAATCTTCAGTTAGAAGTGGTTTGAAATGGTTACATTGAGTTGATTGATGAGCGACCCATCAAGATCAATTTGGTGATAACATAATCCTCTTGGGGTAAGGCTAGGAATATGACAAAAAAGAGGACATGAGAGTCAAATTCTAGTTCATGGCATGTCAAAAGGAGGGATTCCAAAAGAGAATAAAATTGATATTGCATGGACACCGACATGGAACAAAGGTTATAATCTAGGGAATCCATGATCAGGTAGCATCTACCACCAAGCTACGTCGTTTATAAATAAGAGTGTCTAATGTCGCAACTTGAAGGAGTCGTACCTAAGGCACAATGATGGCACTGATGGTAAAAAATGAAATGGTGAAGACAATATGTCACTTACCCCTATATGCCAGTTCAAGAGAAATGTACCTAATGTCAAATGGGTGTTGCAATAGAAACGCCATCTTATCCTATAAAAACCATCTAGAAATACTAGACCCATGGTTAAATCACATAATGAAAGAAATAAACATGGATGAGGTAAGAAAAGGACCTCATATTTTTGGTTTTTTGAGTTCTTTAAAAAAAATTTATTTTTGGCATAAATAAGGCATGAAAAATACTCATACCACACACGCAACCAAAAAATAGATAAAGAATATCACTCTTATGTACAAGCACAACTCAGTCTAATAGGTCACGTCAAAGTGTGCCCGTTGTTAGGAACGGTCCAAGGATTCCTAGAAATGAACTCATGAAGGGGTGGAGGTACCATATGGCATGTCATGATGGGGCCATGCCATAGAAATTTCAACTACTTGACTCCTAAATTTTGATCATACCAAGGAAAACATAGAACCATATCATTATCAAGATTAACTCAAGGACATATAAGGTGAGCGGTCTCATGATCTAGTGGATCTCTTTGATAAGAAATATCAAGATGTAAAGGGGTACAAGGAACTCATCAAGAGGTAGAGAGGAGTGCAACAATTCATAGGTAAGCTCAACATTAGAAACCAAAGACTTGACTTAGTCCAAGTGTGGCACTTCTAAGGAGATTTGAGGGGATGCCCCCTGGATCATTCCAAGATTTATGTTACCAACCTGTACTTGTTATAAATTAGGGAGACGAGAGGTAGGAATAAGCATAATATCCATAGGATCATCAATGGGTAGATCCATGACCTCCAAGTTGAATTTCTTGTGAGTTTTTTCATCAAGGGAGTCAAGTGTAACAGGCAGAGGGACAAACCATGTGGGAAAAGGATCTTGGTCATATTCCATATTAAGATGGAGTTTCTATCCAACGTCAAGACGTACTAACAGGACCGTCGAGGAGGAAATATCTTCCACTAATGGTGGTGGAGGATGCTCATTAGCTTGATCAACTTCCATAATATCAAGAGACACCACCCAAGGATTAGGAGTTCTATGGGGTCCAAAGGTGTCAAAAGAGATCATATGCATAATAGCTTTAGAAGAGGAAGAAGGAATGTCACGTGGGGGTAATTGATGAAAGATATCAAGAAAGGATGAGCTTTTGAACAAGCTTGCACCAATACTCTCATAATGTCCAGGGTTATTTCATGACAAGTAGGATAGAATTCCATGTAGTGGTAAGTTGGGTCGATGACACAAAATAGTCAAACTGATCAATCATGACTATATTCCCTTCATGGGGAAAGAAAATAACCCAAAATATCAAAGACACAACAATGGTCATAGCATAGAACGAACTGCTGCCAAGGAGTAGGTTATAACCTAAAGTAGCATCGATGAATTCAACATCAACGTAGGCAGTTTTCCCCCTTGCGCAGTGGAAAACATGGGAAGAACCCCTTGAGGTACAAAATTATTTCCATCAAATTCCTGAAGAGTAGTAGTGGACTTATCGAGTGTTGGGGAACCGATATCTTTCCATCATGATGTTGAAATAACACAAGTAGAATAACCTTCATCCATTAGAGTGTGATGAACATTCTTATGAAATTTTCGCACATTAATCTAAAAGGTGATCTCATGGGAAAGTTTAAAGGAATTCTTGTCAACATTGAAAGTGATGAGGTTTGAGTTAGAGGGATCCATCCCCCTCCCTCCCTTGATCGCAGCCAACAAGGCTTTGTGTTGTTGAGGACAGGTTTGAAAAACCTCTAAAATGGACATGGCACAAGGAGATTGGGCTAAGTCCACAACAATATTGTAGTGTTGGGAAGCCTGTGTAGACAGATTGTGTGCTAACTTATGAATGACACCCTTCGGTGGATGATAAAATGGTTCCTTGGGATTATCTAGCATGAAGTCCAACGAAAGTTGTTGGGGTGGTTGGGTATTAGAAGAAGAAATTGACTTAGGAGTATCATATCACTTAACTAGTGTGGTCACATTGATTTTTTCTTGGCACATAAGGATGAATGAATTATTAGCATGATGAACATAGGTCACCTCATTTCCCCCTTGCGAAAATGGAGGAGCTTGGGAAACTATTTGTTGTTGAGGTTGTGCATGGAATGGATGATTCAACACAACATGTTGTTAAGTGGCAGGTAGTAAGAAGTTGGTGGAATTAATTCATTTTAGGGTACACGTGAGTCAAATTGTCACCTTGACAAATCTTAAAAGGGATTTTGATCTTAAGACGATGTTCAGATATCCCCCCTCCCTAATTAAGTTTTTTTGTTTGAATATCCTGATTAGTTTGGTTCTTTTATCTGTTATTTTAATTATTCTTCCCACCAAGTTATTGATTGTTCTTAGATGTTGTGGATTGCATCATGATAACATCAGTGGGCTACTCAGTAGAGGGCGCTTTTGCATATCTAGGTGCCCTAGGTCTTGTTATGTCATGATCATTTTCCCAATTTGGGCAACAAGTTCACTCATAGAATCATAAATAGACCCAACCACACCATCGGTGTGTGGTCCAAGGGTAGGTTTTGGTGGGTCGATAGAAGGGCGTGGAGGATTCATAAGTACTTCATAAATCTTGCTCGAGTGAGAATAAATGAAATCCAGTTGTCAAGCATCCAAGATGGTTTTTTCCTCAGTAACATCCTTGAACATGGATGCATCCTTGGCAATCTGAGGACATAATTATCGAATGAACCATTTACGTAAGCTATCTACTGAAAATGGAAACAAAAAATCTTAAAAATGGCATCAAGAAAGATTTTAATTTAATTTTCCCTTCAATTAAATTACAATAAAATTGTAATTCAACATCACATGACAGCTTGTATGAGTTAACTAATTTAGGATTACTTAGTTATTTCAGTTAATTCGACTTAAGGGTCAAACTAGAAGCATGTAGAGAATCTCCTACAAAATAGGAGCCTTGGATGAGTTTATTTTGAGTTGTAATTAATTAACTCAATTTATCTGAGTTAAAATAAGTTTAACTAGATCTAATTGATGGAGGAACTAGTGAGAGGTCAAAAAATGGAACTTGGACTTGAACCACATCTGGTGATCAATCAGATAACTGATAATTCACTCATAAATAACTCATGAATGTCAGTTTCGAGAAAGACCCATTTTAGATTGGAGTTCAAGGGTAGTGTACTATCAGTTGTATAATCCTCCAAATTGTACAGGTGGTGCATGCAGTAAAAGTAAGGTCCCTAATGTATTTCGTAGTATGGATTTGGAATTTATCTAATTAATAGGTCCTAATTACCTAAGGAAATAGTGCAAGGAAATAAGAATCTTGGAGGGTATAAAATTGGTTAATTATTGAACTAGACTTGTCTAGGAATCAGCGAGACAGATAGAGATAGTGCAGAGGTTTCTCGGCTTGGAGGAAATCATTGTAATATTCTCATATTTTCTGACCTATGAAATATATAGATAGAAGGGGTTTTAGTTGAGGCTTTCCTCGGGAAATATTTGAGTGTTGTGTGATTGAAATTCTTTCTCTTTCATGTTTTGTGATTTCAATATCTAAATTTGTTTCTGCAACTAGTAGAGTAGATTCAAGTATATGGTTTTAGCATATTAAAATTATAATTTGAATCTATGTGGATTTTCTATATGGTATTAGAGAAGGATTCACTATAGAAGAGAAGAATACAAGTTTTTTTGTGCAGGTGAATCGAATTTTTAGCTCTACTCTTCAAGACTAGCAGGAGGATTAGGATGTATTTCTTTGGATTGAGACTCAAATATGCCCTTGAGGGTAGTTCAAATTACATTTCCCGGAAGGATAGGATGGAAGAAATTTTGGAAGACAACGGGCTGAAAGATTTCATAGAAAGTGATATTCCTAAGCCTTCAACAGCAGATGCTAAAGATCTAGCATCCTAGAGGAAGAACATAGCAAAGGCAAGAAGGATTCTATTGAAAGGTGTTTGAGATCGTATTTTCTCAAACCTCCATGGAAAGGAAACTCCATATGTTATGTGAAATTCCTTAACAGATTTTTTTCAAAACAATGGTGACCACAGGAAGCTGGCACTGAAGGACAAGCTCAGAAAAATCAAGATGGAGGAGGGCAACACAATACCAAAATACTTGACTAAGTTCACCCAATGTCAGGATGAGCTTGGAAGTTTTGTTGTTACTGTTTCGAAGGATGATCTAGTGAGCCTAGCACTTGTAGGCCTTCCTAAGAGATGGAAAAACTACTAGGATTCGGTAAATGGGAGGGAGAAGCTACCAGAGTGGGATCAATTGTGGTTCGACTTGGTGCAGGAATATATTAGGAGGAACACCAGAGACGAGACCTCTTCCAAAGAAAAGGAAGAGGAATTTGCATTAGTCAAGAAAGGAAATAAGTCCCAAGGAAAAGAGGTAAAGAAGAAAGAGTGAGAGTTCAAAGAGTGGAACTTGGAATTAAACCACATCTAGTGATAAATCATATATTTGACAATTCACTAGTAAATAACTCATGCATTTCAGTTTTGAGAAAGACCCAGTTGAGACTGGAGTTCAAGGGGAGTGTAATATCAATTGTATATTAATGATCCAATTTGTACAGGTGGTGCATGAAATCAAAGGAAGGGCCCTAATTTATTACGTAGTATGGATTGGGAATTTCTCTAATTAATACATCCTAATTACTAAGGAAACAACGCAAGAAATGTTGGCAAAAAAGGAGGTCTTTGGGCAAGATCCAGGTTCAAGTTTGAGGAAACAAGGTTTCTACAGTAGTCTGGAACAATGTCAGCATTTTCAGCCTGCTCAAGGGAGTAGGGCGTCTCACCCAAGGTATGTCGTGACCTTAATAAGATTAGGAGCTAGATCATGTAGAAGACAAATATGAACACAAATAAAAGCTAAGGAGATTTAGAAGACACATATATATCTTAACTCTAAGAAGGAGCTATCATTCATCAGGACATATTCAGAACGTTGAATTCAAAAATTTAATTTAGGCATACATTCACCATAAGAAATTAGCCATCAATCAACTCGCAATATCGCACACAGCAACAACCCAATTTCATTATCAATATCAAAACATCATACACATGCTCCACAAAGTCTATTACAATCTATTTCAGCACAAAAGACTTCACACATAGCTCTCTTGAGGCTCTGCTTATCCTCTACCTCTCACCAAACTGACTAACTAACTAATAGGTGACTAACTGCCTGCCTATTTGTTTCTCCCCGCTGAAAATGTCAGTCCTTGCTTTTTCCTTGCTCCACTACCTTCTGCATCTTCTTCTCACTGGGATTTCTACTAATTTTTCTTGTCTCCCATCTCTACCATTTGTGTTTTTCTCTGCCAATGTCACGCCACCTGTCTTCTAGCTTTCCGCAACCATGACAAATCCCTGTCTACCTTGATTTTGTTCCACCACCTGTCTTCTAGCTCTCCACAACTCAAAACTGTTCTATCCCTAAAAAAAAGGCCCCAACAGGCCTCGACCACATGCTATTGACTCGTCTCGAGTCAATATTTCCCTGTTTTTTCAGCTTCCAGTGGTCTTTCGGCTTCCGAGGCTGGCCTATGTCCTCGAGATATTCGCAACTAAAAATTGTTCTATCCCCAAAAAAAAGGCCCCAGTAGGCCTCGACGACATGTTATTGACTCGTCCTAAGTAAATATTTCCCTATTGTTGTGGCTTCTGGTGGTCTGTCAACTTCCGAGGCTGGCCTAGTTTCTCCTGTTGCTTCGCCCTATTCCAAAAAAGGCCCCAACTTAGAAACCTTGTTCAACATTGATTTTCTGAGTTCCGTGAACTCAGCTATTTATTTTTTCCATTCTTTAAGAAAATTGTATTTTTGAGTGACGACCCTTTCAGCCTCCATTTCATCCACCACGAGAGGTAGCTTGCTAAAAACTTCCTGTATCTTTGGCTCAGCTTCGGCCACCATTTGATGTATTATCTTAGCCTTTTATTTTACTGGTTGCATTAGCTCCCTGAGAAGTTGTTTTATTGCCACGGAGTGTTCTTCAATTTTCTGAATTTTGGTTTCAAACGCATCTGCTTGGTCATACAGTTGTGTTTTTCTGACCAGATCTTTGGCTTCTTTGATTTCCTGAATTTTTTTTTGATTGGTTGTGCTTTCATCGTTAATGAATTTGAGCATTCATGTAACTGCTCCAATAGGCTATAGGCCTCTATAATTTTTGTCCCAAGGGTTTCCCTTATGCCAATTATCTTCCTCTGTCTCTCTTTTACCTTCTCGGCATATACCGTGCAAGGATCTGGAAATGTTGGCCTGGCTGTGATTGCCTCTTTTAGTTCCTGGTTTTCTCTGCTCAGGTCCGTGCATGCCATATTGACTTGAATGGATATTTTGACCATTGAACATGCCGAAAATATCCTCTAGTGTTTTTTTGTCCTGGGTAATGACAGTCGGCCATAGGTCCTTAAAGATCTCTGTCACTTGTTCCAGTTTCTTCTATAGGGAATATTTCTCACCTCTGAGTTGATTGTGCTCATCAGTAAGCGCAATCACTTGATGTTTCTGCTTCTCGAATCTTTTTTGGTGGTCATTGTGCAAACCTTATGCTTGTTGTGCTGCCATATGGATAAAATTGAATAGTTTTCTAGCTCACCAACTCTGCAGGTTCTCAGTGCTCAACATATCCTGGGTCTGTTGTCTCTCCCTGTGTGGTTTCCCACTAGTGATTGATTTTTCTGAATGTCCCTGTGGAGACATTGGTTGATTCTGTTGTGGTGGATGGGGTTCAGGAATGTTCATACTAGTGGATGGTATGAACTGTTGCAATATTAGTTTTTGGTTTGTTGGAAAGGGTTTAGTTTTGGTGGGGTGGGTGTTGTATCAAAAGTGAAAGACCCTCCTTGGACTAATAGCTCTAGAGAGGTTTCCTATCCCACCATCATTTGGTCAACGTCAGGTACTCCAGTCGTACCCGAGTTAACTTCTGCCTTGGTATCACCATTTGTTTTGGTCCCTGGTTTTACTGGATCTGAAATGGTTGTTGAGGTGTACAGAGTGTGGGTGGGGTGGTCCTTGGAAGTGAATGAGGTGCGTGGTGACAAATTTTGCGTATTAAGTGGTGATGATGTCTAAATGTTCAAGACTACAGACATATCGAACACAGGTAGCGTAGAGGTTGTTTAGGTGGAAAACTCTGGCTCTTCTTGAATTAGTATGCATGAAACCATAGGTTGGGGTTGGTCTTCTCCAATGGGATCAACTACTTGTTTGGGTGTTGTGTTTCGTGCTTTCTTTGGTTTGGGTGCAGGTACTGGAGGCTTGGTCGTCTTGGTCTTTCGAATTAGAGTGACTGTGGTATGTGAAGGGGAATTGAATGTGGTGGATGGTAGAGCAGTAATGATGGGGTTGGTTGTGGATGAGGATGTAGAATTCAATGCCTAGAGCTGAGAAAAAGTAGGAAATACAGTAGATGTGCTTGTAAGAGTTTCTATTACCATATTGAAGCCTTTTACCCGTGTGTCGAGTTGGTCCAGTTGTTAGTATGAATCTTTCATCGTAAAAGATCACTTTAGCTACACATAACAAATAGCCCTAACATCGATTATGGCTGCAAAATACCTTTAAGATTGCTGCACAAATTCAGATCTAAGCACAAAAGATATTTAGCAGATAAAAAATAACATAGCTCTATAGATCCAATGAACAAGACAAGAAGAATGTATATGAAATAATTTTGTATTATATTAAAGAATGGGGCACCTGAGAGGAAAACAAGAAAGGTGTTTTCCGGTTCTCCTCAGTGGGATGGGTTCTTGGAAGTCCTCAGTGTTTCAGATCTAGCATTTCTCTCTCTTATGGATGTGGAAAAGCAAACATAGAACTCAATGGGAGTTCACAAAGAAAAAATGGAAAATGGTGACCAAGAGAAGATCTAGAGTGATCTAATGCAATGAAGGTGACTAATGAATGGGGAAAACCCCCCTATTTATAACAAAATATTGGGGCGGTCTAGAACGCGGTGCATGAATAAAATATTATTAACCGAATTCTAGAAGCACCTTTTAGGAATATTTTATTATATTTGTTGGAGGGAAAAGGGTTCTTGACTTGGGTCAATTCCTTTATTTATAAATAATAAATAAATAAATGATTTATTTATCATTTTAAGGGAATGATGGGAATAAATAATGGTTTATTTGATTATTTATGGATGATTTAGTCAATTTTAACTAAGAATATTATTTAAATAATGATTTAAATAACTTGTTCTTAAAAAATAATTAAATAAATAAAGATTTATTTAATTATTTGCTTTGTTTTGGGCTAAAAATGACCAAATAAGTTATTTTATGTGGTGAAAGCAATTTTACTTGGGGTAAAATTGTTCTTACATGGTGTACTTGGGTTCATCTAATAATAATAGGTTAGATGACCAAAAAAATGGTATAACAGATTGCCCGCCAACGTATGAGTGTTAGGAGAAAATTGTATGACCGAAGTACGTTGTAAGAACTCAATCACTAGATAGCAAAAGGGAAGCGAGAGAGAGAAGTGTAATGTGTCTGATGTGGTAAAGGACTAGACCCTGAGGAGACGAGACTTACAGGTGGAACAAGTCTCTATGAAGTGGTACCTGTGCTAAAGGCGGCGGGGGAGGCATACTTATGCCCGCCAAGACAAAGTACAAAGAATAAGGTGCCCGAAAAACCACGGAACGCAATAAGTACAAGGAATAAAGTGCCCGGAAAACCACGGAACGCAATAATGAAGCATGTGCTGGCCTAAACATGAGCTAGATAAATAACATGATAAATCTCACATACATGTGATGCCTGGAATAGTCGTCAGGGCTTATGCAACAATATGGTAGTACATGAGATATAAATACACCCAAATGCCCCCTACACGCGGGGAAGGGCTCGCAACATCTGACTGATATGTGCAAATCGAAGAGGCGCCGGAAAGGAATTCATCCGAGCATGTGGGGGGCTACCTGCAGGGCCACCCCCTCATGAGGGTTGAAACATCTCACACATACCCGGGAATCATCAAGAGCTGCTGCTGCATCACTGGACCATCAAGTGTATATATCATGATCATGCTGATAGGAGCGCGAACCAAGGGACACTGCCCCCTAGACCTGGATTTTGGAATAAATGAGCTGATGTCGACAGAAGTAGGTCTACCATAGGTGAGGCAATAAGGGAACCCCACCTAAGGCACGAGGAAAATAGTAGAGCGATGACCAAGTAGGCACTAATGATGATGATGGAATGAGAGAAATGGATTAGCGGTTGGATGACTTCCCTGTTAGAGCATAAAGTGTATGAATGGCTTGGCAACGACTGACACAATATCATGAGGGAGAGTGGATAGGGGTATTAAAGGCCATGATGTGGGTCATGAGGGAGGGACCAAGCAGGAAAGGATGGAGGACTATGGCGGGGTATAAAGGGACTCGGGATAGACTCCATGAATGTGCTGGTGACTCGACTCGAATGCTATAAACAAGGGCAACTCGATGGTGTTACCTCATAGTACGGGTCCAATGGGGAACCATAAAATCATGAGTACAATAGGGTAGCTCATGACAAAAATCAACATGAACGAATACGAGTAAGGAGGCAAAGTGGTGCCCCAAGTACAAGTGTCGTAAGTGAAGAAATTCGATTTTGAGAAGAGGTGAATAGACCCTTCATGGACAAAATGTGTCTTGGTGAAGTATCAAAACATAAAAAACTAACAGATAACCATTTTAGTGCTCGGTGAGAGCTTTCCAACGGTGCGGACGGTGTGTCAAACGGGGCTACGGTTTGGTCGCAGTGGGCGAAAGAAAAAACAGGGGTTTTCTTCTAATAGGGCGTTTTCCCTCCAAAATCATTCATTTGCTTGTGTAGCTGTGGTGAATGTGGAGAGGAGAGAAGGCCCTAAATCTTGCGGCGATCGTAGCAGACAAACCGTCCGTTGGAATTGTGATCCGTCAGTTGCAGGTGAGAGGCCTAATCTTAAGCTTTGTTTTTGAAGGATTCAAATTGCAGATTAGGGCTTTAAATCTCAGTAACTGCCCCTATTTCTTCCTCACGTTCGGGTCGCACTTTTTGGGGCAAAAACTACGACCTGGGACGCAGGTTTGGGCCTGAAAAGTGCGACTTGGCCCAGGTTTTTGCTGAAAAGTGCGACCTGTGAGAGGGAGGTGATTTCAGTGTTGTATTGGGCTGAGATTAAATTTTGGTGTGGATAGATGCAGTGGTGTGGATCTGTAGACTGACAAATTGATGTTTTTGTGCAGATATGGCAGATATAGTGATCAAATGGAGAGAGAGAGAGACTTAGGTACATTACGGATGGAGATCCAGGCGGATCAGGGTGTCCGTCGTGTACTGGCTAGGTATGGGGTGCTGAAATTTTTGGAGAACCCGTTGATGAGGGCTGGAGAGCCCTTGTTGGCCCATATTATCAGTTACTGGGATCCAGATCAGGAGGCGTTTGTAGTGCAGGGGCACAGGATTGAGCTGACGGTCCAGGATTTGTATTTCTTGACTGGTCTCCCACCATTATGGATGGTGGGAAATACGCAGCCAGTGTTACCACGTGGGCGTAAAATTATGGAGTTTGTTGAGCGACATTGTCGACCAGGGGTCCGAGTCAAAGGGACTCGAATATCCATTGGTGATCTAGAGAGGTTGGAGACTCGGGTGGTGGCCGCAGCAGTGTTACAGGTCTTGGGTAGCCAGGTGTTCCATCACATAACTAGAGGGCAGATGATGCTTGTGGAGAGTGTGTTGAGTGGGACCTACTATGGGTGGGCCCAAATGATGTTGGTGTCGGTGAAACGACAGTTGTCGCTATGCAAGCGGCAAGTGAATCATGATTGCGCCTATGGGACAATGTTGTGCTCTTTCTTCTTTGAGAAGATCCCGACCTTATGACCTCGTGTACAGTTGCCTGATGGAGGTCCGAGAGAGCCTCGGATGCATCGATGGGGACAATTACTGAGTAGAGGAGGGGAAGGGGTGGTCGGACGGGTGTGCTGACCAGAGTTCTTCGCCCATTGGGATCAGATGCCATTATACATAGACGACTATCCCTATAGTGGGATGAGTTATTGGGGAGATCCGGACTTGCCGCTTCCACCTGGTTGAGTATGGGGACCCGATGGTAAGTGACAAGCAAATAATCTGTTATGTGCATTTTAAAGTTTGTGACTAGTCTGTATGGTGATAATATTTATACTTTTTGGAATGCAGATATAGCTCCGGTAAAACCGGCCAAATATATGGGATGTCCTACAACAGGAGGAGCTACAAGGGAAAGTGGATCGAGGACAAGACAGAGTGAGGAGATGGCCACACTGGTGGAGGACATCCGTTGTAGATGTGAGGGACTGTTGACTGGTGTGTCGAAGCGTGGTTGGCAGGATTTAGACGACCGATACATAGAGTTGTGTATTGGGCTACCCTCGGAGTGGCGAGGTATCATGCAATGCATGGCGATGGCCGGTCAGACTGTGCGTGATCTATGAGCTGTGGGAGTAGAGCCATTGGCTCGAGATCCTCAAGGGAGTGATTAGGTGTAGGGCAGGTGGTGCCCCCCAGTTTTTTTGTAGGGGCAAGTGGTGCCCCCCATTTTTGTAGTTATGTTTTGTTTAACATGCTATGGGCATGTTGTATGTTTCAGAGCAGATGGACTCTAAAAACACATGTGATATGGTATATATGATGGATTTATTTGATTGATGGTGTTAAATGTTATTGTGTTGTGTGTGATAAATTCCAGCCTAGAACATGGTTTGCGAGTTGATCGACATAGTGATTTTGGTCTCTAGGTATATGGCTAAATGTAATGAATCTAAATTGGCGGATCAAAAGCTGCACTCGTAAATATTGTCTAAATAGGAGAGGGTTATGCACATGATAGACACCATTAAGTTGTAAGACAATAAGCAGGGAATCTAAATGGACATGCAGATGGAGGATGTGATGAGAGAGAGCATCGGCTAAGAGACCACGAACTGCATCATATTCGGCCTAATTATTGGTGTCTTGACCAATGTAGACCCCATTTGCAAGGATAAGGGTATGTAAGGGGGTAAAAATGGCCCAGGCGGCTGAGGCAAGGTTTCAAGAATAGCGACTGGCGCCATCGGCATAACCAAGGTAATGAGTGGACGAGAGGGTCGACGGAATATCATCACAAGAAAAAAAAAGGGGGGAAAAGCGGGGACGCATGGTGCGAAGTACATCATAGATATGGATGGGAGCATCGGGATGATGGGAAGGCAAGGAAAGGTGGTGGAAACCATAAGGGACTACAAAGATACCTAGATCATCAATAGAGGAAGAAAGGTGCACATATGGGTCATTAGGGGAAATGACAGAAGAAAAAATATGGTCGAAACATAAAGAGTCCAAAAAAGTGGCGGAAGGGGGATCAAGTGAAATAGACGGAGTGGATTCAGAGGGGATGTACTCCGAGGGGTGTGCGGATGATGATAGGTATAAGAGAGGAGAAGCAGATTCGTACATCTCAACATCAGGGGGAGGGATTTCAATGGTAGTCGGGGGATCCTCAAGTAAACTTGACGCATACTGAGCAAGGATAGGGGAGGCAGATTGATTTTGTTCAACTTCGTACTCGCAAATGACCTCTAAAGAGGCTCGGTAATGCGTGAGGTGAGGGAAATGGTGGGAATAATGGCCATGGACACCACACAGAGCACAGGGTTTGTTGGTGTGAAGAGTCTTTGGGTTCTTGGCTACGGATGAGGAAGAAACAAAGATTTCAGGGACCGTAGATTCAGGGAATGTGACTTTAACCATGGGTTGGATACGGGGAAACTCAGGACAATTATGGGTGGGATGACCGATACCATCACACAAGGCACAAGGCTTGGCGGGTGGGGGCAGGGTAGGGTCAGGTGCGGTGGCTTTGTCAGTGGATGCCCCCTTACGAGTTTTTTGTTTCTTGCCTGTAGCTGTCGCAGCAGTAGGAGGGTTCTGCGAAGGGGCTAGGGGCACTGTGGTGGTGGAAGGAGCAATGGGAATCGGTTGCACTGGTGTCACGGCTATGTATGGTTTGGGGTGGCATGGTGGGGTCTCGGTTGGAGGAGTAAGATACCATACTGGAATTCCCAAGGTTAAATTAGGGAGGGAAAGGGTGGCCATGATGGGAACCGAATAGACGTCGGGGGGGAGGGAAAGGAAAGGTATTTGACCGGTGGGGTAATGACCAGGGGGGATGGCTCCCATATGTTGGAGAACAGGGGGAACTGACTTGGGAGGGTAGGAAGGTTCCTGAGTGTGATGGGAAGGGTTGGGTGAAAAAGGTTCAGTTGACTGAAGCGAAGGGCTAGGAGTAGGAGGCGATGGGTGAGATAGAGGTTGCTGAATAGATGGAGCAGGCTGCAGAAGGCTACCCTGAGACGATTGCATCATGCAAACATTCGCTGAGCTGGGGTCAGGGACGGGAGGAGGGGGAGGACCAGGAAAAGTGCCAAGTAGAGAGGAGTCTTTGTAGACACAGGGGAAAACACTGGTCAACGAATCAACAGTTGGTTTATCGGTGACGGTAGAGATGGACTCAGGGGAGGTCTGAGATTTTGGTTCATGGTAGGTCAATTGGTCAATGGTTAAAATCTTGCCATTATGAGGGAAAAACATCTTGCGGTGTACTGCGGATGGGACGGATGATATGGAATAGGTGTAACTACGCCCCAAAATGATGTTGTAGTCAAGAGGGGCGTCAATAACTTCAACGTCAACACAAACAGTTTTGCCGGCAAGGGTGATAGGACAGTTACGAAATAGGCCAATGGGCTGGGAGGCATGGCCATCCCATGCAAGAAGGGTGATGGTGGAAGGGGCAAGTTCAGGGGAGCCGAGTTGTTTCCAAATCGAAGCGGACATGACGTGGGTAGATGCCCCCTCATCAATAATACACCGAGCAACATTGGCGTGTCAGATTTTGACTGAGATTTGGAAAGCAACTGAAGGAGGAAGAGGGGGATGGCCTGACTGATGGGTGTCGAAAAAAATCAATTGGTCATTAGTAGGATCTACAGTGCCCACGGCAGATAAGAGAGCCCTCTTTTGAGAAGGACACAACTGGAGGAGTTCCAGTGTTGAAATGGCAGCAGGAGATTGGGCCAGATCGTCTACTATGCTGTATGAATGGGCAGCCCAACCAGAGGCAGCATTTCAGTGTAATGGTCCTTTAGGAGGCTTGGGATGAACCTCGGCTTTGGGTAGAGGGAGTTGCAAGGGACCATTGGGTGTCGATAGAGGCTCTGTAGGACCTGACGATGGAGACTCAGAGACAGGCAGAACAGGAGGTGTGGAATACTGACGAGACCGAGTTTGAAGGTTGAGGTCGACAGTGAGAGGTGGGTCAGAAGCCATCATGAGAATCTGGTAATCAGAGGAACCAATAGGGGAATGGTGAGTGGTTATTGGGGTGTGAGGTGGTTGAGTGGCCACGAATCCTTGTTGCGGGAAAGGAATGGTAAACATAGCAAGTTGAGAAGTAACGGGGGTGGGAGGGGTAGTAAGGGAGGAGTGTTGTCCCCGTACGGTGGCCTAAGAATCCCAAAGTTGCCGCATTTGTGGTAATAAGGGATAATCGTGAGTGTAGTGACCATAAACGCTGCAACACGAATAGGGCTTATTGGTGCGAAGTGGCCTGTCTGGCTTGGGCTGAGAGCCCTGTGGCTGATTGGCAGTGGTAGGGTTGATATTGGAAGGATTGGGTGGACGATTACCAGAAGCAGATTGATTGCCCCTTCTCCTTCTTTGAGAAGGAGGAACGTTAGGTGCCCCCTGTCGTGCAAATACTTTCCCTGGGGGGGTAGTAAGTGCGGTTGTGGGGGTGGAAAAGGCAATGAAGTGGAAGGTCCAAATGCTGGAGGAGCGGGGACATTAGGTTGCGGATATGGATAAGGGGTAGGGTGGGCAGCAGTAAGGTAACCAGGAGGGTGGGCAAAAGGAGGAGGCATGTCGTAGCTTGAATACATGCTACCGGGAGGGGAGAAAATGCCGGAGGGGCTGGCCCCTGGAGGAAAACCATGGCTCGGAAGAGGTTGGGTGGAGGTATGTGACAGGGCTCCAACAATACCGTCGGTAGAGTGAGATTCCCCCGAGGCATTAGGGCCATCGGGTTTGGGAAGGTCAGGGAGGACGGTATAAACATAACCAGATTGGGCGTAGATAAGGTCATACTTCAAGGCTATTTGGAGGGCGGCTTCTTCGGTTTGGGGAAAATGGGATGCGACATCTTTGCCAATGGGAGGTAAGAGGGAGCGAAGGAACCAGTCCATGTAAACCTGATCTTCAAAGGGGGGAGCATGGCACAAGCTCCGTCGTCGCCGCCATTCCTGGGCATGAGCAGAAAGGCGGGTCGAAGAGGATGGATGGAAAGAGGTTAAAAGCTCGGTACCAGTGTCGTATCGGAGGGGGAGCTGGAAGTAGGATAAAAAGGCTTGGGCAATGGTCGCAAAAGTGGTATGGGAGGAGGTGGTCTGTTCAACATACCATTTAAAAGCGTCGCCTGTAAGTGTGCGTTGGAACAATCTAAGACAGATGGAGTCATCGGTGATGGAATTAGAGGAGCACCAAATGTGGAAAGATCGGATATGGTTAGAGGGATCTTCGCTAGCAAGGCCTTCAAACTTGGGAATGTCAGAGGGGAGATTTGTTGGCATAGCAGGCCAACTCACATCGTGGCGAATGGGATCATTAATCAGCTGATTGAAATCGGGGAGACTGAGGCCAGCCATATAAGGGAGTAATGGGGCAGTCGAGGTAGGTCCCGTAGTGGTTCCACTGGAAATGGACCCGGCAGTAGAACTGGGGTTAGGGCTAGGTCCGGAACTAGAGATGGTGAAGGGAAAAGAAGGGGAACCAGAAGTAGGGGGAGAACCCGAACAATCAGAAGAGGAGTCGGAGTGCAGACTCAGGGGAATATTGACTCGTTGATGATGGTAAGGAGGAAGTCGTCCAAGCAGAAACTGAGGATGAAGGCCAAGAAGTCTCCGGGAGCGGCGCCTTGGGGGCGCAATGATGACAGGAAGAAGATAAACCGACGAGGGCAGGGGGGACAAAATCAAGTGAGGTCAAGGGCAGAGAGGTGAAGTGAAAATTGATTTTAAAGTCTTTGCCAGGCGGTGTTAACCAGTTGCTTCTTCGCTTAGGGTCAGTGTGTGGCGTGTGGTAATTTTAATTGTTTAAACCCAAACGTTTTGAGAGTAAAAGAAAAAGTGTGCTGCGTAATGGAAAAGAAATTTGCAGTAAATAAGACTGAAAGAACAGAAAATTAACAACTAATAATGCAGCAATATAACCCAAAAAGGAGGGTCTCTCAAAACTAGTCTACAAGAGGGAAAAAACTAGGAAAATCACGCTAAAATATGCCAATAGATCTAAGGTCTAGAGGGACTGGGATCCACAGGGTGAATCTGCTGAAAAGTGGCGCAGAGAACAACAAAGAGGCAGAGGCAAGGTTGCTACTAAAAAGGAGGAGATCAGCTAAAGATCGGAGAGACAAGGAAGCAGCCTTAGAAATGAACCCAAACAAAACAAAATGAGGTGGTTTTCAGAGGGAGAAGCGCTGATCTAAAGGGATCTGAAAAGGAGGTATCAGATCTGAGAAAAAGAGGGCTGAAACTCTGGAAATTCAGACTTCTGAAACAGTAAATATTTGTCCACAAAAAGTGGAGGGTAATAGAGCCCTAAGGGGCAAGATTCCCTCTTAGGTGAGTGAAGTAGATCAGAAATAGGTCCAAACAGGCAGAGACAGAGGCTGGAAAACCCTGACAGAAGCTTCAGACAAACCCAGAAAAAGTGCTGAAAAATTTGCAGAAAAAGTGCATGTCGCAGGTTCTGACCTGTTTTCAGTCCAGGTCGCAGGTTTGGGGTAGAAAAGTGCGTCTTGAGGCTCAGGTCGCACTTTTTGGGCCAATAAGTGTGACCTATAGATCTGTTTAGATTGCAACAAGATGAGGAGCTTAGTGGAAAGAAGTCGCCTTCACTAAGTGGGCCCGCAGGCTATTTTTGGTGCAAAGTCTATTTTTAGACTATGTCTATTTTTAGACATATGGATCATGTTCTATGAGTTGCAGGATTCTATTTCTGGATGGTTGGTCAAGTCGGGAAAAATAGATGGACTTCTATTTTTAGACATATTGGGCGGAATCTATTTTTAGATTGCTAGTCTAAAAATAGATATGTCGACTATTATTAACTCTTAATAATATTTTGACTATAAAAATTATCTTATCCTCTTGGAGCACTTCAGTTTGATGCCTGGATGTGGCACATGTAGCTGATAGAAGGAATTACGCTATTCCTAGGGTTTAGTGAAGCTATTGCATGGTTGACTTCAGTTAGAAGTCATGTGACAGAGTTTGCTGGAGTTGATGAGACAGTTAATGGAGTTGTGTTCATTTTAACTTAGTTGAGCTAGTTGTATCTATTCTAACTGATTGATACAATTAGTGAGAGTGGTGTGAATTAATTATTAATTAATTCACTATTTATTAACTCATAAATCAACTAATGAATACATCAGTTAACTACAGTGCATGGACAGTTTCAGTGGAGACCAGTGAAGAGGTAGGTGAAAGAGCAAGTGTGACTATCAGTTGTGACTATACTGGTGCATGAGATTTGCACACACATTGATGGAGAAGCCAATGAGGATTGCGCACTGCATACTAGTGCGTTTCAAACTTGGATCAAGCCATTCTCAAGGTTGGATTGTGCAGTAGAGGCAGGCTAACAAGTGGAGCAGATTGGAGCATGTGTTTTGTATGATATGAGCTTATGTAGTGTGTAACAATTGGAGATAGTGCTGAGAGCTTGTGAGGATTTTGTACTATGATTGTTACATGATCTCTATCATTATAATATACAGATATTTGGGGGTTTTCAGCTTTAAGCTTTCCCATAAATACTGTGTTTATATGTGTGATTGTTTATGGTTTTAATGTGCGCATACGATTGTTTATATTTCCGCAAAATTGATGATCAATAGTAGAAGAGGTTGTGTAATATGCATGAAGCTCAAATAGTGTGTGATAAGGATAATCTCAGTGAATAATTTAACAGTTATTCAAATTTCTACATGGTATCAGAGCGATATTGATCATTGGAGCAATTGCAGAACATTGAAGCGGTTGAGTTTTGTGCTGGTGGAATTCGAATTTGCAGCAGTGTTTTCTTGGTGTCAAAGTTGAGATGTCTTTCAAAGGATTGCGATTAGAGTATGCCCTTGAGGGAATCTTGAATTATATTTCATGGAAGGACAGGATGGAGGTGGTGTTAGATAACAATGGGCTGAAGGAGTTCATAGATGTAGAAGTTCCAAAGCCTACTTCTAGTGATGCTGCCGTAATTGAGGCTTGGCAAAAGAAGACAGCAAAGTGTCGAAGGATTCTATTGGAGGGCGTGAAGGATCACATAGTGTCCAGCCTGCATGGTAAGGCTTCTCCATACTTGATGTGGAAAGCCTTGACAGATTTATTCCAAATCAAGAGTGACCAGAGGAAGTTGGCGCTCAAGGATAAACTCAGAAACATAAAGATGGAGAAAGGCGACAGTATTCCCAAGTACCTCACGAAGTTCACCCAATGCAGGGATGAGCTGGGAAGTGTGGGGGTGACTGTAGATGATGAGGAATTGGTGAGCTTGGCTCTCCTTGGGCTTCCGAAGAGTTGGCATTCCTATCAGGAATCTGTCAATGGTCGAGAGAAATTTCCAGGATGGGAGCGACTTTGGTCGGATCTTGTACAAGAGGAGATAAGGCGGAGTACCAGGGACGGATCGTCATCAAAGAACTCTGATGAAGAGAACTGTGCTTTGGCTGCCAAAGAAAAGAAGGGGATGAGCAAGAAAGCTTCTCATTCTGGTGCAAAAGGCAAGAAGCAGGACATGTCCAAGGTGAAGTGCTTTCACTGTCACCAACACAGACATTATGCCACAAATTGTCCGCAGAAGAAGAAAAACAAGCAGGCTGCTAGATCTGCAGCTGGAGAGGCCTTAGCCTCACATTTTGAGCTGGATTTTTCGCTGATCGCATGCTTGGTTTCAAGTGTGGCGGGATCAGTATGGTTTCTGGATAGTGGTGCGTCTTTTCACATGACAGGAGATCGAGATTTGTTTACTGATTTGGATGAGAAAGATCTTGGAGTGCACATCGAGATGGGAAATGATGGTAGATACAGTGCGACCAGTATCAGTACCATTTCCTTTGAGAGGGAGTCTGGTAAACCCTTCATATTGAAGGAAGTGATGCATGTTCCAGGATTGAAGAAGAATCTTATCTCTATGGCGATGTTAGAAGACAAGGGATATGATGTTGTCTTTAGCGAGGGAAAGGCTTTCCTGCGCAGTAAGGCAACTGGTGAGACCCGGAGGATAGGGGTTTGAGTTAAGAACCTTTATCAATTGTAGGTAGATGGCTGCGCAGCAATGGCAGGCAAGGCAGAAGGAGTGGTGAGCCGGGATGATGGCGAGTTGTGGAACCGGAGATTGGGCCACCTTCACCATGGAGCTTTGAAGATACTGCAGCAGATTTCTACTGGGCTTCCTAAAGGCACTCTTGCGCAGTCAGATCAGTGCAAGGGGTGTACCTTGGGAAAATTTGTGAAAGCCACCTTTCACGAGAAGGATAGTCATGCCATGACGATCCTTGAGAGAATTCACACAGACGTGTGTGGACCTTTCTCAGTAGCTTCGACAGCAAAGCACAGGTACTATGTGATCTTTGTTGATGATTTTTCTAGGAAGTGCTGGATCTTCTTCATGCAGAAGAAGAGCGAGACATACTCAAAGTTCTGTGAGTTCAAGAAACTGGTGGAGAAATAATCGGGAAGCATATGAAGGCTCTTAGGAGCGACAATGGTGGTGAATTCATCTCTAGCGAATTCAAGGACTTTTGCAGTGCAGAAAGAATTCGAAGAGAGCTCATAGCACCTCATAACCCACAGCAGAACGGGGTTGCTAAGAGGAAGAAAAGAACGATCGTGGGTGTTGCACGGGCGATGTTGCATGATTAGGGCCTACCCATTCACTTGTGGGTGGAGGCATGCAATACTGCAGTATATGTGCAGAACCGTTGTCCTCACAAGATACTTGGCATGAGTACACCCGAGGAGGTGTTTTCTGGTAAGAGGCCTGATATTTCCCATTTGAGGATTTTTGGTTCACCTATTTACATTCATGTGACGAAGGATGCCAGGAAGAAGCTGGAGCTGACCGCAGAGGTTGGGATATTTTTGGTGTACAATGATACGCCCCACAACTATCGTGTGTATTTTCCAGATAGTCGCAAGACTATTGTGCGACGGGATATCAAATTTCAGGAGGAGAAAGCCATGAAGTGTTCGCTTGAGAGGGATCTACACTTGCATGCAAAGGAGGAGCTATTAGTTCCTAAGGATGAGCCTCAGGATGTGAATTAGCCACAAGAGGAGGTTCATGGAGTGGAAGAGACCACTCATGCAGCGCCAACCATCAGAGGGCAGAAGCGCACTACAGAAGCTGAGCGACTGGCTCAAGATGAAGAGAAGGTTGTAGGAGCACCTACATCACAGCGTAGAAAGAGACAGTCACCTGACCGGTATACTGGATACATGGCTCTTATGAGCAAGTGTATCATGACAGATCCATCCTCTTTCGAGGAAGCTGGGGAGGACCCCGCATGGGTAGATGCCATGGTGGAAGACTATAATTTGATTGTCAGAAACAGTGCATGGGAGATTGTCCCAAGGCCCAGAGAGAAATCAGTGGTGGGTTCGAGATGGATCTACAAAGTGAAGCAGGCAGCTGATGGGAGTGTGGAGAAGTACAAGGCAAGATTTGTTGCCTGAGGCTTTTCACAGATAGAGGGGATCGATTATGAGGAGACCTTTGCACCTCTCACAAGGTATTCTTCCATACATATGATTCTTGCTCTCTCAGCGCAGATGGGGTGGCACATTCATCAGATGGATGTGAAGACTGCATTCCTCAATGGAGTGATTGAGGAGGAGGTGTACATAGAGCAGCCTGAAGGTTTTTAGATCTTCAACAGTGAGTCGCATGTGTGCAGGCTCAAGAGAGCATTGTATGGGTTGAAACAAGCACCTCGTGCTTGGTACACATGGATAGACAGTTATTTCACCAGACTTGGATTCTCCAAGAGTGAGGCGGATCCTAACCTATACCAGATTGTGGTGGAGGGTAATTTGCTAATCATTGTACTTTATGTAGATGATTTGATTTTGATAGGTGATGAGCTGTTGATACTCTCATGCAAGGAGGATCTTGCAAAAGAGTTTGAGATGAAGGACTTGGGCCTCCTTCATTATTTCCTGGGATTGGAAATTTGGTAGCGCAGTGATGGACTATTTGTTTCTCAGGGTAAGTATGCCCGGGAGATACTGGAGAAGTTAAACATGCATGGCCGCATGCCTGTTGATACTCCTCTTCCTGGTGGTTGGAGGAAGGAGGATGCTACTTTGGCGGAGGTAGTGGATGCCACTGTTTATCGACAGTTGGTGGGGTCGCTTATGTATCTGGTCAATACAAAACCCTATATATGCTATTCAGTTAACTAGCTTTCACAAGCTATGGTTAAGCCTACCAAGCTCTTCTGGAAGGTAGGCAAGCATGTATTGCGTTATCTTAGAGGCACATCGGGATATGGATTGTGGTACAGACAGTCGGATGAGGTGAAGCTATGTGGCTTCACGGATGCAGATTGGGCAGGGAGCCCAACGGACAGAAAGAGCACATTTGGAGGGATTTTCAGTATCGGGTCGACAACAGTTTCTTGGTACAGCAGGAAGCAGAGATCCGTGGCACTCAGTTCAGCAGAGGCCAAGTATATGGCAGCGATTTTGGCTGCATGCGAGGCTATATGGATGAGGAAGATCCTGGTCGGGTTGTTCGGTTCACACTTAGAGCCTACTGTGATTTATTGTGATAATCAGAGTTGCATCAAAATATCGGTTAATCCAGTATTTCATGATAGATATAAACACATTGACATCAGGTATCATCATATCAGAGATTGTGTGCAGCGGAAGGTCATGTTACTTTCATACATTCCTACGGAGGATCAGGATGCTGATATCTTGACGAAGGCGCTCACCAGGAGAAAATTCGAATACCACAGAGGCAGGATAGGGGTTGCAGATAATCCTTATCTTGTTGAGAGGGAGTGTTGAGATTGCAACAAGATGAGGAGCTTAGTGGAAAGAAGTCGCCTTCACTAAGTGGGCCCGCAGGCTATTTTGGCGCAAAGTCTATTTTTAGACTATGTCTATTTTTAGACATATGGATCATGTTCTATGAGTTGCAGGATGCTATTTGTGGATGGTTGGTCAAGTCGGAAAAAATATATGGACTTATATTTTTAGACATACTGGGCAGAATCTATTTTTAGATTTCCAGTCTAAAAATAGATATGTCGAATATTATTAGCTCTTAATAATATTTGGACTATAAACATTATCTTGTCCTCTTGGAGCACTTCAGTTCGAGTCACGGAAGTGGAACATGCAGCTGACAGAAGGAATTATACTATTCCTAGGGTTTAGTGAAGCTATTGCATGGTTGACTTCAGTTAGAACTCATGTGACAGAGTTTGGTGGAGTTGATGAGACAATTAATGGAGTTGTGTTCAGTTTAACTTAGTTGAGCTAGTTGTATCTAGTCTAACTGATTGATACAATTAGTGAGAGTGGTGTGAATTAATTATTAATTAATTCACTAATTATTAACTCATAAATCAACTAATGAATTCATCAGTTAGCTGCAGTGCATGAATAGTTTCAGTGGAGACCAGTGAAGAGGTAGGTGAAAGAGCAAGTGTGACTATCAGTTGTGACTATACTGGTGCATGAGATTTGCACACACATTGATGGAGAAGCCAATGAGGATTGCGCAGTGCATACTAGTGGGATTCAAACTTGGATCAAGCCATTCTCAAGGTTCTATTGCGCAGTAGAGGCAGGCTAACAGGTGGAGCAGATTGGAGCATGTGTTTTGTATGATCTGAGCTTATGTAGTGTGTAACAATTGGAGATAGTGTTGAGAGCTTGTGACGAGTTTGTACTATTATTGTTACATGATCTCTATCATTATAATATACATATAGTTGGGGGTTTTCATCTTTAAGCTTTCCCATAAATATTGTGTTTATATGTGTGATTGTTTATGGTTTTAATGTGTGCATGCGATTGTTTATATTTCCACAAAATTGATGATCAATAGTAGAAGAGGTTATGTATTATGCATGAAGCTCAAATAGTGTGTGATCAGGATAATCTCAGTGAATAATTTAATAGTTATTCAAATTTCTACAAGATCTGGCTGTCTCGGTGGCAGATTTCAGAAAATTTTTCCCGTCTTAGCTGCGGCTGATGTCTGTCACCTGCGCAATAAGGCCAGAAACACACAGAAGTTAAAAATTTGACTGTTTAAATGGTTTTAGGGGTGAAAATCACCATAAAAATAGGAAAAAAAAAATGGAAGAGAAACCCTAGGGTCTAAAACAGCTGGATATGCAAGAATAGATAAAACGACAGTGGTCGCAAAAGAAAACCAGTGTGGAGTCGCCAATTGTTAGTATGAATCTTTCGTCATAAAAGATCACTTTAGCTACGCATAACAAAAAGCCCTAACATCGATTATGGCTGCAAAATACCTTTAAGATTACTGCACAAATTCAGATCTAAGCACAAAAGATATTAAGCAGATAAAAAATAACATAGTTCCATAGATCCAATGAACAAGACAAGAAGAATGTATATGAAAGAATTTTGTATTATATTAAGGAATGGGGCACGTGAGAGGAAAGCAAGAAAGGTGTTTTCTGGTTCTCCTTAGTGGGATGGGTTCTTGGAAGTCCTGAGTGTTTCAGATCTACCATTTCTCTCTCTTATGGATGTGGAAAAGCAAACATAGAACTCAATGGGAGTTCACAAAGAAAAAATGGAAAATGGTGACCAAGAGAAGATCTAGAGTGATTTAATGCAATGAAGGTGACTAATGAATGGGGAAAACCCCCCTATTTATAACAAAATATTGGGGCGGTCTAGAACTCGGTGCATGAATAAAATATTATTAATCGAATTCTAGAAGCACCTTTTAGGAATATTTTATTATATTTGTTGGTGGGAAAAGGATTCTTGACTTGGGTCAATTCCTTTATTTATAAATAATAAATAAATAAGTGATTTATTTATCATTTTAGGGGAATGATGGGAATAAATAATGGTTTATTTGATTATTTATGGATGATTTAGTCAAATTTAACTAAGAATATTATTTAAATAATGATTTAAATAACTTATTCTTAGGAAATAATTAAATAAATAAAGATTTATTTAATTAATTGCTTTGTTTTGGGTTAAAAATGACCAAATAAGTTATTTTGTGTGGTGAAAGAAATTTTACTTGGGGTAAAATTGGTCTTACATGGTGTACTTGGGTTCATCTAATAATAATAAGTTAGATGACCAAAAAAATGGTATAACACCAGTATTGTTCATAATTGCAATTTTGTGAGATCCTCTGCGCTGCTTCTTCCAGTGTCTCCCTTGGGAGTGCTTTTGGTAGCATTTCCTCAAATGAGTAATGTGGGATCCCGCTTTTGACCTCCATAGTCACTCCTAGCCACGAACAAAATTTTTTGTGGAAGGCCTCCTCCTCTACTTGGAACTTCAATGGCTTCATGTGGAAAGTGGTTTTGCCGACGCAACTTGGTCGGATGTAGGTCCTGTTATGGGTCACCCCAAACCATATTTGTGGAGAGTATCTATCCAATACACCCCTTGGAACCCTTTGCTGGCTCCCAACCACATCGACCATCTATCTTTACTAGACTGTAAAAGCTTCCTCATTGACTTCTTTGGTACTTGGATCTTCTGATAGTCTCTAGGGCATGAACCTTAAGGCTATTGGCTGGTCGTGAGTAATTTTTGTGAGTTTTTTGATCCCTGGGTGAGTCCACTTCCACATTGCAAAGGCCATGATGAGATAACCATAGATGAATCATGTGGCTCGCCTATAGTTGTCTTCGCAAGCCTCAAACAGTTCATTCAACAAGAATGTGCACCAGTTCAACTGTGCTCCTTGAATTTAGTGTTCCGTGACTGAGATTGTGTCCAACGTGGATTCTCCTTTAGTGTAGAGCCTCATTGTTTTCCCAGCTATCAAATAGCAGGAAAATTTTACCATTGGGTTGTTTATGAGGTCGATTTTTTCTCCCTTTCCTCCTCTTCTTATCTCATACATTTTTTTAGTAATCACAATCCCCTATATTTTTAGCTCTCTTGGACACATTGTGGAAGGTTTTTGAGACGTTGCCTCCCTACACTGATAATCCTGTAAGTTTGTGTATGTCCTATGCATGAATTGGTTTCTCCCTCCCAAGCCATAATGATTTGTTCTGAATTTTTCTCATCAGGAACTTTGTGCACTGCATTGCTACTCCCATCGTTCCAAATACTGGGAGGCTCCTGAGGTGCAGGATAGTCGACCTCTAAATACCTCTGAAGTCTGGATTCATATTTGTTGCTTCACCTCCTCCCTCCGTTTCCTAATTTTCAATATACACTTGCCTTGTCATGGCCGGGAACTAGTACGAGTCTATGAAGTTTGTATCTTTCAACGAGGTATTATCATACTTTCCTATCAATGACTCCATCCTTTTAATTATTGCATCGAGCTCAGGCTTGACGACTGAGGCTACTATCTTTATCATCTTCTTTCTTATATTGTATACTTAAATTACTGTTGCTGGTATGCTACTATGAGATTATACTACTGGACTGCTTCTTTGAACTTCCATTGTTGATTGGATGCCTTGAACTTCTGCTACTAAAAGAGTGCTTATTGTTTTAGCTGTTTCAATTTATACTAACTCAGAATTTTCCGACATTATGGTGCTTTCTTCCTTCATGCGGGTTAAGTAATGTTACTAGCAAGAATGAGGTTGATATGACCCCATAACTAATTAATTATTTTTGTCTTTCCCACAGCTATAATCGTGCCATTAGTTACCATGGTGAGGTGTATTCTGACAGTGGTAATACTAGCTTCAGGATTCAGGTAGACATGATGGGTAATAATTATGGCTTGATATGGAAAATTAATTATAGTATGGGGGTTACTAATTACGATAGTTATTTTCAAATTTGGGTGATCCTACTGACTGAAAATGGTATGATGGGTCATTATGAGTGAATGATATTTGACACTCTTAATCTATCTGACACTATAGACTCTCCCCCCAAACCTCAATTGGTTGCAATGTGGTATCCACATCGCAACAGGGAAGATTATTTCTTTACGGAATGGTGCGGGATTCTTATTAAGGATTCCTACTCCAATGGGATGAAAAACGTAAAATATAATAATTCTATGTCTCATCTCAGTTGCGAGAGAGTTATTGACTCTATATACACTACTCTACCCTATTGACTACTCTCGGGTGCGAGATTTATTAAAAAAAAAAATTGTGGCGCTTACTCATGATAGGGTTTCAGGTGTACACCATTAACCCATCCTTGAAGTATTTTACCATCTAGTTGCACTAGTCTGACCTCGCCTAAGCCTTTAATATATATGTCTTGATATGGTCCCATCCATTGCATTCTGAGTTTCCTTGGGAACCTTTGGAATTTGCTGTCATATAGTAGGAATTTTTTGCCAATAGTGAATGTTTTGTGCTTGATGTGACGATCATGCCATGCCTTTTGTCTTTATTTTTGTACTGATTGATGGAAATCTGCCAGAAATCTATCTTCTTCAAGCTCTTGCAGTTCATGGAGGTGTGCAGTGATGGAGTCTTCATCTGTCATATGTGTTGTTGAAGCAATTAAGAGACTTGGTATGATAAACTTGGCTGGTATTACTGCCTCTTTTCTATATACCAACTGGAGTGGAGTCTAATTGTGCAACCTCTTTATGGTTGTCATGTATGCCCACAATGTGGCCGGTATCCTTTCATCCCAGTCATCATGGTTGGAATTTCATATCTTTTTTAGTCCTTTTTGCAAGGTTTTGTTGAATGCCTCGACAATTCCATTCGCTTGAGGGTGGTATGGGCTGCTTTTGTGGTGTTGTACCATAAATTTTTCCAGCAATGATTTAACTATATCATTAATGAAATGTGTGCCTTTATCACTTGTTAGGCTCCTGGGACAACTGAATCTGCTAATTATGTTCTCGAAAATAAATATGGCTACTGTGTTTGTTATGTAGTCCCTTACAGGTGTTGCCTCTACCCATATTGTGAGATAATCAGTTGCGGTGATTATATATCTTGCTTGCGAGTGTCGTGCCATTGGTGCAATTGGTCCTATGGAGTTTTTTAGGTCTCTGTAATTTAGTAGAGTGGAAAGACTAAACATTGCAGAGCCTACATCAAAAACCACTTTGGGATTCTAGGACCTAGCCCTCCTGAATCCAGAGAGGGATCTCTCTATAAGTTTCAAAGATTGATTTATCTTTTAAGGTTTTAGTATGATATTAGGCTAGTTATTAAGAACAAGGGTTTTTTGGTTATTTGGTTGGTCGGGTATGATCTTTAATTGGATGGAAAGTCCTGAAAATCAAAGAGTTTCAAAGGGGTGAAGATGTAGATAATCAAAATAAGGCTCAACTGATAGAATAGGTATGAAACAACACTTAATCCATTAGGCTATGGAGTCACAAAAGGTTTTAATTGCACAACAGTTTTCAAGAGTGGTCCAAGGGGCAAGTCATCTATAACAAAGGATATCTTTAGATTAAATGATGGGGTGGAACATTAAGGTGTTGAGAACAAAGTAAAGCTAACAACTCAATCAAGAGTTAATTAACTCTACTGAATAAGAAAAATCCTTTAAGTAACTGTTTTGAAGTAAACCAAAGGACAGGGCTAACCATAGACTTCTTTGGACAAACCTGTACTAAAGCCAACTTATCAGACAAATAATCCAGTAATCCCCATGACTACTTTCAGAAAGGATGAAAACATATAAGAAATCAAAGTGTAGCTTAAGATCAGGAAAAGACTTTTAACTTAGCCTGCTTTCAGCATACTCTTAGGGAAACTTTCAAACAACCTTTGGAGAAAGAACTAGAAGACAAGGCAAACCATAAACTTTCATAGTCCAACTCTACTTAGCATGTAATGAAAAAATCATTTAAGAATAATGTTTTAAAGTTTTAAACAGTAAGACATGGGCTCACCAACATTCCTTGACTGGTTTAGACTGTACTAAATCATTCTTAAATACACAATTAGAGGAAAAAATAAAGATAAAGCTTATCAGTGCGAGTAGGGTACTTCTAACAGTAAATCCTAGCTCTATATTTGCTATTCTGTATTAGAGAAAAATGGACAATTTTATGGAAAAAATAAGAAGGAAAACAAGTACAATGGTATAGACCAGGATCCCATGAATCAACTTATATATTGATGTCAATCCAGTTACATACTTCAAGTCCAATGTTTTAGTACAGCAACAACTTCTCTTCTCAGCCTAACTTCTTTAAATACAAACAAAGCTTCATCAAATTTTGAAAACTATTTACATACAGAGAGTTTCGAGCAGCAAGTATTACATCAACAGTCCAACATCCAACCCTTTACAATATGCTCCTCAAGGAGATTTTATAAGAAAATGAGGAGGTGGAAGAGTTCCAAGGGTTGAAGTGTAATTAATTCCATACTAAATGCAACTCCTAGCCTTGAAAACCATGCAAGGCACAAGGCAGGAAAGCATTCCATTTATAACTCTGTTTCATTAACTCTGTTTTCTGCTTTTTAGGCTTAGTGGGTGAAAAGATTGACTTTAAGGCTATTTTTATCTTTTCCAATAACTTTACTGACAGTTTAAAATTTGTTCTTTTTTTTGTAATAATTGTTCAGCTGTCTTTGGCCTTAGTGTTTATGACTAAGATTTGATCTGTATATCCCTTTGAGGCAGAAGGGTTACAAGTGGCAATTTTGGTAGGCTGGGGATTTAATTAGCCCCTTTGATGTGGCTCTGAGGCTTTTTTCAACCGATATGATTCTCTATTTTTATAAACACAGTGATTTATCCTTTGATCTGGGTTTAGGCTTAATTAAGCCTTGATATTCATATTCGAATCTTAATTTTGATACACTTTACTGCTTTGTTTTCACTGGCATAGGTGGCTTTCTGCTATTGGAGGGTTTTTGTTAAACCCTGGGTCATGCTCCAGATGATTTAAACGTGGATTTAAAACCTCACGGTTCCTTGTCTTTGTTGATTTAAGCCTCATAATCGTCATCCTAGGCCCGTACTGTCACCTATTTGTGACTGTGGAATTTCGTAGAACAACCACTATTAAAACACTGCAAAACATAAGAACTTTGTTATTAAAAACCTGCGGATATGGTAGACTACATTCAGAGGTTAAATGGAGGTGGTTTGGAGCTGTGAGGATGGAGGAATGCAGCAGTAGAAGGGAGAAAATCATGCCGGAAAAGGAAACAGGGTTTGAAATTTTAATTTGGCGCGGAAATGAAGAAGAGTGGTTTTTCAAAACCACTGGTGGTTATCGCGCAACATTTGGGGGGTAGGCGGTATTAAATTTTGGAACACGATTCCATTCATTGTTCGACACATGGATTTTCAAAACAACTTATATCACGCGGAAGTAGCGCACTGTGGAGCGAGGTAAAAAATTACACGATATGCATCACTGACCGTTGGATCGGAGGCTAATCCAGGTGGATATTGGTGGTCACCTGCCTATTCCACTTGGGGCCCCACCATTGTCTATTTTAGTTTTTCAGTTTCGGCACAGTTTACTATTTTTAGCAGTTTTTCGGGTCCTAAACTTCCGGAGCCGTTTTGAGGCCCTAAACGACGTTTTTTGGGAAAATGGAGGGCAACATGGGTCCATGGATTGATGTTGCCCGTTCCAAATTTGTAGTCCTCGGATAGATCTTTCTAACGAGGTATGGTACGCGTCAAACGGAGATTGTATGCCAAAGTTACGCCCCTGGGAAGTTGAAACACCAATTTACCCAAACGGGGCCCATAGTTTTGGCGCTTCATCTCCTAGGGTTAGGGTTTTGGCTGTTTAGGATTTCCCATTGTTTCTAAATAGTAAATAGGCCCTCGAGCCTCATTGTAACTCAGTTCAGAGGCCTGTAGCCGCCACATCTCTTCTCAGAGATAGCTACCAGCGCCCTAGCTAGTTTTATTTCCATTCTGTCTGTAAGCAAATTTCAGTTCTTTGATATTAATGAAATGAAGTGTTATTTCCACTGCATCTCTGTATTTATGGTTATATGTTTATTATGTTGCGTTCCTGCATAAATCCGGATCAGTGGTATCAGAGCGGTCTGCTTTTTCTCGATCCTTCTTTGCATGTCCCCAACGAGGTCGGGGTATAAGGAGCTAGGGCTCGATCTGGTGGAACCTTTGCAAGATCAGCCTCGCAAACCTCGACGGACACCCATGGGGGACGAAAAGAAAGATGAGGGAGCAGGAGATCCTATCAAAATATTGCTCGAGGAGGCCCTCGAAAAACAAAGGAACGTGATGATGGATAACTTTGTTCGGATCCTTCAACGGCTACCCACCGGCGGCGCATCTGCATCTAGCAGCCACTCTGGAGGCGCGACTCCTTTTAAGGTACAAGTAAATTTTGACATTCCCATATTTGAGGGTCAAATAGACGCAGATGCTGTAGATAAATGGTTGAATTTGTTAGAAGGATATTTCTCGGTTCATGACTTTTGAGACCGGGAGAAGATTATTTTTGCACTCCTCAAAGCTACCCCCCATGTTAAGGACTGGTGGGAAACCTACTGTGAGAACAAGGACCAGACAGAACCCTCTCTGTTCTCAGCTGTACCAACTTGGAATTCTTTCCGAGACGCCGTCAAGGAACAGTACTATCCCGTGGGGAGCTATGAGGACAAGTACATACAATGGACCACGCTGCGACAACAAAGGGATCAAGATGTGCATGAGCTGACGAATCTGTTCCATACCCTGCGCACAAAGTTGGGTATCAAAGATTCAGAGAAACATATGGTGCTAAAGTATCGCAGCTGTCTGCACATATACATTCAGGAGGAAATGGAGTTCCTCGACATCTCCTCGCTTGGTATGGCATACCGGTATGCTGCCAAGATTGAGCAGAAATTCAAGCAGAAGAAGCGAGACTTTGGATCTACGAATCAAAAGAAAGGGAAAGGTGCTTCCAAACCGCAGAACAAAGGATAGAGCCAAGGCATGGCGGCTAAAGACAACTCATCGAAGCCACAAGAAAAGAACATCACCGCAAAGCCAAAGAAGGACACGGGAAAGTGGTGTGAGTTCCATAAGAGCTCCACTCACAACATAAGTGAGTGTCGGGCCAAGCAGTCGCTAGTGGCCGAGATGAGGGCTTCTGAGTCAGATGCATGCTCTGACTCCGAATCAGAACCTGAAAAGGTGAATGAAAAAGGGAAACAGATTATTGATGCGGAGCCCAACGCCACTGTTGCCACTGCAAAGATCCAAAACGAGGAACCAGAAGATCCAGAGGAGGAGGAACGTCTCTTCCACTCCCAGATGTGGGTAAAGGGCTCCCCAGTACGGTTCATTGTCGACAATGGGAGCCAAAAGAACCTCATTTCAGCAGACGTCGTGAAGCGGTTGGTCTTGCCGACCACAGCTCACCCACATCCATACACCATCGGGTGGCTTCACCAAGGACGAGATCTCCGCGTCAGCCGGCAGTGTCGCCTTCCCTATAGCATCAAGCCCTTCACGGATGAGGTATTATGTGATGTTGCTCCTATTGACGTTTCTGATGTATTATTAGGACAAACATACTTGTGGAAGCATCATGTTGTGTATGAGTCTCGACCTCGTGCTGTTATTGTTACTTTGGGAAATAAGTTGTACAGGATACCAGAGGTACCACCTCCTGCCGCTATCTCTTTGGTTACTGCAAAAAAATGCAGTAAGATCATTTCCCAAACCAGGAAATTCATTTTCCTAATGATCCGCCCCCAGGGCAAGAAGAAGACTGTGGCCACGACCTCCAGACAGGGCTCCTCTGCACAACAACAACAAATCGACAAGGTTGTGGAGGAGTACGAGGACATATTCACCTCACCCACAGGGGTTCCTCTACACTGTCAGGTCAAGCACCCGATTGATCTGACCCCCGGTGCACCGCTACCTAATGGACCGATCTATCGGTGCTCTGTTCTAGAGAATGATGAAATCAAGAGGCAGATTCAGGAGCTGTTGCAGAAAGGTCACATCAAACCAAGTTCATCGCCCTGTGGGAGCTCGATCGTGTTGGTACAGAAGAAGGATGGGACGTGGAGACTCTGTATTGACTATCGGGCGCTGAACAAGATCACTGTCCGGAATAGGTACCCAATCCCATGGATTGATGACCTTCTGGACCAACTCAAAGGTGCAAAATATTTCAACAAGATCGACCTGAAGTCTGGGTATCACCAGGTACCAATTGAACCCTCCGATGTGTGGAAGACTGCCTTCAAAGCCAAGGAAGGCCTTTTTGAATGGCTGGTCATGCCTTTCGGGTTGACGAATGCTCCCGCCACCTTCATGAGGATGATGGATGACATATTGCGGTCATTCACCAACTCATTTGTAGTGGTGTACTTGGATGACATTCTGATCTTCAGCCAGACTTGGGAAGAGCACCTTCACCACATCCGACAAGTTCTCCAAACACTGCGGCAACACAAGTTGTGTGCCAATTTGGAGAAGTGCACTTTTGGCATGACCCAGGTTCAATATCTGGGATACATTATTGATGAAAGAGGGGTGCATGTGGATCCAGCCAAGATCCAAGTCATTCGGGATTGGCCAGCCCCAACCACTATAACAGAGCTTCGCAGCTTTCTGGGTCTTGCTAATTTCTATCGGAGGTTCGTGTTGGGATTCTCTCATATCACTTGGCCCTTGAGTCAAGTCACCAAGGGAGGAGCGAGAGCAAAAAAATTTTGGTCGGAACCTCAACAGAAGGCGTTCACAGAACTGAAAAACCGCCTCTGTTCTGCCCCAGTGCTCACTTTACCGGACTTGCAACAGCCATTTGAGATCGAGACAGATGCCTCTGACTATGCTATTGGGGCAGTTCTTACTCAACAGGGACATCCAGTGGCATTTCATAGTGAGACATTGTCTGACACAGTTCGCAAGTACCCCACATATGACAAAGAAATGTACTCCATTGTGCAAGCTTGTCGATAATGGAAGCATTACATTTTGGGGAAGGAAACAATCATCCACACAGACCACTGGCCCCTGCAGTTCATACAGACACAAGGGAAGTTGCAGAATGATCGCCATCAGAAGTGGTCCACATATCTGCAACAGTTTCATTTGAACATCAGGTACAAGAAGGGTAGCACCAATCATGTTGCAGACTGCCTCAATCGACCACCGATCGTGGCGCTCACCACTGTGCTCAAATCTTGTGGGAACGAGACTTCTGATTGGCCGCTTCTCTATGAGAATGACCCAGAATTCGGCCAAACTTACAAGGCACTCTTGGGGGGTACGCAAGTTCCAAATTTTCACCTCCAAGATGCACTTTTATGTCACATGGGACATCTTTGTGTTCCTTCAAGCGAGCGTGCCAAGATGATATGGGAAGCACACTACAGTCGAGTCGCTGGGCATTTCGGGGTCGAGAAAACAGTAGCAATCCTGCAGAAGTATTTCTATTGGCCGAACCTTCGAAAGGATGTCGAGAAGCACATCAGATCCTGCACTGCTTGTGCCATTGCCAAGCCGACCATCAAGAAGCAAGGCCTATATACTCCACTACCTACCCCTAGTCGACCATGGGAATCCATCTCCATGGATTACATGTCGGGCCTGCCTTCTACTAAGAATGGAAATGACTGTGTTTTCGTGGTCGTTGACAGATTCTCGAAGATGGCCATCATGGCGGCCTGTAAGAAGAATATCACAGCAGAAGCCACTGCCAAACTCTTCTTTGAACGAGTGTGGGTGCACTTTGGGATCCCACAGTCTATCATATCAGATCGGGATAGCAGGTTCCTCAGCACATTTTGGTCTAGCCTCTGGTCGATGTTGGATACCAAGCTCACCAAGTCCACAGCTTTCCATCCCCAAACAGATGGCCAGACAGAGGTCGTCAACAGAATGATTGTACACATTTTGCGCATGTAAAATTCAAAGCATCCACGCACATGGGACGAGAGTCTCCCCTATGTATAACATAGTTATAATCGGGCTCTCCACAGTTCAATCAGCCATAGCCCCTTTCAGGTGGGCTTGGGATTCCAGCCACTATGTCCCATTGACATAGCCATGCCATTTGCAGCTGCTCAGGCCAATTCAGCTCATGTCCAGTCTAAAGTTGACAAAGCAAGTAGCTTCATCGAGCGCATTCAACACATCCGCCAACAGGTTCATGATATATTGGACAGAGCCAATTCCAAGTACAAGCAACGCCATGATCAACACCGGGTGCCACACAACTTCCAGGTGGGTGACAAAGTATGGCTACATTTGCAGAAGGAGCGCCTCACTGGACCCCACCGCAAGCTTCGCCCACTCCGATACGGGCCGTACACCATCACCAAGGCTGTAGGGAACAATGCATTCGAGCTCGGTATTCCACCATTCCTTGGTCTGCACCCAGTCTTCAATGTGGATCGCCTTCGTCCTTACTTCCCACCTCTACTGGACACCTCGGACATTGCAGAACAACTCACACCAACAGAGTTAAACCCAGACTGCATGGAACAGGCCACCACATATTGTATCATGGACATGAAAATCAAGAACACTCGTCAACATCAGATCCAACTGTATCGGGTTGTCAAAGCTGGCCAACTCCTGCACCAAGGAAAGTGGTTCACCAGGGACCAAGTTCAGCAGAAATTTCCTCATCTCATGGAGGAACTTAACGCAATGGGGACCATTGCTTCCTAAGGGGGGAGGAATGATCCGGGTGGATATTGGTGGTCACCCGCCTATTCCACTTGGGGCTCCACCATTGTCTATTTCAATTTTTCAGTTTCGGCACAGTTTACTATTTTTAGCAGTTTTTCGGGTCCTAAACTTCCGGAGCCGTTTTGAGGCCCTAAACGACGTTTTTTGGGAAAACGGAGAGCAACATGGGTCCATGGACCGATGTTGCTCATTCCAAATTTGTAGTCCTCGGATAGATATTTCTAACGAGGTATGGTACGCGTCAAACGGAGATCGTATGCCAAAGTTACACCCCTGGGAAGTTGAAACACCAATTTACCCAAACGGGGCCCATAGTTTTGGCGCTTCATCTCCTAGGGTTAGGGTTTTGGCTGTTTAGGATTTCCCATTGTTTCTAAATGATAAATAGGCCCTCGAGCCTCATTGTAGCTCAGTTTAAGGGCCTGTAGTCACCACATCTCTTCTCAGAGATAGCTACCAGCGCCCTAGCTATTTTTATTTCCATTCTGTCTGTAAGAAAATTTCAGTTCTTTGATATTAATGAAATGAAGTGTTATTTCTGCTGCATCCCTGTATTTATGGTTATATGTTTATTTTGTTGCATTCCTGCATAAATCTGGATCAGAGGCTCCAGATCTGACGGCATGGAAAGAACGCGATGGGGGGTAAGATGCAGGGTGGAAAATGGGGTGGGGTCTACAGTGACGTAGATTTGCATTGTCGTGTAGTGGATGGGTGTTGGCTTATCGGGTTAAGTATTGATCGTCGGATCTCCGAAATGAACGGTGGAGATTTAAATATGAAGCAGAAAGTTTGAAAAAAAAGGAAGAAGTGAGAGCAGATGGTGATGCGGGGAACGGGTAACCCGATGGCCATTGATATGCAAAGATCAACGGTCCATATTTATTTTTAAAATTGAAATGTTAGGAAATGGAAAAATAGAAGGAAGCAAGGTTTTGGCATAGAGGCTAAGGTATTTTAAGCGCTCGATTGCGGGGCTTAGGTTATATGAGATAGAGGGATAAAAGATATAAGCCCTTGAGGGCTTAATAACTTATAAGGTAAAAACATTATTTTTAAGGCCAAAAACAAGGATTTTAAAGCTAAGTAAGGGTTCCAATAGGTAAAAGGAGGGATTTTTTAAACCAAATAAAAGGAAATATAAGGTATAAAGAGGGTTTTGATGCTTTTGGAGGTTAAAATGAAAGGTTTTTAGAAGGTTTTATGACAGGGAAGAAGGTTTTATGACAGGGAAAAAGGGTGAAAAGGGAGAATTGAAATGATGGAAAATGGAGTTTTTAGTAGTATTTCTCTTAGTAAACATCAGGTAATTCAGGACTAATATTGAAACAGTAGTGAAGATTAAATCAAAGGGTAAAGATCATCATAAGACTTCAAAAGATGATAAGTTTTCAAAGGAAACTATCTCTTGAAGGCTTAAAGAAGATTTAGCCACCATTTGATATGAAAATTTTTTATAGGTGGCTAACAGTGGCTCCACTTGGGGAGGACAACTGGTTCTTTAGGTGTCCAGAACCTCGGCTATTAATATTTGGCTTTTCAGTAAACCAGTGCCTTATCCATTGGGCAGCAACTTTCTTTTCCTTTAGGCTGATCTGTCTTTGATCTGATAACCTCTGCAACAATCTGAACAATGGAACTCTATCAAAACAACATCTCTACCTACCCATTCCTAATGATCCTAACATTTTTTCTTCTTTCAGAGTGCATTTGGACTAGAAAACTCTCTTCATCAACATTTTATTCTTTTGAAAAATAGGAAACTAATTTATTTCTACTCTTATTTCACCATGAACTCAGTTTAAATAGTTGAGTTCATAAATTCTCTACCTAACTACTATCTATCAAGATTAGACTGTCTGACAGACCTTTATTCTCTAAATTCTAAGACAGGAAATTTAAAAGCAGCCAAGCCAGGATTAAGCAATTTGACTTTCTGCATATCTATGGCATAAAAACAAGCTGCACATAGACTATTATTTGCAGGAAAGTAAAACAAAATTGTGAAGGCTTGAGATCTAAAAACTAAAACATCCTTCATTATTTCTTTAGCTCTGTTTTCAATTTGTTTGAGCTATGTTTTCTCTCACATCTGGTTCAAGTTTTGAGATTTTTAGAACCATTTCTTTTTCTATCCTAATCTACCTTACTGATTGGCCCAGATTGTGCTATTTGGCTGATCTAATTCACTAACCTATCAGCAGTAAATTGAAAAACTAATTAGTCATGATTAGCCTGTATGACTAACTAGAAGTGTGTTTTTAGGAGTGGCATTTTGAGCTTGCACACTTTCAAACTTTATTTCTCTTTTTTGGTATGGGGCTGTACCTTTCTTGTTTTCATTCTGCCCTCTTTTCTTTTCTATTGTTTTTGTGTTTTCATTTTTCTAACTTTGAATGCAATGTTCAGACAATGATATTTACAATGGAAAGTAAAAAAGCTTTGAAACTCATGACTCTTGACAGAAGTAATGCTTGAGCATCCTACCATTGACAGGACCTCCAAGAAGTTCAGTTCCATTCAATTCCTGCAAGAAATAAGCATTGTTACCAGTAGTAGAATGAATGAGATAATGGCCTAGCCATAAGTTATCAAATTTTCCATGTTTTCCCTTATCTTCTCTCCTGGAATTCCACTTTAGCACTTTGTCTCCAATGCTGAAATCACTGGCCTTTGTCCTTTTATCAAACAACTTCTTGATGTTTTCTTGCTTGTGTAGTGCTCTGTTGTAGACTTCCTCCCTGGTTTGTTGAAGATGTATAGTCTGATGTATTCTCCTTGTCATATCGTTTTCTTCAAACTGTATTTCCTGGATCAGTTTCATGACTGGCACTCCTAGACTGGTTGGAAAAATTACATCTGCTCCATAGACTAGCTGGTAGGGTGACATTCGAATTGATTTCTTAAGTTTTAATTTGTCAACCCATAGTGCAAGTACTAGCTTTGTGTTCCATGATTTCTTATTGTATTCCAGCAACATTTTGATTATATTCACCAAACTTTTGTTGGAGGATTCTGCCAACCCATTACCTTAAGGGTAATAAGCAATAGAATGGCCCAATGTAATTTGATATTTATGACAAAATTTGACCATATTTTTGGATCCAAACGCAGCAGCATTGTCAGTGATAATTTTTCTAGGACAACCAAATCTGGATAGGATATGATTTTCAAGGAATTTTATGATGACAGAGTTAGTGGCTTGCCTAGAAGGGATGGCTTCTATCCATTTGGTAAAATAGTCTGTTGCAGTGAGGATCCATCTATGTTGGGCAGATGAGGCTGGATGGATTTCCCCAATGAAGTCTAGAACCCACTGTCGAAAAGGAGCTTCAACAGTGATTGGATGCAGAGGTAAAGGAAGCAATTTTCTTTTGCCTTCAAAAAGTTGGCATTTGTGATAGGCAATAATCATCTTATGGACATCTTGAAAGAGGGTGGGCCAATAGTAACCAGCTCTAAGGATTTTATTGGCAGTTTTCTTCCAATAGAGGTGGCCTCCACATTCTCCTTCATGTAACTCATGCTTGATCTTATCTGCATCATTCTCAAGCAAACATTTAAGCAATAATCCACTAGAATTTTTCCAATATAGACATTTATCCAAAATGCAGTAATTAACAGCTTTCAACTTTAAAAATCTTGCTTTTGTTTTAGACAGACTAGGAAGCGTATTTAAATTAAGAAAAACATATAAAATATCAGCATACCAAGATGAAAACAAAATATGATCTTCAATAATGGGAGTTGACAACTCCTCCTGTTCATCTAATGCATCTATCATGTTTATATCAAGAGCTTCAAAACTAGATTTAGCCATTAATCTTGCTATTCCTTGGCCTTTTATGAGCTTAGTGGGCTTGATTTCTAAATTATATTCAAGTATAACAACAATCCACTTTCCCCTTTTGCTATCTTGATCTTGGGTTAAAATGTCTTTTACCACTGAATTTGGCACAAATTCAATTATGTGGGAATGTAAAATGTAAACTTTGAAGTATTTTAAGGCTTTGACCAATACAAAGGCTCGTTTTTCCATGACATTGTACTTCAGGGGTGCATCTCTTAATGCCTTACTAAAGAATGCAATTGGCTGCTCTTGCCCCTTGAAGTTTTTCTGTAATAGGACAATAGCTACTGTGTGTTCTGATGCAAATGAAAAAATGAAGAAATCCTTTGTAAAATCAAGACTAATGAGAAATGGTGTTTTGGTTAATGCTTTTTTTACCAGTTCAAATGATTTCTTTTCTTATAAGGTCCATTTAACTCCTTCCCTTTTGAGCATATTCGTCATATTTCTAAGGAGTTCAGCTAGATTGGGTATGAACCGTGTCAAGAAATTAATCTTCCCAATGAAAGATTGAAGTTCCTTGATATTTATAGGATGGTTGATTTGAAATATACCATCAATCCTCTTTGGGTCTATTTTTATCCCTTCTTCTGATATGATGTGTCCAAGTAATTTTCCTTCTTGGAGACCAAACATTATTTTCTTTGGATTTAAATATAACCCATATTTTCTGCATTTCTCAAAGAATTTTCTCAAGTGTTCTAGGTGTTCTTCATCTGTTTTATAAAAAATAGTGATGTCATCAAGGTAAATAATGATGAAGGATCCTAATTCTTCTGAGAATGCAATATCCATGGCTCTCTGAAAAGTAGCACCAGCATTTATTAAACCAAAGGGAATTTTCACATACATGAAAGTACCCCAAGGAGTGGTAAAGGCTATTTTGAGTTGATCATCAGGATGTACTAATATCTGATTATAACCTGAGAGGCCATCTAGCAAAGAAATTATTCTAGAACCAACTACCTTTTGTAATATGTGATCCATTTTGGGCAAAGGATAGTTGTCTTTTAGTGAAGCTCTGTTTAAGTTCCTGAAATCAATACAAAGCCTTATTTCTCCTATTTTATTCCTCACTGACACAAGATTAGATACCCAATCTGAATATCTAACAAGAAATATTATTCCAGCATCATACATTTTCTTGATTTCCTTCTCTACCAGAGGTAATTGAGTAGGGTTAATTCTGTGCAATTTTTGTTTAAAAGGTTTCTGGTTTTCCTTAAGGGGTATCTTGTGCTAAATTGTTCCTGTATCATAGGACTTTAGATCTTCATAACTCCATGCAAACACATCAGAAAATTCCTTAAAGAGCTCAATGTATTTTAGTTTAATGGGAGCTGGCAAGGTTTTAGACAGTTTAATCATTTTTGGCTTTTGTTCACTGCCTATGTTACATTCTTCTACTTCAGTTTCAACAGGTTCCAGTTTTGGTTTTTTGGAAACATCATTGAAATCAAACAACTCTTCTAGTGGGACCAGTCCTTTCAGCAAGCTTTGAGAGCTAGATTGCAACATTTCTAAGTCTTGTTTTTCTAAATCTACACTACTTCCTGTTGTATGTTCATGTTTATTAGATATCAGATTTATATCAGCAATATCTGGAGACTTTACTTCTTCATCAAGTAAATTTTCTTCCATAGGACAGTCTTGTTCATAATCTGAATCTGAACTTGGTGGCTCAAATTCATTTCTGGACTGTAAGAAGTCTTCTATTTGTTTATCTCCCTCAAACACTTGCCAGTATTTTTCACTTTCTGGGACAACTGGTCTAAATTTGACTTGGGTGGTGCATTGTTTGGTTTCATAAGGTGTTAGACAAGTTCTAGCAGCAAAGGCTAAACCATTGGCAAGGACATTTTGGTTTCTTGGGACAAAGATAAGTATGAATTCATCAAATGTTTTTAATAAGTCCATGTGTTTGGCACTATATTCCCCATTCACTTGCCTAATAATCAACTATGAATCCCCATGAACTTTTATCCTTTTGGCTCCTAATTTTTTCAATAAGTGTAGGCCTAAAAGGAGAGCTTCGTACTCAGAGATGTTATTTGTACATTGAAAATTTAACCTGTAGGAATGCCCTTCAGCATGATTTTTTTTAGTGTTGTGTATCCATATGCTTGCTCTGGCATCATTCTTAGTACAAGATCCATCAAAAATCATACTACAAAGAGGACTAGTTTCAGATTGACTAGTTTGACTACTATCCTCTTTATCTATTGTGATTTTAGATTGCTCTTGTAAGTTAGCACTATGTTGAAATTGGTTTAGTTCCTCATGTTCTTCATTATGTTGAGGAATCTTCTTTTGACTCTCAAGGTTGACAACCAATGGATGACTGTTTTGTAGCTCTGGACCTATGATTTGTTTGTTGTAATTTTCTAATTTGACAAATTGTTTTGATGGTTCTGTCTTGTCTTCCTCCTTTTCCGTGTCTGCCACTATGTTATAGTGAGGGGTGGCCACTAGGTCAGTTAAGGTTTCTTGCTCATTGAATGTTTCATTATTGAAGAGAATAAATGAGTCAAGACCTGTATGTACAGAATAAAGAGGAGAGTTTTCTAGTCTTTCTTGGCTACTAACCATGTATTGCATGTGAGATTCCCTATAGAATCTTCTAGTTTGATTAAAAATAGGGATGGTAGCATATGTCATATCCATTTCCATTGTTCCTTGTAACTTAGCTCCCCATGATCTTGATAATAGCATACCATATTTGGGGGGAGCATTAGCCACTACAATATCCATCACTAAACACTTGGCTGGAATTTGAGCTAAGTTTACACAAAGGTCTTTGATCAAACCTAAACATTTCACTCTACTGGAGTCAAAGGAGTATAGATCTTTGTATGGTATGGTGATTTCAAGGCCTAGACTCTCCATTACTGCTTTGGGCATTAAGTTGTGAGAGGCCCCTGAATCATGCATAGCATTGTGTAAAATTTTGTGATGAATTTTAAAACTAACATAAAATGGAGGAACTGGCCCTTCTTGGTATCTTCCTTGAATCTTAGGACCAAATAAGAGTTCTGGTTGGTCATCATTGAGGTTTACAGTGTCATTATTTTATGCTATGTTGAAATCTTTCAAAATTTGTGATCTATAGACATCTTGGGTGACTAATTCAGTGAGGGGAACAAAGATCTTAATCTTGGAAATTTCTTGTTCCAAATTAAAAGGCCGCTGATTTTTTAAAATGTTTGTTTAATCCTTGTTAATCACTACCTTATCAGCAAAATCAGTTTGCTAATTTCCTCTATTTACATTGGTCAAAATTGTTTTAATAGGAGCACTAGCTGAAGTGCTAATGCTACTAAAGTCCGCACTCTGTTCTTCATTAATTTGAGTGCCTTTCTCTTTGTTTTGATCAGAATTTACAGCCACTGTTTTTTCCTTTTGTTTAATGTTTTTAGGTTTTCTCATAGGGCTGTTTTTTGCAGAGTTGTCAGAGTTTTTGTTCTTGGGAGTGTTGTGGAGGTAAATCCCCTCTGTGGACAGAGGCGATCCCTACTAGCCCAGATCTGGTCTAGCAACAATCGTCACACGCTATAGTGCAGGTTCCTAATTGCAAATAAACCAACTAGCGATGAAGGCTTACCTGGAATCCAATGTTTTCGCTTGTAGAGAAAGTAGCGCTCCCGTTCCTTAGCCCTGGCAGATCACAATCCTCATGATCTTCATGATCGAACACCTGCACATGCAAGAAACAAAACAAACGCAAGCGTAAAATCCAGTACATACAACTATATGTCAGTCAGATAAGACATAACTCATGATCATCATCAAGAACAAGAGTGGAACCATAACCAATAGTCGCTTAACATTAATCAATCAAAAGAAGAATACAACCATAGCTTTGATGTGAATTCTCCTTCAGAGGGTTGCCAGCAGAACGTGTCTCGATAAAGCCTGTCAGGGATGGGACAAGCCTCTCTCTTCGGATGTCTCGACAATAATCTCCTTGCTTGGATTTGGCCTTAAGGGAATGGATCAAGGCTCTTGCAGCATTAGGCTCTTGGGAACTTGGAGACTAGCTTGCAAATGAGATGAGCAAGCTTTTATAGATGGAGGAAGGGGAGTTGGGATCCCTATAATCATGGGATTGGCCCTATCCTCAAGGAAGCTTCCATGAGAGGTGGCAAACCACTTCTTCTACATGGAGATCCGGAGCCAAACCTCCCAACTCAAGATAGATACCAATCTATGAATTGGTTAGGACGAAACTTTTGCCATTTATTTTTAAAAAACACTCCTTAAAATGGCTGGTGCGAGTGCGACTCTGAGACAGAGTGCCAATTAGCGCACCCTCTTTGAAGGATTTCCCCCATTGGCGCGGGTACTAAACCGGCTTCCCACGCCAATGCAAAAAGGGGTGTTTTTAGGGTTTTTTACAAGGATTTGTCTTCAGGGCAATGAAAGTACATGTTTAGGAGAATGCCATGAAAGTGTTTTCAAGTTATGTTACTTCTCACAAGTCACGAAATGAGCCCTCCAATTGTGCAGGATGGGGAATTGCAGGGACGGTGACAAATTTCTGTGTAACAGATGCCCCCTAAAGCATGAGGCCCGAGAGAGAGAGAGGGGTGAAATGCTTTACGAGAACATGTCCAACTGAAAAAACCGCCGTCGAAAACCCGCGTAGAGAAGTACAACTGATATCTCAAATACATGATATATACGTGGTATGGGCGCATCCATCCATAACAGAGTATGTAATCATCCAGATCTGAGGCATGGACATAGCCATCCAGTGAGGATTTGTAAATAGAGTCAGGTATGGTCGCATCCATCCAATCAGTGAGTCATGTAACTAATCATAATAATCCACAAAATCGCAGCCGGGATTCCAACAGACAAAATCCAGGGTCTTGCGCTCTATCTTGATCCGAACAAAGTACAAGTTCAAGCATGCGAATAAGTGAGCTGAAGTTGAACATGCGAGAACATCGTCTGATTACCAACCAGTGATGAAAGTTGTTAACAAACATGAGAGGAAACACCAATAATGACAATGGCCCTCAAGGTACTATAGGTACAATCCAAGGAATGTGAACAACGAGCTGGCGTCGAACACCCGCAGAATCATCCGATCGAAGGTCAATGATGAAAACCTTGCGTTGAATGTGAAAAACCTGCCATTGAGGCATGCAGGCTCCAAGGTACCAGAAGGGAGTCTCTAGATCAGCTTCCTGGATAATGAGCTGAAGTTGACAGGAAGTGACCTTGATCAAAGGTGGGCCATAGTGTTTCCCACATCATCAATGCGAGACAGAGGAACATAATGTCTTTTTGAATCAGGATCATATGAGAATCAGAGGAACGTTGATACTTGCAGAGGTCAACTTCTCTTGAACATATGGTGGCACGAAAATGAGTTTGGCAGTATTTGACATCAATGGATCAGAGGTCATGACGATGAGGCAAAGAGCAGATGATAGGTCAAAAATATTACCCAAACCCACGGAGGCAAGTGAACAAACAAGATGAGATATCCCCAACCCGACACGAATGCAGACAAGTGCCATGTTCAAGAGCGACATACTGCCGACACGACAATGATGTTGGTTCCATTTTCCCCACCCTTCCTGGCGAGTACCTCTTTATTTTTACACAAGCTTGAAGAGGATACCATATGCTTGATGTATAAGCCCATCCTAGTACATTTAACGAGCCCTAGGAGGGAGGAACTTGAATACCGTCATTACGACTGACTCCGATGTCATCAGAGTTTAACGAGTCTGACAAAGGAAGAAATTGACATCTTTTCATGTTTAGAGAGTTTGAAAAGACAACAGAAAAGTAAACTCCAACAGTCCCTTTTTGTAGATATTTCCTCAGATCCGAAAAGGTAGAAAACTATGTCTGAGAAAACCTCCTAGTCACGATAGGCTAGGGTATTCCTTTTTCATAAATAATCTATCCCAACCCGAAAAAGGGGTAAACGTATACTGGGTAGATGTTGTTTCATGGCCACTTTAACGAGATCGAAACGACAAGGGCCTTGACAATATTTTCATGTTTAGAGAGTCAGAAAAGAACTGAAAGATGACTCCAAAATGACTTTTTCGTGTATTTACTGAGTCCGAAAAAGTATAAAATACAACTCGCGTCACCGTTTAAGTTGCGTGAAAACCTGTTGCTGCCCATAAAGGCAAGTGTAAAATCCATTTTCGACAAAATATATCAAAATATTAATAAAAAATGACTTTTAAAACCTATTTGGATTTCAAAAAGTTATTAATAAGTCTCAAATGGTAAAAACAAAATTACTTTTACTATTTACCTCATTGGAGAGCAACAGTGGTCCATTGGTGTGCAAACTTCTGAGGGCGACTGCGACTGATCCGGGCTACCATTCAGATTCCCGTTTGTTCCAGGTAAGAGGCGCTTCCTTGAACTCCATTTTGATCCATTTTATAGATATTTCCATTACGGATTAGACTTCTATGGAAGATTTTTAAAATTTTAGGGCTCCTCCCATTGGCGCGGGTATCAGGCACGGACCCGCGCCAATGGCATTTTGCATACAAAGGGGTCACGACAATGGTGCAACACGGTTTTCTGTTTTAAATTCCCAAACAGAGAACGATCCAATGGATTTTTCCATGTAACAGAGGCCTAATCAAGGGTTTTTGATCATGTTGATGCAGGCAACCAAGCACAATGGTTATCGAATGGAAAGAGAGGGAGCACGAGGAAGAGGATGAAATGGCTATGGAGAATGAAAACTGCATGAATGCACTTAAGAACTATGGAATTAAAAAGTTCTTCTTGACGCCCTTCTTACGAGCTCAACCTGAGCTCCTATAATACTTGGTCAGTATTTGGGACGAAAATGAAGAAGTGTTTAAACTTCGGGACCAAGTGCTGGAACTGGAGGTTTCCGATGTATACTTCATAACTAGACTGTCGCGCAGAGGTCCAATGCCTATCTTGACAAGTAGCAGACCATCTGGGGAAAAGATGGAGCAAGTAATGGTGATGGTGTGCCCAAGGGCACGGACTGGATCAGGAAGCGGGAAGGTGGACATCCACACTATCAAGGATCTAGCACTCAGAGTAGTGCTACACACCATTACACGAGCTGCAGGATCACAGGCTCCACACGACGCAACCAAAGCCCAACTCCTATTAGCCTCTGAGTGTATGAATCCTACACTATTTGATTGGGCTACAGCGGTGACAACCAATATCAAGAGGAAGCTTACAAAGTGCAAGCAAGCCAAACTGAAACAGTTTGGCTACGGTTCCATTTTGGGTATCGTTCATCCTGGAACGATTACCCATCTTCCAGGGCCAAGGGGCCATTGTTGCTGAGCCGATACCAAGAGAGCCAAGGATGACTCGTTGGGCAGCACTTATGCCCAGGTCAGGAGGGGGGCAACAGATGTCCTGGAAGCCTGAGTTTTTCGGATGGTTATAGCGTCAGTTGATTGTGGTCGAAGACTGGCCTTATGCTGGGACTGATTTCACCGAAGACCCAGACCTTCCGCTCCCGGAGGGGGATGACTGGGACGAGGATTTGGGTATGACCTCTCTCGTGTTTCATTATTTTAACGAGGTTGACACACTTAAAATAACTGTCCTCGTAGCGACTTGTTTAATTATTTTAGGAGCTTCGCATAAGTGGAAGAACTATGCTCTGATGAGCTCAACGGAGGAGGCTCAGGAAGGAGATGACCAAATAGATCATGAATGTCCTCAACTATCCTCGGTTTAATGGAGATGTTGATTGGAATGGTTTGAGTAATGTTGCTCAGGTTTCCCTCTGAAAGCACCTCATGTGTCAATATGGGTGTCTGGAGAGGTGGAGTGGGAACCTGAGATGCAAAACGCTCTAGACAATCTGAAATTTCCCCCAAGCTAGGCATGAATGAGGAACGATGATTTCCATCGCTCCAAGGTAGCTCCTCAAGAGACATTGTTTCAAAAATGGCTTCATCAGAAGGGAAAATCTCTTTAAGAGGATTAGGCGAGTCGGCCTTGCCGAACCAGGGGGATTGAGAATAGATGTCTAAAGCCATGCTCAAAGGAGCATGCTGAGGAGGTGGAGGATTAGATGCGGCGATGATTTCACATTAGTTAATCTCTACTGGAGTTAAGGGCATCGATTCTCCAAACTCAGTCACCTGCTCCGGCGAAGGGATGAGCCATGGGTCATCAAACCTAGAGATCATATTAACTTGAGCGGTGTGTGCTGGCAGCGTGGGAAAAATACCCATGAGGATGGGGTCTTTGAAGAGACTGGGCCCTACATTGTCAGGGGGATTTGGAATCTGATCCACGTAAGGAACATTGTTCTCAAAGGTGGAGGTGAAGAAAGACAACTGATCCACAGTAACGATTTTTCCCTCGTGAGGGAACTTAAGAAGTCGAAAGAGGGTGGATGGCACGCATAGCATGGCGTGAGTCCAACTACGGCCGAGAAGTATATTGTAGTTAAGCTTGGCGTCAACCACTTATACTTATATGTTGACTGTCTTCCCCTATAAAGTAATTGCTAAAATCTCGAGAACACCCAAGGGTTTGGACTCCCGACCATCGAATGCCTCTAGGGCATTAGGAGATGACAAAAGGGCCAGAGAGCCTTCCAGCAAGCGGACGACATGACACAGGTAGAAGCACCTTTATCCACAGCAGCCCTATGGATGTTAAGACTGTTGATCCCGACTTGATTAACAATAGCGATCTAATGTGGAAGTCGGGGGGTGAAATTTTCTAAGTCGAAGGTGAGAAGATTAGAATCGGCGGGATCGATTCCATCGATTGCAGACAATAGAGCTTTCCGTTGCGAAGGAAAACTTTGAAGAACTTCCAATGCAGACATGGCAGAAGGCGCCTGTGCCAAATCCTCAACAATACTGTAGTGCTGAGTGGCACGGGAATTCGGATTGTAGGAAGACCATCGTAGAACACCTTTAGAAGGTGGCCTCACAACAGGTTCAGCAGTAGGCTTCTCAATTTCTAAAGAACCGGAGACAGGTGGGGGAGGTGGGCCATCCACAACTTCCTTTCCAGCTACCTGACGCGATCCAGAATAATCTTTCGAACGCGTAGCAATGGTGATAGGTGCAGCACCATTCATCATAAAGACCTGGGACCCAAATGGTGCAGATGGTGACGGCTATTCAACCATCTGGGTCTGCTGAGACAGGAACGGTTCTTCAAGAACTGCCGGAGTCCCTTTGGAGCCTTTTAGAAGTTGACTAACTTCAGATTGTCTTGGACAATCCTTGGTATAATGGTCTCCTTCACAAATAAGGCAGGGGTACTTTGGTTTACATTGGGAACCGTCCTCAGTGCGAGGTTTGGACTCTGGCTTTGGGGTGTCGGATTTAGATTTACCTTTTCCATTCTTTTTCCCTTTGGAGGCTTTTTCCATAGGATTAGCCTGAACGACGTTAACCTCCACAGTTTTGCCATAATCGGGAGGGGTGGAAGGAGCAAAATTATTGGATGAGTTGGACTTCTGCTTCCCATTCTAAGATTTTTTCGAATTCTGAGACACGGAACCAATAACACCATCCATTGCCGGGGTAGGTGGAGATTTAGGGGTTCCATACCGTGGAGCATCAGGAAAAATATCATAAAGCGTGCCGGATTGAGAGTATACTAGATCCAGATATTGGGCACACGCTATGGCTTGTTCTTCAGTCACACACGCTCCCATAGCAATATCTTGGGCGATTTTGTTAACGAAGGAGGTGGTGAACCAATGAGTTAGTATCTGATCAGGTATATGGAACTTGATCAGTCTACGACGACGTCACCACTCATGAATGTGATCAGAAATGTGGGTGGCTTTGTCCTGCTTCAAAGAAGTCAGGAGGTGTGTCCCGGCTTCGTAGCGAACCGGTAACTGAAAGTGAGTCAGAAAAGCCATGGCTAACGTATTGAAATCTTAAAAGATTCCACGGGATAATTCAATATACCACTTAGCGGCAGCACCAGTCAAAGTGCGTTGGAAGAGGCGTAGACGAATTGAATCATCCACCCAAGAGTTGGACGAACACCACAGATGGTAAGTCATCACATGAGCTTGGGGGTCCTCCCCAGCTTTACCCTCAAACTTGGGGCAATCACCGGGTACCTTGGTAGGAACCGGAGGCCAATAAGGATTGTGAAAAATTGGATCATTGGTTAATTTCGAAACATTTGGTAATTCCAAGGTAGCCAAGAATGGCAATGGCGGATTGGACGACATGCCTGGCCCTTGATAGGGACCAGTACCTGTACTCCACGCTGGTTGATAATATGCTTGCCCCCAGGGGTTCTGTCCAGTAGGATTCTGACCGTAGGGGGTATAGGTGGTATAACCAGCTTGATTCGGTTGCTGGTAACCAGCGTATGGGGCTTGATAACCAGAGTATGGACCCTAATTGTAAGTTGGACCTGTGTAAGTAGCATTTGGATTTGGCTGCTAAGTATAGGTGTAGCCGGGTTGCTGAGAGTAATAGTTAGAACCTTGGGGCTGGCTATAATTCGGTCAGTATTGACCATGAGAATAGTAACCGCCTTGAGGTCGAGTGGGCTACTGATAGGTGGGACCCTTCTGAGCCTGATAATTAGGGTGCAGCGGTTGATTTGGCTGTGGCATTGAATAAGTCGGCTGTTGGGCAGGGTTGACAGGATGTACAGGCTGGCCTGGTTGAGCAGGCTGACCTGGCTGAGCGGGATGCCCTGGTTGAACAGGGTGACCCGAATAAACAGGTTGTGCGGGTTGGCCTGGTGGAGGGACACCAGGTTGTGCCAGATTGGCCGGTTGGCCTAGTGGCGGGATACCAGGTTGTACCGAATGGGTCGGTTGGCCTGGTAGTGGAATGGAGCCAGGTGGTTGCTGATAACCGGTTTGACCTGCAACAGGACCATAAGATGGTCCTGGCTGATGTGAAATGTTGGGACCAAGAGGATACTGCAGTTGCATGGGTTGAGAGGGTTGGACTTGCCCCCCAGGACCATATACCGGCCCCGGTTGGTACCCCGGTTGTCCTGTGAGTCCTTGAGGTTGCCCAGGTGGGACTTTAGGGAGAGGCTACACGAGTTGACCTGAAGGGTTGTAATATTGTCCTTGTGGACCATATAATGGCCCTTGCTGGCTTGGAGGGTAGCCCTGTACGGGTTGTCCCTGCGGGTCATAAGGATAGCCAGGCTGGCCCAAAGGTTGGCCTTGAAAAGGTTGTCCTTGCGGGTTATAAGGCTATCCAGCCTGGTTATACGGTAAACCCTGAGCATGAAGTTGAGCCTCAGGAGCAGGTAAACTTAAAGGGTTCCCATGCTCATCGTACTAATATGGAAAGACATACATGGGTGTACCATCCTGTGCATAATGCAAAAAATACGAGCGGTTGGGGTCTTGAGAGGACTGTCCAACCTCGGGGTTCGATTGTTGCAAGGATAATCGATACTCCTCTGGAGAGATGTTCTCCGGCATAGTAGATGCTATATAGATGTCTTTGGGAAGCGATGTGTTCCTTACTGACTGGGTAGTAACAGTGGGTGCAGATGCAGCCACACAGACAATGGGCATGGAGGGTATAGAAGTGACCTGAGGGGATGACGTAATGGGTGTCTTAGGAGACATCCCCAAAGAAGGAACAACTAGCCTTGTAGAAGGAGCCGATACCCCCATAGAGGCAGCAGCGGCAATAATCTGACCCAAGGATCTATACCCTACTGGTAATGAGGGACCGAGTGATGACATAACAGATGGTTCAGGGTTGTCTCCTGGAAATAATCTCCAAGGAAATAACTGGTAATATTCACCGAACTTGGGGATTTCCTCGCTGGATTCACTCATGTTTGAGCCTGCCGCTAGATCTCGTAATAGACGGCGAGGACTAGGAGGAATAACAGCAGCTATAAAAGGCGAACCCGATGTAAGAGGAGGGAAATATTCCCCTACTCCCAATCCGAACCAAGGGTCGGAAAAGGGCCAATGGAACTCAACTGGTCCTCCAAAGTGCTGCTCGAAGAGAATCGGCCCCCCGTCGGGAAACTTGGAAATGATGGGCTGTTGTGGTTCAACAGAGGATTGAGAAACCTCTGATGAATCGTCCGTATATGGAATACTAGTAGACGAAACCGAGGGTTCCACCACTGTGGTAGTAACGACAAGAGAAAAATATCAAACACACACACGGGCTGAAAAAGAGTCAAGGCACACAATCAAATGGCCAACAAGAAAAATCTAATAGGGCGTGTGATCACAGGAGTTTTATTTTACCACATGAAAATTAGAAACTTCACCGTTTCATGTTTTAAGAGTCGAGAAACGGATGAAAGATGACTCTATCTCTTTCAGTTTTGAAGCAAGCGTGAAAGGACAAGCGCTTGGTGATCCTTTCAAATTTAAGGAGTCAGGAAAGATCAAATGACTAAGCAGGAATACTAGGCAAAGGGTGTACCAAATAACCGTGAACTGCAATATACACCTTGGTTTCAAAATGAAAGAGAAATCAACCAAGGACTTAACGTACGTGCAGGCAATCTCCCCGAATGCTGTGTCCGGTGTATCACGGGTATAGGGCGGCAGACTCGGATTCCTATGGATAAAAGATAGAAACCTAGTGGGGTCTCCCTTTATGTACTCGACGGTACGGGGAGCACAAGTCCATACTAGTGCTGTCTAAAGCCAAGAGGCGAACGAAAGCTACTAGGTTTAAAGACGCTGGAACACGTCTCTAGCCTAGACCTCTAAATGTGTTTTGTTAGATTTCAATGCTGCCTTAGTGTAAATTGAGTAAATTTTTAATGTTTATCTTCAATTACATTTCATTTTTCAGGCCCTAGCGAATGTAATGTCTCAAAATCTCCTAAATGCAAACTACATGCCACAGTATATCATTTCATTCGATGAAAGCTAGTTACAAGAGAGTTAAGAGCTTTTCATACAACAATAAAATGATCAGAAAACAACCAATGATATCTCTAATGTAGCTAATGGAAACCACAAATTTTCTCTCAAAGTCACTAATCACTAATAACACCGAAAATATTTTAATTTGCACTAACTGGTCGAAAGAAAAAGAGATTTTTTGTATTTTCAATGTTTAATAGCAACATGCACTAAACAAAATGCAAACTAATGAAGAGAAATTTGAGAAGTGATGAGGAAAGAGAAAAACACACAAATTTCACTCAACGCAAACACACAATCAGATCTCAAATTGACAAAATAGTCCCTCAAAACCAAAAGAATCCCAAAGACTCAAATGGACCATGTAATCTAGGCCCATAACGAGACAAAGCGAAATTCGAATGAAGAAGAGAACAAACACTCAAATAACGCAATAAAATGATAAACAATCACCAAACGAATGCAAAGGAGAAATCAGAAGGTTGAATGAACAAACAGAAACCCAAAACTCCCAAGGGAGGCTCGACACATAAGAGCACCTAGATGCCCTAGGGCTAGAAAGTGAAATCGATGGAAACGGGCAAAAAACCAAAGGACGAAGGTCACAACCAATCAAACAAGGCTCCAGAACACTCAAGCAGTCGAAAAAATAAGGCCAAAATCACAGATCAGTCTCAAAAGGCTCAAAACACAGAAAACCCTAATAGCTCATAGGATTGGCACGACTGTGAGGCTGAAATTAGCGCCAGAATGGAATTAGCGCGGGTGATACCCAAGAAACTTGCGCCAATGGGCGCGACTATCAAGATAAAAAGCGCACCAGTCAAGTTAACTATGAAAAAATAAAAAAGAGATGTCCAGACACAGACCAATGATGACAAGGCTAAACAAAAGCCATACAAACAAAAAAACAAACCCAAAGAGCTGACCAAGCAAGCAAGGTCAAGAATCAACCAAAAAGACAAGACAACACTCCAAGTTGTCCAGTTCATAAAATAAAATGGAGATTGACTGAAGCAGCGTTGATCTACTTCGCTAATGCAGAGCAAAAGAGTTTCGAAGGCTATCTGGCTAACTTCAGGCTCCATCTATAGTTTACGAAGCAGAACAACAACAAGCTAGACGATCCCCAGCGGAGTCACCGATTTGTTGTGGAGGTAAATACCATCTGCGGACAGAGGTGATCCCTACTAGCCCAGATCGGGTCTAGAAACAATTGTCACACGCTATAGTGCAAGTTCCTAATTTCAAATAAACCAACTAGCAATGAAGGCTTACCTAGAATCCATCGCTGTCGCTCGTAGAGAAAGTAGCGCTCCCGTTCCTTAGCTCTGGCAGATCACAATCCTCACGATCTCCATGATCGAACACCTGCACATGCAAGAAACAAAACAAACGCAAGAGTAAAATCCAGTACATACAACTATATGTCAGTCAGAGAAGATATAAATCATGATCATCATCAAGAACAAGAGTGGAACCATAACCAATAGTCGCTTATCATTAATCAATCAAAAGAAGAATACAACCATAGCTCTAACGTTGAATTATCCTTCAGAGGGTCGCCAGTAGAACGTGTCTTGATAAAGCCTGTCAGGGATGGGACAAGCCTCTCTCTTCAGATGTCTCGACAATAATCTCCTTGCTTGGATTTGGCCTTAAGGGAATGGATCAAGGCTCTTGCAGCATTAGGCTCTTGGGAACTTGGAGACTAGCTTGCAAAGGAGATGAGCAAGCTTTTATAGATGGAGGAAGGGGAGTTGGGATCCCTGTAATCATGGGATTGGCCCTATCCTTAAGGAAGCATCCATGAGAGGTGGAAAACCACTTCCTCTACATGGAGATCCGGAGCCAAACCTCCCAACTCAAGATAGAACCAGTCTACGAATTGGTTAGGACGAAACTTCTGCCATTTATTTTTAAAAAACACTCCTGAAAATGGCTATCGCGAGTGTGACTCTAAGACAGAGCGCCAATTGGCGCGCCCTCTTTGAAGGATTTCCCCCATTGGCATGGGTACTGAACTAGCTTCCCATGCCAATGCAAAAAGGGGTGTTTTTAGGGTTTTTTACAAGGAGTTGTCTTCAGGGAAATGAAACTACATGTTTAGGGGAATGCCATGAAAGTTTTTTCAAGTTATGTTACTGCTCACAAGTCATGGAATGAGCCCTCCAATTATGCGAGATGGGGAATTGCAGGGAGGGTGAAAAATTGCTATGTAACAGGGAGCTTCCTAATTCTTTTTACTCTTAAGGTCATATTCTTTTGGGGTTTCTATGATGACATTTTCCAGCTCTTGATAGTAATATTCATCCTCTGTTCTTTTATCATCATAGGGTGTGTATAGACCTTGTTTTTTAAAAATAGGGACATCAAAGTGGTCACTATATATTCCCAACATATTTATGTTATCTTCCTCTGTTTGTTCATTTGTTTCTTCAACCTCACTAATATAATTTTGATGAAAAAGAGGTATATTCTCATGATCAGAGTCTCTTGGTCTGTTTTGAGGCTGGTTTCTCCTAAAGTTATGATTTTGATTTTGAGATTGATTTTTGTTTTGGGGAGCTAATTGGTTTTCTATGGATTATGCTCTCTCAAGTATGCTCATCTTTTTCATCATTTCCTCCATCATTCTTTCCATTTTTGAGCTAGATGTGGAGGGTGCAGATTCCTCCCTAAATGATACTTTCTTTTCATTCCTCATCCTGGCTCTTTTTTCAATCATATTTACTTCCAAAGCTAAAGCTCCCTTCTACATGTATTCTAAAGTCAAGGGGTCTCTTTCTCTTATTTGATATGCCATTTTAGGATCAAATCCTTCAGGAAATTTGGCCAAGGCTTAACCTTGTGGAGGTTTCAATTCTGGGGGAAGTGCATTATAAACACTATTGAATCTAGTGTAATAGTTTTGAACACTTTCCCCAAGGCTTTTTTTGAGGTTGTTGCATTCTGAAAGTATTTGGAGAGGGTTTTTTCTAGCTTCCCATTTGTTTAGTAATGACTGATGGAGAGATTGGAGATCATTAATACAATTAGGGGTTAAGCTTTTGAACCATTTTCTTGCTTCTCCCCCTAGACTTTGAGCAAATAATCTGAGTTTGACAGTTTCATCATCTATCTCATTTCTATCAAAATAGTCATTCATATTTTCCACATGTTGTGAAGCAGTAGGAGCACCACTTGCATCATACAATGGTATCTTGGACTGATAGTCCTGTGGCAGATTGACTAGAGGTAAAGGAAGGACTAGGGGAGCATACCATGTTGCCATAATAGGAGGTTGTGGAAGAAGTGGGGGGTTTACAGGTGGAGGATGTAAAATCAGAGGGGTTTGATGGAATGGAGTGGTTTGAACAGTAGGTGTGTGAAGAATAGATGTGGATGGATCAGCAAGAGATGTTGAGTAGATCTCATATGAGAGAAATGAAAATTATGAAGGAAATGTAAATCAGGTGGAGTAGATTCTCTGCTACCAGGATGTTCACCTCTATCTTGGGATGAGGATGGAGACTCAAAATCTATCTAATCTATATCATCAAGTGACCTAGTTATGAATGGGTTTCTTAAGTCAACTTGTGAATCTTATAGAGCTGTAAGGTTTTCAAGAACAGAATTAGCTCTATGGAGTGATCTAAAAATAGTTGAAGCTTGGGCCTTAGGATATTTCCTAAGTATACTTTCAGGATTATCAACTATCTCAGGAGGATTTGGGTCAGGATGACTCCTAGTATGAATTATTTTAGAAGCCACAATGTTGTCTTTTAGACCCACTATTCAGAAAAGTTTAGCCTGATATGACAATCTTTAAGAGGAAAACTAGTCTATTGAAAAAGAAAACTTAATCCTCAAAGTTTCTTTACTTATTTTAAATGATGTTATGATAAAGGGTTTCCTAGTGGAGTCTTTGGAAAACCAAGTAAAATCAGCAGGCCTACTAATGTTCAGTGGAGTCACCAGGTGAAGGATTTTACTTGATTTCAGGGCTTGAATGTTGTTCACCATCAACAATCAAAACCACTCTAGGCCAACATTTGATTCATCAGTTAAAAATGGGATTATCTGAGTTGTGAAGTTATCTATTACTTCAGAAAGTCCCCATTATGGTTTCCAGGAAATGTTAGGTTTCTTTAATTTAGTAGAGTGTCAAGACTAAAAGCTGCAGAGCCTACATCAAAAACCACTTTGGGATTCTAGGACCTAGCCCTCCTGAATCCAGAGAGGGATCTCTCTATAAGTTTCAAATATTGATTTATCTTTTAAGGTTTTAGTATGATATTAGGCTAGTTATTAAGAACAAGGGTTTTTTGGTTTTTTGGTTGGTCGGGTATGATCTTTAACTCGATGGAAAGTCCTGAAAATGAAAGATTTTTAGAGGGGTGAAGATGTAGATAATCAAAATAAGGTTCAGCTGATAGGATATGTATGAAACAACACTTAATCCATTAGGATATGGAGTCACAAAGGGTTTTAATTGCACAATAGTTTTCAAGAGTGGTCCAAGGGGAAAGTCTTCTATAATAAAGGATCTCTTTAGATTAAATGATGGGATGGAACATTAAGGTGTTGAGAAAAAAGTAAAGCTAACAACTCAATCAAGAGTTAAGTAACTCTGCTGAACAAGAAAAAGCCTTTAAGTAACTGTTTTGAAGTAAAACAAAGGACAGGGCTAACCATGGACTTCTTTGGACAAAATTGTACTAAATCCAACTTATCAGACAAACAATCTAGTAATCCCCATGACTACTTTCAGAAAGGATGAAAACATATAAGAAAAAAAAGTGTAGCTTAAGATCAGGAAAAGACTTTTAACTTAGCCTACTTTCAGCATACTCTTAGGGAAACTTTCAAACAACCTTTGGAGAAAGAACTAGAAGACAGGGCAAACCATAAAATTTCCTAGTCCAACTCTGCTTAGCATGTAATGAAAAAATCATTTAAGAATAATGTTTTAAAGTTTTAAACAGTAAGACATGGGCTCACCAGCATTCCTTGACCGGTTTAGACTATACTAAATCATTCTTAAATACACAATTAGAGAAAAACATAAAGATAAATCTTATCAGTGAGAGTAGGGTACTTCTAACAGTAAATCCTAGCTCTATATTTGGTGTTCTTTATCAGAGAAAAATGGACAATTTTATGGAAAACTTAAGAAGGAAAACAAGTACAATGAGAGATACATTGCCAATGGTATAGACCAGGATCCCATGAATCAACTTGTATATTGATGTCAATCCAGTTACATACTTCAAGTCCAATGTTTCAGTACAACAACAACTTCTCTTCTCAGCCTAACTTCTTTGATTACAAACAGAGCTTCATCAACTTCTGAAAACTATTTACATACAGAGAGTTTCGAGCAGCAAGTATTACATGAACAGTCCAACAACCAATCCCTTAGAATATGCTCCTCAAGGAGATTTTATAAGAAAATGAGGAGGTGGAAGAGTTCCTAGGGTTGAAGTGTAATTAATTCTATAATAAATGCAACTCCTAGCCTTGAAAACAATGCAAGGCATAAGGAAGGAAAGCATTCCATTTACAACTCTGTTTCATTAACTCTATTTTCTGTTTTTTAGGCTTAGTGGGTGAAAAGATTGACTTTAAGGCTCTTTTTATCTTTTACAATAACTTTACTAACAATTTAAAATTTGTTCTTTTGTTTGTAATAACTGTTTAGCTATCTTTGGCCTTAGTGTTTCTGACTAAGATTTGATCTGTATATCCCTTTGAGGCAGAAGGGTTACAAGTGGCAATTTTGGTAGGCTGGGGATTTAATTAGCCCCTTTGATGTGGCTCTGAGGCTTTTTTCGACTGATCTGATTCTCTGTTTTTATAAACACAGTGATTTATCCTTTGATATTTGTTTAGGATTAATTAAGCCTTTATCTTCATATTCGAGTCTTAATTCTGATACACTTTACTGCTTTGTTTTCACTAGAATAGGTGGCTTTTTGCTATTGGAGGGTTTCTATTAAACCCTGGGTCATGCTCCAGATGATTTAAACGTGGATTTCAAACCTCGTGGTTCCTTGTCTTTGTTTATTTAAGCCTCATAATCGTCATCCTGGGCCCGTACTATCACCTGTTTGTGACTGTGGAATTTCGTAGAACAACCACCATTAAAACCCTACAAAACATAAGAACTTTTTTATAAAAAACCTGCGGATATGGTAGACTACGTTTAGATTTTAAATGGAGGTGGTTTGGAGCTGTGAGGATGGAGGAATGCAGTAGTAGAAGGGAGAAAATCATGGCGGAAAATGAAACAAGGTTTGATATTTGAATTTGGCACAGAAATGAAGAAGAGTAGTTTTGCAAAACCACTGGTGGTTATCGCGCAAAATTTGGGGGGGTAGGCGGTATTAACTTTTGGAACGCGATTCCATTCATCGCTCGACACGTGGATTTTCAAAACAACTTATATCGCACAGAAGTATGCACTGTGGAGCGGGGAAAAAAATTACGCGATATGCATCGCTGACCGTTGGATCGGAGGCCCTAGATCCGACGGCGCTAAAAGAACGTGATGGGGGGTAAGATGCAGGGCGGAAAATGGAGTGGGGTATACAGTGACGTAGATTTGCTTTGTTGTGTAGTGGATGGGTGTTGGCTTATCGGGTTAAGTCTCGATCGTCGGATCTCCAAAATTAACAGTGGAGATTTAAATATGAAGCGGAAAGTTTGAAAAAAAGGGAAGAAGGGAAAGCAGATGGTGATGCGGGGAACGGGTAACCCGATGGATTTTGATCTACAGAGATCAATGGTCCATATTTATTTTTAAAATTGAAATGTCGGGAAATGGAAAAATAGAAGGAGGCAAGGTTTTGATACAGAGGCTAAGGTATTTTAAGCACCCAATTGCGAGGCTTAGGTTATATGAGATAAAGGGCTAAAGGATATAAGCCCTTGAGGGCTTAATAACTTATAAGGTAAAAAGACTGTTTTTAAGGCCAAAAACAGGGATTTTAAAGCTAAGTAAGGGTTCTGATAGGTAAAAGGAGGGATTTTTTAAACCAAATAAAAGGAAATATAAGGTTTAAAGAGGGTTTTTATGCTTTTGGAGGTTAAAATAAAAGGTTTTTAGAAGGTTTTATGACAAGGAAAAAGGGTGAAAAGGGAAAATTGAAATGATGGAAAATGGAGTTTTTAGCAGTCTTTCTCTTAGTAAACATCAAGTACTTTAGGACTAATAGTGAAACAGCAGTGAAGATTAACTCAAAGGGTAAAGATCATCATAAGACTTCAAAATATGATAAGTTTTCAAAGGAAACTATCTCTTGAAGGCTTAAAGAAGATTTATTCACCATTTGATTTGACAATTTTTTATAGGTGGCTAACAGAGTTTACGACCCATTTCTCAAATGCCTGCATAGCTCTCATAGGTTACAGTGGTAACTCATCATAGTGTGACGGTCATCTTTTTCTTTGGCATACATCACATTTTTTCACATATGCTTTGCCATCTTTGTGCACTGTGGCCCACCATAACCTTGCATGTAGTATTTTCCTTGTGGTGGGTTTTGCGCTAACATTGTCTCTCGCAACTCTGCTATGACACTCCCACAAGATGTCTTATCTTACATGATCTAGACACATATTTGCAAGATATGTTCCAATTCCATTTTGTATAACTTCCCTACTATGAGTTGATATTCAGGCGCTTTCACTACCAGATGCCTTTTTTGGGTTGCCGTCTATTCTGCTGGGCATTTCCCCGTGGACAGATATGTCACTATTTTCTCTAGATGATCTGGGATGGCTTCTACTCTGAAGAGATCAGCATTTGGCAATTGTTCATCAAGGGATCCCCCATTTTCCCCATTCTCCAATCTTGATAATTGGTCAAGACCAACGTTTAGCCTTCCTGGTTTTACTATTACTTCAAAAGTGAGCTCCTGGAATAGTAGGAGCCATCTACAGATTTTTCCTTCAAGCACAGGTTTGTTCACCAGATATTTCAATGCTGTGATTTGTGAAGAAATTGAATGTACCTCCCAATAAGTAGTGATGAACTTTCTGTAGAGAGTATACCATAGCAAAAGCCTCTCTTTCTATTATTGTATAATTTCTTTCAACCACAGACAACTTTCTTCTTGCGAAGTACACTGGATGATCTATGGAGGTCTCTCCCCGCTAAGCTAACATCGCTCCCAAATAAATGCTTGAGGCATCAATGTGTACATGAAACTTTTTATCCCAATCAATGTGGGCCAAAATTGGTGGACTTGCAATTTTCTCTTTCAATGTGTCTAGTGCCTTAGTCCATTCATCATTCCACATAAATTGTTCTGACTTCTGAAACAGTTTTTCCAATGGTTTTTTAATATTTTCATAGTTGTAGATGAACCTCCTATCGTACCCTGTGTGTCCCAGTAGTGACCTCAATTTTTTTATAGTCTTTGGTGCTTCCATGTTCACAATGATTGCTACCTATGTTGGGTCCACACATACACCCTACTTACAAATGACGTGTCCCAAAAGTGTTCCAAAAGGTACTACAAAGATGCACTTCTTAAGGTTGAGAGAAAATTGAAGTTATCTGCACCTATCAAACATTATTCTGAGCATAGTTGCATGGTTTTTTAATATAATGTAAACTGTCCAATCATCCATGTATACTTCTATGAACTTATGGATATAGTCTTTGAATGCTGCTATCGCTATCCATGAAAACACATCTGGTGCATTCTTTAGTCCAAAAGGCATGACATGGTAGGTGCATGATCCCCATTCTATTATGAAAGTAGTTTTCCTTTTGTCTTCTTCCACTATTCTCACTTGATGATATCCTGAGAAGCCATCTGTGAATGAGTATGCTTCATTTCCCACTACATTTTCAAGGACCCCATCCCTAATTGGGGTTGGAAATGGATCATGAATGCATGAATTATTGAGACCTTTGTAGTCTACACATACTCTAGTTTCTTATTTCTCCCTTTTACTTTGTATTACTATTGGGCTAACCCATTCTGCTTCCTCAACTGGAAAAATCAAGCCGACCTTCAACATTTTATCTATCTTTGCTTTAAATTTTTCTTTTACTCTCAGATTCATGTGGTAAGGCCTATGCTTTACTGGTCTTGCATCTGGTTTTAAAACTATGCGAATCTCTCCCAGATCTCCTTTCATCCCTTTGAGATCCACCACTGAAGATGGGGACAAGTCTTCATACTCCTGTAACAGGTCAAAGATTTCCTTTGTTGTTTTTGTATCCCAATAATATCTGATAGATGTAATCTTGGGCTTTTATGTGCTTCCGATATTTTTCTTATTTGTCTTCAAAGGTAACAGGTGTAGTCCCTCTATAGTTGGTTCTTCTTGTATTTCCTGCTCTCCCTCTTTCTCTTCAAATTATAGATGTTGAAGGTTCTCTAAATCATCATCGTCTATCTCTCGATCTATCCTTTTACATGCTACTGATTCTTTGACTTTCTTCTTTGATAAAGATATCTCTTCATCTTCCTGAAGCTCTGGAAAGAACAATACTCTTTTAATTGCTTGAAGGGCATCTGTAACTTGTTTTGTATCTCCTTTGAAAGAAAAACATTACCTAAATGTTTCTGTAGTTTTTTTCTGGGTACCAGTTCTTCTCTTCTTCTCTTATGTCAGGTGCGGAGCTCGTGGAATGCTGTCCAATGAATGTATAAATTTTTGCACCCACAAATATTCTAGATATCCTCCTTTCCTCCACTTATACTCGCCGCTACTTAGATGTGTTAGGGGGTCAGAATTCCCTTGGTACTTCTCTCTGAATCGCGGTCCTGAAACTTCATCGAATCTAGTTCTTAATGCTCTGGCAATATCTTCCCATCGCGAAAGAGAGTTGCAATGGGTAGCCCACCACCTTGCTGACATGGATTGTAGAGATACGTCCATGAGAAGGAATCTATGTTCTACTAGTACTTTTTCTTCCACTTTGGTAATTAAAGTATTTCCAACATGCATATTTGAAAGAGTTGGATATCCTCTCACGTTTGTACCAATCCAGTTGACTCCATGAATGTTGGCACATCTTCTGGTGTTAATTTCATATCCTCCCTATTGCCAATCATCCCATGCTACTTCTGATCCCAAGTTGGAACTATGAATGCTTCTCCATCTTACAATCCCTCCTACTGTCGGTTTGACATAATATTCTCTCCTTCTTGCTGTCATTTGGTAGAGTTGATCTAGAAGCTGGGTGTCCTCTTTGTTGTCAACATTCTCTGTGTATCGGGGTCCTTGATATGGGTCCAATGGCTGAACTACTCTGACTTCCCCATCTTAGAATATCATTAATTCCTTCTTTAAATCAATCATTGCATAGTTCTCAAAGGCACAATCTATCCCCAGCAAAGCAAGATAGGGTTCCTTGTCTCCCATGATGTCTATTAACTCAAATTATGTATAGGTTTTTACTCCCACAACATCAACTTCGACTTCTTCCAGCCTTCCTATTAGTAGAATACAGTATTGATTTTCCATTATGAGTTGTATTGGTGAATATGTCAGCTTTGGTTTCCCTAGTGCTTCCCATGTCTTTCGGGGGAGAATGTTGACATCTGATTCGAGATCAAGCATTGTATCTCTGATTTGAAATCCCGTGACTTGGGTGTTCAAGTGGAACTCATTTCTAGTTCTTCTATTGTTTCTTTTCACCCTTCTTATGTACTTTTCCATTGAATTCCATGAGTCTCCAGGTTCTGCATTTCCTTGCATGACCAATTCTATATTTTTCTTTAGTTGTTCTAGCATTGGTCCATTGTTTACAATTTTCAGGAACAGTTGGAACCATTCCTCAATCAATGTAATTGTATGGATTTCCTTCTCTCTTTCACTAGATGGTTGTGGAAGTTCCATACTCTGATGTCTCCCTATCTGGGAAATTGTTTCTAATTCTTCTTTAAAATACTTCTTCTATCGGTCTGCGCTAAAAGCTTTATTTGGGGATGCAGGTTTGATTAACTTTTTCAAGTCCATGTCTCATGCATCCTCTCTTGTTTTCTTCCCTCCCCGCATTACTATAGCTACACTTTGCATGGGCTGAGCTTCTTTTATTCTTGGTTTTACATTAACCAAGTTAGCTCCCCTTTGTCTGGCTCTTTCTTCCCATCTCTTAATCAACTCTAGGCAGTCTTCAAATGCATGTGCTTTAACTCTTTATTAGAGCACCATGGTCTCCTAGGTAGCAAAAATTCCCTCACTACGTGCCCCTCCTGATCACAGTTATAAAATATTACTAGTCCTCTTCCTCCAGTTCTTTTACATCTCATTCCTCCTCCTCACCCCCTTGGAGTTTCATTTACTCTATAAGACAACATGTACAATCGTACTGCCAATGTATTGAGGGCTCTACATTGTTCTGTATTATGTGTTGTAGAGGCACAAAATTCACAGTATATATTTTTTGGGAAATTAGAATATTTTTGTAGAATTGGACACAGTCGTGGAGGATGACCAATACCTTTGCATTTTTCGTAGCACTTGGTTGCTATTTGATTATGTTGATTGGGGAACCTTGGGAAGTGGGGTTGTGGTTGGTATAATCCTTGAGTATTTATCTACGCAACTCCACCAACTGGTGGGGCCCCCTGTGTTCCGGTCACCGAAGTTCCAACATTTTCTCCTCGCAACCTTAGACATTATATGGCAACATGTCCTTCCATCAAGCAATGTGTGCACCACACATTGGGCCTTGCAAGTCGTACCGGTTGAATTTATTTCAACTTCTCCATTAAACTAAATATTTGATGTTGTATTCCTAGTATGGAAAGACCTTGTACTATTGCTCCTCCTCTGAACTCCTACGAGTAACCCGCCATAGCTTCTATTTTCATGGTTTGATTGAGAGAATCCTCGAGGGTATCAATATTATATTGCCTCAGTGGTGTCCTTTTCAACGGTAGGAATTCTTTGATGGACCAATCCCACTGGTAATTTGGATCGATTAGGTAACTTAGCTTTCCAATTACGTCTTTAAATCTTCTCATTAAATCCCAGGTTGTTTCTCTTTCCCGCTATTTTATTTCCCACAGCTTGGAAAATCCCTGCTGATTCGTCTAAGGAAATTTGAATTCTTGGAAACATTATTTCTTCACATCATCTATTGTTGGGTTTTGGTGTGCTTCTGACCATTTTATGAACCAGCACAATGTTGTTTCTCTTAGTGTGGTTTGAAATTCAATTAACTTGAATGCATCTAGTGTCTGTGGAGCTCTCCAAATTGCTTCGCAGAAATACCAGTGCTGCTCTACATCGTCGTTACCTTTTCTAGAAAATTTTGGGTATTGGATGAATGATACCACCATCTTTCCTTGTGTTGGTGGTACTACAAAACCTCTACATCCCAGCTGAGATATTTTACTACTAGCACTATTGCTAGTAGATATCTGTACTATGGATTTAGTACTACTCAACTTGCTAAACTCTCGTAACTTAACAAAGAACTTATCAGGTGGATGATAGAGTACCAGGGGAAGGTTAGGACTGGTGCTACTTGAAACTTGTGGAATAGGATTACCTTGCGTTATGGGTGCCAGCCTCTCTTGGAATAGTTTCTTCATCGCAACATGTAGCTCCACATGAGACTCCTCCTCATTGGACTTTTCTCCCTTTTCTCTTTAGGATGGGCTCCTATAAACTTGCCTAACTTCCATAATGGCCCCTCCCATTCCTTGGAATCCCATCTGACCTTCTCTTTCCTCTGTCATCTGCGACACCTTTTCCTTGTCCTGTCGATTCTTATCCTACTTCTCAAACTCTTTCATCGCCCTTTCCCTCCACTTCTTAGCAATATGTTCCCTCTAATGTGCTCTGCACTCTCTCAAGCTACTAGAGGTTCCGAAATCCATATCTCTATTCCCCCCTTTCCTTTACTCATAGCATATTTCCCTCAAATCCTTCCCCTAGTACTGAAGGTTTAGGTCTCCATCTTAGGGCTTTGGAGTGACATCAGTCCCTTGTCCACCATTAGAGCTTTAATCCACAACAAGATTTATTTCAACAATTCTCCTTGGAACCCATATCTCAATATGTCTTCGACTTTTGTAAAATATTGGTAACACTCGGCCGCAAAATCTACAATGTACCCCTCGAAGGTAGATTGTACCCAAAAATATACTGCTCAGGTTAGATCTGTATCTAAACGATGGAGTGCTACTATATCTGCATGCGTCCAATTGCGACAAAATCTATGCGATCCTCTTGAGAGTGACTTGATCTGAAGTCTCTGTAACCAATTGTAAATCTCTTTGGGAAACTTTCCCCAGAAAATTTCATACAGGTCACTCGCAAATTCAGAAAACAAGACCCGATATTTGATAGTATTTTCCATTTGCTGCCGAAGTTCCTCTTGTTGCGATATGAAATAATCTATGTGCTTGTACCACTATTTTCATAGTTCTTTCTCATAGATCCATGATACCATGATCTAACTTCTAAGTAATTTTTCAGGTTCCAACAACGGAACCATTTGTTGGTGAAAAATGAGGTCTCTGGGCAAGACCCAACTTTAGGTTTGATGCCAACAAGGTTTCTGTAGTAGTCTAGAACAACGTGGGAATTTGCACCCTGCTCAAGGGAGTAGGGCGTCTCACCTGAGGCATGTCGTGACCTTAATAAGATTAGAAGCTAGATCATGTAGAAGAAACATATGAACACAAATAACAACTAAGGATATTTAGAAGCCACATATATATCTTAACTCTAGGAAGGAGCTATCATTCATCAGGACATATTCAGAACGCTGGATTCAAAAATTTAATTTAGGCATACATTCACCATAAGAAATTAACCATCAATCAACTCGCGATATCACACAGAAACAACCAAATTTCATTATCAACATCAAAACAACATAAATGTCCTCCACAGAGTCTATTACAATCTATTTTAGTACAAAAGACTTCACACAGAGCTCTCCTGAGGCTCTGCTTCTCCTCGGACTCTCGCCAAACTGACTAACTAACCAACAGCTGATTGACTGCTTGCCTATTTGTTTCTCCTTGATTTAAAATGTCATTCCTTGCTTTTTCCTCACTTCGATGACTTTCAATTATTCTTGTTCTAACATCTCTGCCATTTGCGTTGTTCTCACCCAATGTCGTGCCACTTGTCTTCTGGCTTTTCGCAACCGTGACAACTCCTTGTCTACCTTGATTGTGTTCTGCCGCCTATCCTCCAACTCTCCGCAACTCAAAACTATTCTATCCCCAAAAAAAGGGCCCCAACAAGGAAATAGGGATCTTGGAGGGTAGAAAATTAGTTAAGTATTGAACTAGACTTGTCTAGGAATCAGTGAGACAATTAGAGATAGTGCAGAGGTTTCTTAGTTTGGAGAAAAGAATTGTAATCTTATCATATTTTCTGACTTACGTAATATACAGATATCAGGGGTTTTAGTTGAGGCTTTCCCCAAGAAATATTTGTGTGTTGTGCGATTGAAATTATTTCTCTTTCATGTTTTGTGATTTCAATATCTAATTTTTTTTCCGCAATTGGTAGAGTAGATTCAAGTATATTGTTTTAGCATATTAAAATTATCAGTTCAATCTACGTGGGTTTTCTATATGGTATCAAATAAGGATTCACTATAGAAGGGAATAATACGATTTTTTCTGTGCAAGTGAATCAAATTTGTTGATCTACTCTTCAGGACTAGCAGCAGGATCATGATGTCTTTCTCTGGATTGATACTCAAATATTCCCTTGAGGGTAGTTCAAATTAAATTTTTTGGAAGGATAGAATGGAAGAAGTTTTGGAGTACAATGGGCTTAAGGAGTTCATAGAAAATGATATTCCTAAGCCTTCAATAGAAGATGCTCAAGCTTTGGTAGCTTGAAGGAAGAACATAACTAAGGCAAGAAGGATTCTTTTGGAAGGTATTCGATATCATATTTTCTCAAACCTCCATGGAAAGGAAACTCCATATGCTATGTGGAAGGCCTTAATAGATTTTTTTTAGAACAATAGTGGCCACAAGAAGCTGACATTGAAGGACAAGCTCGAAAAAATCAAGATGGAGGAGGGCGACACAATACCAAATTAATTAACCAAGTTCACCCAATGTGGGGATGAGCTTGGAAGTGTTGGTGTTTCCATTTCCAAGGATGATCTGGTGATCCTAGCACTTTTAGACCTTCCTAAGAGCTGGAACAGATACCAGAATTCGGTAAATGGGAGGGAGAAGCTAGAAAAGTGGGAGCGAATGTGGTCTGACTTGGTGCAGGAAGATATTAGGAGGAACACCAGAGATGGGACCTCTTCTAAAGAAAAGGAGCATGAATCTGCATTATTCAGGAAAGGAAATAAATCCAGGGGATATAATTCCCAAGGAAAAGAGGGCAAGAAGAAATGCTTGTCCAACATCAAGTGTTTTCAATGTTATGAGTTCAGGAACTATGCCACGAAATTTCCACAGAAGAAGGAAAGTAGGAAGGAGCCTACAGTAGCAGCAGCAGGTGAAGCTCTATCTTCACAATTCAAGCTTCATTTTACTCTCACTTCATGCATGGAAAGAAATGTTATGGGAAGAATGTGTTAACTCAATAGTTGTGCCTCGTTCAATATGACAGGGATTAGAGACCTCTTCAATGAGTTGGAGGAGAAAGACCTCAATAAGAACATAGAGTTTGGAGATGATGGGAGATATAGCATGGTCAACATCGGTAATAGTGCCTTTCAAAGGGATTATAGCTCCCCTCTCAGAGTCACATATGTTTTTTTTGTTCCAGGACTAAAGAGGAATCTTGTTTCTGTTGCGATATTGGAAGACCGTGGCTATGATGTGATATCTAGCAAAGGAAAGGTTTTCCTTAGACACATCGCCACAGGACAAGTGAAACAGATTAGTGTTTGATTCAAGAAATTATATGCACTAGGTTGAATATGCATGAAAATAATTGAGGAGAAAGGAAAGTTTTAGAGACTTGGTGGTTGAGAGGGACGATAAATTACCTCTCAACTTGTAGCCTCATAAGAAGCCTCAGCAAGTTGTGGAGCATCCACAATTGGAGAAGAAGGGAGGAGGACGAGTAGAGACATCCACTCAAGAAGACACCTCCAATAGGGGGGAATTTTTAGCTATGTGGGCAAAGGGAGCACATGTAACCATACCTCTAGGTGAGAGGTGGGGCAATGTGAAGTCATAATCCCAAGAGTGCAGAAATTTTGGTAGGGTCCATTGAGATGTTTTTGCCTAATGGATCATTACCCTTGATACATGGGCCCATAGTAATAAGTAGCATGAGGATAAATGCCAGTAATATATTGAGGAGTGCAAATCAGTTTTGACAGCAGAGCAGGAGGCTCAATAGCAGGACAATTTTTCCCAGTAGACATTTGGAGACGTAGTTGATTCAGGTTATTTATTTTATTTATTTTTGGATGATTTTTAGTTGCAGATGTCAGAGTCACAACAAAAAAAGATGGAAGTGTTGCATGCATAACATTTTTAAGGTATCGAATCGAGAAAGATTTGAATTCCTTTCTTGTTAAGTGGGAGTTTTGAAAATGGCAACAAGAAATCTTGAAAATGGCATCAAGAAATATTTTAATTTAATTTTCCCTTGAATTAAATTAGAATAAAATTGTAAATACACATCACATGACAGTGTGTACAAGTCAACTAAGTTAGGATGACTTACTTGGTTCAGTTAATTCAAGTTGAGGGTCAAAATTGGGGCATGTAGAGCATCTCCTACAAAATAGGATCCCTGGTTGAGTTTATTTTGACTTGTAATTAATTAACTCAATTTATCTAAGTTCAACTCAATTTAACTATATCTAACTTATGGAGAAACTAGTCAGACTTCAAAGGGTGGAACTTGGACTTGAACCACATCTAGTGATAAATCATATAACTGATAATTCACTCATAAATAACTCATGCATATCTTTGAGAAAGACCCAGTTGATATTGGAGTTCAAGGGAAGTGTACTATCAAGTGTATAATCATCTAAATTGTACAAGTGGTGCATGTAGTCAAAGGAAGGGCCCTAATGGATTGTGCAGTATGGATTGGGAATTTCCCTAATTAATAGGGCCTAATTAACCAAGGAAACAACGTAAGGAAATAGGGATCCTCGAGGGAAGAAAATTGGTTAAGTATTGAACCAGGCTTGTTTAGGAATCAGTGAGACAAATAGAGATAGTGAAGAGATTTCTCAGCTTGGAGAAAAGCATTGTAATATTCTCATATTTTCTGACTTATGCAATATACAGATAGTGGGGTTTTTAGCTTAGGCTTTCCCCAGGAAATATTTGTGTGTTGTGCAATTGAAATTATTCCTCTTTCATGTTTTGTGATTTCAAGATCTAAATTTTTTTCAGCAATTGGTCGAGTAGAGTCAAGTATATTGTTTTATCATATTACAATTATTAGTTGAATATGCGTGGACTTTCTAAAATTTCATTGAGGATTTTGTTTTGGAGTAACCTCTCATGACATTTCCACTCATTGATGCGATCAGAAATCAGGGTGGCATCATCTTTTTTGAAATTATACAAGATATCATAATCAATGTCATACCTCATTAATAACTAGAAAATTAGTTAAAAATATTTGGGCCAAAGAAGAAAAAGCATTGTAATATGTTGTGTCCAATTCAATATACCATTTAGTAGCATCTCCAATTAGGTACATTGGAACAAATGCAGATTAATTGAATCATTCACCTAAGAGTTTGATGAACACCAAAAATGGTAAGTGGTGATATGAGTGGATGGATTTTCTCCAATCTTCCCTTAAAAATTATGGATATTTTATGGAAATTTGGTAGGCATGGGTGGCCACCATGGATCATGTCGAATGGGGTCATTTGTCATCTTAGCCAAATATGGAGTATCAAGAGAAGATAAGAAATGATTGTGAAGTTGACTAAATGCGTCATAGGAATAATTACCCCCTAACCAACCATGAGGTCCCCCCATACCTTGGTTCTGAATAACAAGTTGAGTACCATGGGAATAATTCATCCCAACATATAGAGGATGTAGGCCAGTGCGACCGGTGCAAGGAGTTCCCCCCCCCCCCAGGGTAAATGCCCCCAGAGAGCAACGAACCCCCAAAAGCATGTTGGGTGTGCAGCATGATTATATTTTTTATTTTGTGTCATAGCATTGGAACCTTGTTCTTAATAAGGAGGCAACTCCGCCCATAATTAAACGCTGCCTAAGGGGTTCGGTGGGGGGGGGGGGGGGCGGTTACTAAAAACAGATGTAAAATTTCCTTGTAAAATTATTTTAATTTCTAGTCAATTTGGGTCGTTCATTAGGAAAATGATTTGATGGTAGAAGTTATGTTTGATTTAGGGTTTTTTTCCCTAGAAGGAAACTCCTCTTTTTGTATGAGGGTATTGTATTGCAACTATGTATTTTTGCATGTGTATTCTCAGAGTGAGAAACAAATAAGGAGACTATGAGAGAGAACATAGGATATTGCAACGGATCTATTGTAGGTTGTGTCTCTTCATTTTGCTGGATAATAGAAAGGAAGGAATGGTTGTTCGGGGTGGATGTAGCCCAAATTGGGTGAACCACGTATATCTGTGTCTCTCTTGTTTTATATGTTTTCTGTGTTTTCGTTTTCGCATATTTTATGTGTTGCATTGCTCTGTAATATATAATTTTCTAACAAAGCATGACTGCTAGTAGGTTTTTACCTGAGAGGAATAGAAGGACCTCCTTGCACAACAACAATAACATAAGGAGGATAAATCACATGAATAGTAGTGCTAATGGGATGGTTTCCGCTGGGTAAACTATCCCCTCCAGGAAAAGTACTGGAGGACAACGTCCCTCCAAATAATGAACTATACTAGGCTTAATAAATATTAGAAGCAAGGTTTCCCCCAAACTGACTAGGAGCAAAAAATTACTCCCCCCCCCCCACACACACATTTCTCAAGGATACTATACCTATCTGAGGACCAGGAAAAGTAGGTTGAGAAAAATTAAGAGTGAAAATTTCTTGTCCTACATAGATACTAGGGTTAACTCCCATAACTAGCATAGATGAAGGAATAGGCATAGAAACACAAGGGAAAATTGTAGGAGCCATAGAAGAAACAGGTGAATGCCCCCAAAAGACATGAGAGATGTTGAAGGAGGTGTAGGTCCTACCAAATTCAGTGGTGGAAATTATGACCTAGCAGCAAAAAATATAGATACATTAGGTAAAGAGGAACTAACCTCCTCCATGAGTAGAAAAGGAATGTATCTGTGGACAGGCGTAGAACCATCAAGGTTAATACGAAGTAACTCTGGTCCTAATGGATTAGTCAAAGGTGGATTAGCGAGAGAGGCAGAATCATTTTCCAATGTCTTAATTGATATCAAATCACTACCATGAGGACCAAGAACAATATCCACAACTATAGCTTGGTCTTGGTCTTGAATACTGACAGGAACTCTACGAGAAGGAGTCAAAATTTTACCTTGTTTAGTGGGTAAATCATGAAGTCTACATGACTGGTGACGAATATGTCCAACCAAGGTGAATAAATGTATATTATCCAAATTAAGTTAGTACAAATAACCATAAGTCCAAACTACAGACTCGAACAAAACAACACAGACTAGAAAAGTCCTAGAAGGTAGCCACACACAAACCAATCCTAGTGTTATGTTTTAGATGGCCATCCAAAATACTTCTTACTTGCGGGATGTCAACTCTACAAACACAATTTTTTAGGGGAAGAAATGGTAAAGGGATGGTAGTTTCCCACATCCAATTCCTATAGGGTAATTTTTATAGGAATGGACACTAAGGTTAACTTCGTCCCACGGGTGTGGTCAATATTAGGCTTCTTGGTAGTCAATCATCAATTCGAAGCCCTGAACCAATGAGTCGGGTAGCCTCATAGAGATTTGTGTGCACTAAGACCTAATCCTAACCCCCTCTTAGTCAATTTTTTGGTGCACACTGGTTTTGACTGTGGGATGATGAAGGATTTTTCACTCCCTAGCTCATCCTAATAAGTTTGTGTTATGACCTTGGAGTAGTTTACTCACACACCTATCTCCAAAACCCCATCATAATCTAATGTTGGTGTAGTACTAGCAAAAATAAAATATGATTCTAAATGATTTTATCAACATGTTAATTTTGTTGGTTATTATTTACTCAGTTGGGTAGCGGCGTGAAACTCAGATGGTGTGATACACTCTTTGTTATTAATGCCCTAATACATCCATATGAAAAAATTTCTTTTAATTTGATGAATTCTAGCTACATGAGGGTGAGAATATTATCACTTTTTACTAGCACACAAATTCCTACCAAATGCACCTTTCACTAGTCACTAAATGCAATCCCCAAAATTACAAAAAATTAGACCCAAAAGACAAACCAAGAAATAAGATATCGAGAAGAGACCAAAAAGGTCCCCAAGCTAGAACGCAAAGAACTCTTAAAGAAACAAATCTAGGAATGAAAAGCTACACAAGCACTCTCAAGCAGTCAATAAAAAAGCCAAAAAGTAAAAATTAGGAAGGAAATTCCAATAAACTAGGGTTGTAGGACAATGTCTTAAGAAGAGTCAATTTTCTACAATGGTCAAACCAAACCCTAGAGGCAGGAATGCCTAGAAAAATTTAGTGGGAGCGTTTTGACGGTGTTGGGTACCACCAACATACAGGGGGTCTCCCTCATGCAAAGTCCCAATTAAAACTCACACCATTTGGAGTAATATCCCCATCCGGAGTATCGGCCTAGCTGCCATAACAAAAAGGTTCATCTAGGTTTCAACATATAACATAAGAGATTATATACATAAACCTTGAATAAGACTGATTGCAATGTGTAAAAGGAGACATTCACGAGGGGAGAGACAAAAGTGAGCCTCTAGAAGGAATGTAATAATACCAACCTAAGAGAGACACACGAGAGCATAAAAATATTCTTTAGTGAAATAGTTCACATAACAATGTTAAAGTGAATACAACACACATTCAACAAGATGAGTACTGAAGCCACCAAAATAGTTCAATTCCTCTAGTACATATGAACACAACATATACCATAAACATCCTAAGAATAGTCCTGAAACATTTGTGTTACATGCATGAAAATATGTCGGCTCATAGAGATTCAATTAGGTGAAAGATACAAGTACACAATTACAATGAGGAGACACTAGCTACAATAATGGAACATTAATTCACTTCTTTCTTCTTCAAAGAATAATTTTCTCTTTTATGCCAAGTAGAGAATCCAAGACTAGCTCTCCAAAGCTTAAGCCTCCAAAATCCTCTTGCTTGAGTTATGAGGATTATTTTATAACAAGAGTAATGACCTTTCGTATCCTCATGACCCTTGGAATACCCTCATGACTCTTGGACTTCTTAACAATTATTGAACTTTAAAATGATTTTTAGACTTCTATACAATTTTTGTCCATATATGACTATGTGACTCTTCAAGTTCCACATATGACTCTCAAACTTCCACACATTACATTTTTTACTTTTATTTGAAAATACATTGTTACACTCCACATGACGATGTGGCATGACACATACATTTATCATTATGATGAAACTTGTACAAGTTACAACTTGACAATGATGACGTGGACTTCATGATGAAGTGAAAATGCCAAGTTGTCTTCCTTACTACTTCATCTTTTATTCTTGATGATAAATCTAATCCATGCTTCATGTTCATGGAATATATGATTTGTTTCTTATCTTGACCCTTTAGAGGGTATTGGATCAATTTTGAAATCCTCTGAGTCATCATGAAATATATTCTTTCAGTTTCGGTCCATGATTTTCTTCATGTCTACATGATAGCTCTCTTTTGTTCCTCTTCTCTGCATGTGTTTCTTTATGTTTCCTCCTTGCTATATTATCTTGAGAATCACCTTGTCATGCTAGGAAGGTACTCCTACCAATTAAAATCATTCATGAAGAGGTGAAATCAGTCTAAAAACATTTATACTATCACTACCTATATCATGGAATTATTTTATCATGATAGGCCCGTGAGAGGGTTAAAATAAGAAGGCTTGATTAGGAGGGTGTAGTTAAACACATCAAGGTTCAAAAGAGGCCTTTAAGGTGCACTTGTACACTTAATAAAGAGAGAGAGAGCCCAAGGGTGCAAAGGTGAACTTTGAAGTGATGAAGGATGGAGGCTTCAGGCCTTCAGCCCTTCAAGGTGCGCTCATGTGCTCAAAGAGACCAAGAGGGTGCAAGGGAGCTCTTTGAAGAGACAAAGGATTGAATCTTTGGGCCTTGAGGCCCTCAAGGTGTGACCATGTGCACAAGGACATGGAGGGTGCACTAGATAATTCCTAAGGGTCAGAGGGAAAATATTCAAACCTTTGAGGTTGAATCATGCGCTCAAAGAGGGTTCATTTATTTGACTTGAAGGAGTGTGCTCAAGCTTCGTTCTTCATGAGTGTGACATGCACGCTAAGAGGGAGAATTTCTTCATGCCAAAGGAGTGCACTCAATATTCATGCTTCGTGAATGTGAGACGAACTCAAAGGGAAGGATGAACATTCATGCTTCATGAGTGCGGCATGTGCTCTAAGAGGGTGCTTTTATTCATGTTGAAGGAGGGCACTCATAGTCCCGAAGTGCGCTCATAGTTTCGAAATTTGCTTAGCTTCTCAGAGTGTGCTTTTTAAGGCAAGAATGTCCTTGTTTTTCTGGAGAGTGATTTTTCATTGAATGAAGCATCAAAAGGATATGGTGACTTATCCTTATGAGGTACTGATGCACTGTGAGAGGGAGGAGACCTTTAGAAAATACTTAGTGCATAATTATGGGAGGAAATATAGGTCAATGAGGCTCATGGATAAGTTATGCTCATTACATAGTAAGAAAGTCAATGCCTCTACAACTTTCGTTTATTATTAGGACCAAGAAAGGAATTTAAAATGCCTAAGTGTGATACCAATAGAGTAAAATAGAGAAATGCATCTGATCACAACTCAAAAAAAGATCACACACATGAATTCCATTGATGAAAGGCAAGGGAATGCATAGGACTAGTGAACAATAATCACACCTTGGAATGATAGAAAATCAATGCTCTCAAAAGTCAAAGAAATTGAAGGCAACACATACCAAAGTGAGGATAAAATGATTATGAAACTTCTTAAGGAAAAAGAAAGCAAACATGACAGATGTGAAAGTGAAATTGAAACTTATGAACACCGAGGCACACAAAAGATACAATTGAGAACACTCATATAAATAAAAGTACAATTATAGCCAAGGTGAGGGGTACTGTCAATGAAAGTGTGCACTTACTATCGATATGATGTGAACATCACATAGGCATTGTCTTGATGGATGGTTTCATGCATGTTCAATCTTGCATAAAGGAAGGGTTGTCATGAACTCATCGAAGAATAAGCATGTGTGTGAAAGTAACTTGACATTTAAGCCTTGGAAGAAGAATTAAACACTTTAAAAACACCAATCAACCATGGAATGATAGATTGTAGGATCCTTAGTAGACTCCAAAATTAAAGTGTGGGAAAATTTTTGGAGGGTGTTGATCGTAACATCAACACTTGGAGATGCACTGGTAGAACACCATTGCTTCTCTGTTTATGCTTAATTCTCTAAGTGCAAGGTGTAAGTATTTTTGGAATGTAATATTCCTAATTAGTCCTAAGCTAATTGGAATATTAATTTTTGTTTTATTTCTTTGTTTGAAGAATAAAAGTGTAAAGGAGGTCCATAATACTCCTAAACAGTGAATAAATCAATGATAAATGTAAAAATGCTAAATATTGGCTATTTAAACAAGAACCCTTAGGTGTGAAAGGGGCTGGATATTTTGGCTAGGTCAACATTGACTAAATATATAGCGATGTCTTGGAGGAGTGGCCATCAATGAGGCACAATGCAGTTTTAGATGGAGACGCTTTGTGTGAACAGCGTGTTTTCATTGAAGGTGGTTTAGAGTTTGCAAGCTCTTAACTTATAAAAGGAAGAGGATGGCAGCATGAGGGGATTGTTGAATGATATTGGATTTCTGAAGTATTGTTTGTTTAGACAAAAAAATTTCTTTGGCTGTTTAGCATAGATTGCAAATGTTGTTTAGCATTGGGTGTTCTTGATCGGGAATCCCACCTCTTCCCATCGAGTAGCTCTTGGGAGAGTCTTGTATTGCATAGTCCACTATCTGGATTGAGGCCAAGCTTCTTCTTCCAACTACAATGCAGATCTTGTTGAGGGTTTGGTTGTCTTTGAAAGTTGCAGCAAGTGGAGGCTAGATCTACTCATATCTAGACCATTCTAGTGCTCCTTTTCAGTGGGGAAGGATTCTATCCCATTGGAAAGAGAGTATTGGATTGTTGGAACATCATTTTTCAGAGATTGGCATGTGGCCAACTATGTTCTAAATCCTACAACGTAGTTTTACTTCTAGATCTGCATTTTTCCTGTATGTGTTGTTGCAGGGTGTTTTGGCACACCATTTGGAGAGTTGGTTTTCAAGTGTTGGGGATCTATCCTTCACTTTGGAGATCCATTGAAGGGGATCTATTTCATGTTCATATCAGATCTAATCTGCATATTTCTGTATATTTTTGAATCATTGAATATTTCTGCAGATCTGCAACTTAGATCTTAGATCTACTTCATGTACATGTTGTTTTTCTCAAAACCCCAAGGGGGATTGATAGAAGATCCTCTATAGTGTATGGATCTGTTATATATCTGAAATTTCATGCACTTATATGCTCTAGATCTTAAGTGTAATATTCAGCTAATGCAGCTCAATAAAATAACACTGTCAAGCCTTTTTCAGTCTATACATGTGATTGCAGCACCTATTTTTGAGGATTTCCTTCCATTGGAGACTTGTATTTCATGTTATGCATCTCATGGTCAATATTGTACATATTTTTTTTTGTTGTACATGCTATTTAAAGGTCTCCATATTGGCCTCCTACTCTTACCTTGATGATCTGTGTTATTTTTCTTACATATCTTTCATATATTGATGCATTCCCCATTTGGGAATATTACACAGAAGTATTAATTCATATTTTATATTACCTTTGCTTCCTTACTTAAAAAAATTATAGATATAGTCCCATCCATTCCCTTACTCAATTAAACACATCTCAAGGCTTAAAAATAAATAAATAAATTGCTCTAGGAAAGGGTAATATGCGCGGAGAGTTTAAGATATTAATACTATGAGTTTCATATATGGTGTTAATTTTTTGCCGGTAGGCTGAGTTTCATGTATGGTGTTGATCTGTTTCTAGTAGGCCTAGAAAGTACCCCATCTGAGTCACTATAGGAGTAGAAGTGTTGCTTCATTGCCAGTGAGCCCATACAGTACCCCGACGAAGTCACTTACTTCACCTACCTGTGTGGGAAGCCTTCCTCTTCTTTCACCCTTTTATTTATTATTTTTTTAATAGGAATTTCCTTTGGAACTTATTTATTTTATGGGTGGAAGAGGGATTTGGACTTATTGAGAGAAGAGGAGGTTTCCCCTTTATACAATTATTTATAGACCTATGATATTTGTTTTCTCGCTTTAAATTTTCACCTTATACTTTTTCTACTTGATTGGATCAACAACAAAAACACTATTTACTTACAATATGGAGTTGAGGAATCAGGATCCCAGAATATATATGGAATTTATAGTTCAACCAAAGTTTTTCCTTTAAAGTGGATCATATTTTTGATTTAGACATCATTGACCTTAAAGATATGAAAACTGAAGATAGAGAATAGGCAACATATAAGCCAATAATTGTTCATCATCATAATTTCCCTTTTAAAGTTTTGCCACATGTTTTGAGCCAACAGGAGCATCTTTCATGAAAAAAATTATTCAACAAAACAAATAAAGAAAAGGCATAACAAAACAAAAAGCAGAAACAAGAGATAAAGAAAATGGATACTGAACTGAAAATCATCATGTGAGACAAAAATACGAAAACAAAATAGATGCAAAGACTACATGGAGAGAAGGAAAGAAAGTGAATGCAATGAAAAGGAAACTAAATGCAGTTAAGCCTATGTTGGCTGAAAATAATAATTGGGTAAAGACCCAGGTTCAAGCACAGGGGCCAACAAGGCTCCATTGTAGTCTAAGACAATGTTGACATTTTAACCTTACCCAAGACTGAGTAAGGAGTCTCACCCGAGGCGTGTCGTGACATTAATAAGATGATATATTTGAGAATGGGATATCATCAAGTACCATCAATAATTACTTCTTTAGTACATAACCATAACAACTGAGGAATCATTCCGCAAAACCTAAACATACCATCAAGTAAAAATTATTGGGAGATACATAATAATAAAAATTTAATCTCGAAATATTCAGATAATAACAGTAATCCAGAGAATACACAAAATATGTAGGCCAACAAGCATCTCTTTATATTATATTTATTGCAATACATTACATTAACCATAGCTTTGTCTCTCCTAAAGAACAGCCGTGAGAAACAATACAGAGTTTGCAGAGAAAAAACTTCCTAGAGCAACTTTCCTCACAATTGTCCTCTCCTTTCTTCCTTCTTGGGATTTACTCATTATCCAGCGCTCGCCAAACCAAACTGCTGGTCTCTCCTATTCCTTGTCTTGGTTGCCTCAGTAGCTCGGTGGTTCTTTCTCTTTCCCTCTTACCTTCTGCAACTCGCATTCCACTTTATTTTACTCCCTGTCGCTTATGCGACTCCGCAACATCTGTCCTGCCACTCGCTCTCACTACAGCTGTCTCAAAATTTCCTTGTTCATTACAAAAATGAAGGCCCTAACAGACCCCAACCACTTTATATCGAGTCATCCCTTCTTCAATCCTGTCTATGTGGTGTCGATCATGTTGTTGCTCCACCTGCTTCTTCGGCTCATGTCATTGTTGTTGGTTCCCCTAGTAGTTCCTACTCTTCACTATCCCCTTCAAATGAAGGCTGTAACTCAGGCACTATTTTGAGGGGGCCCTCCTTGAAGTGCCAGAATTCTGTGATTGACTCCTTCCAGGTCTACATTATCTTGGAAGCCTCAGTAATGAACTGAGATGTATTCACAGTTTCTTCTTGTTGTGGTCAAGTGTTGAGGATGGCCTTCCAGTGTGTTTCTGACTCAAATTTTAGTTGTTTCAGAGATTTGGCTTGTTTCTTCATGGGTGGTCGTAAGTCCCGAAGCAGTTTATTTGTCGTTGTGGACTCATCTTCAATTGATTGGATCTGTGTTTACAAGGCCACGGCCTCATCATACAGTTGTTTGTGGGAAGCTATATCAATGTTTGACTTGACATCAACCATTACTCTCTGGAGCTACTTTCGTTGCAAATAAATTGGATGATTCTTGATGACCAGGTATCCTGACCACTAATGAACAGGTTCTAACAATCCATGGGCCACCTCTACTGTGTTTTTCAAGGCTTCTCTGAGTTGGCTCAATTTGGTCATATTTTTTCCAATTTATTGTTGATCGGTGGTTGTCATTGATGTCAACCCAAGCAGCATCAGGGGCTACCTAGATCTTGAATGGTATTTTTTACCTACCAAATTACTATATTCTGGGTCAAGAATATTTTTTATGGTTTCTACTTGTCGATATGTTTCCGTTGATATATGGCACGCCATGCAATTCTTCACGGTTTGAGAGATATTCATGTTTGAAGTTTAAAACCCCAGTTAGTGGGCTAAAACTGCATGGGGTTATGGAATGGGTCATTGAAAAGTCAATAATTAATAATTTTTAAGCTCCTAAAATCTCTCCCATGTTCACTTTTTGAAGACCCCCTCTCACTATTTCCATCAATTGGTATCAGATCTTGGTTCCCTCAATAGTAGTTTAATAGATGGAAGGAGGTCATGAAGTATACCAAGAATGATGTACCTTTGTTCAATGAAAATAATTATGCATTCTAGAAAGGAAGAATGGAGGTCTATCTCTTGGTTCAAGGTTACGAAGTATGGAACACTACTAAAAATGGATTTACATCAACCGCAGATGAACAAGGTAAGAAGAATTCGGTAAATGATGCAAAAGCAAAGAATATTATTATCAGTGGACTTATTGAATCTGATTATCATCAGGTGTTGGGTTGTAAAATGTTAGGTCCCTATATAACTAGTATAGTCCCTTATTTTTGTTAGTGTAACCCCCTTATTGTTATTATTATTTTGTTGTTATTAACCCCCTTATTGCCCTATAATACTTGCGTAACCCCCATATTGTTATTAGTGTGCCCTTAAATTATTGTTAGGTCGGCCAAGATTATATTATGGCCCCACTAGGATTCTGATGTGGCCCCATGGACTCCTATATCTAGAAAGGAGGTTTGGTCATTTGTATCATCCAAGAATTTTTCATTTATGTAATGTATTGGAGGTTTCCCCCTCGAAGTGGCTTATTTCTAAGGCATTGATATCTCTTTTCTTCTATTTTTGGAGCTGGTTTCACAACATTTGGTATCGGAGCTTTGGATTGTAAGGTTTCACTGCTCTAAATAGGTCATCGTGGAATTTTCGCTATAATGTTTTTTATACGAAGGTTCAGAATTTGAAATTTTTAGGGCGCGAAGCCAAAATCATGGGAAAACTCGTTGCAAAATTTCAGAGCTTGGTTCGCAATATTTTCAGAGATATGATCTGTGGAAGTTATGGATTTTTTAGGCTTCTGAATTTCATCTCAAAGAGGTGATTGTGGGAAAATCTTCATATCTCTCTCTCTGAGCATCAGATTGGAATGCTATAAAAATTGGCCGCAATTACACGGACTGAAATTTTCGTTCTATCAATTTCAAAGCCAAAGGAGGAGATAGTGACACGTGGCAATTCGTACAAGTTCGCTCTACTAAACCAATCCAAAATTGGGTCATTGTGGGAGATTGGACATAACTTTGCCTTGAAGAATCCAAATCAGATCAGACCTGTGGAACTTGAAAGAAGCTTTAGAGGGCTACTACAGGGCTAAATTTCAGATATTGAGGATCCGCAATTATAGAGATAATTCAATTTTAATATCGAGCTCCTCAAAAGCAAGTAAAAGGTGTGTATTTTTTTTTCCGAATTGCATAAGTCTTGTTTGAAGAATCAAGTTGAATTGATTCCAAGGGCATATTGTAGAATAGATATCAGTATTGGATTCTAAAATGGCCCTTAAAAAGAATTCAAAACCCATTAAGCCTTTAGAAGGCTCTACTATGACTCATGAAGACGAAGAATGGAAACATGACATATCAAAATTACAAGAGCAAGTGCAACAAATTTCGCTCTCGCAAAGAACAACAAAAAATGAAATGGAAGTTTTGAAGAAAGGCATGGAAACTAAGATGGATGGTTTGAAGAAAGGCGTGGAAGCTAATATGAATGGTTTGGAAGCTAATATGGATGGCATGGAATTGGGCATGGAAGCTAAGATTGATGACATGGAAGCTAAGATCGATGAAAACATGAAAGACAACATGGAAAACATGAAGAATGATCTAAAAGCATACATGGAAGGCTCGATGACAAGCTTAAAACAAGAAATGATTCCTAATGGTGGAAATATAGTAGAAGAACCTCATGATGAGAACAAAATAAATGTTAATCGTGATTTTATAAACTCTAATGTTGGCGGGAAGAACCACCATATTCCAAAAATGGATATGAGGAAGTTTGATGGAAAGGATCCTGTAACATGGATACTACAGATGGAGCAATATTTTGATCTCCATAACGTGCAAAACACACAAAAGGTACGCATTGCAACTTTACATTTAAAACAAAATACATTTGTATGGTATCGATGGCTTTGCTCCCATAAAAAAATTGTCACTTGGTCAATTTTTACGGAGGAAATGATAGCACATTATGAGGATACGAAGAGCAACACCTTCTTTAGCCAATTGATAAATCTCAAACAAAAGGGTTTAGTGGGGGAGCACATTGAGGACTTCCAAAAATTGAATATAAGGGTAATTGATATTTCAGAGGAACACGGGATTGATCTCTTCATAGGTACTTTAAAGGATAACATCCAACATGAAGTTCACGTTTTGGAACCTGATTCATTGGAGAAGGCATTCAGGTTGGCCAGAAAAATTGAATGTAAAATTATGGCGACAAGGAAGCCTACCACTCACTTCTATAAAGAGGTAAGTGTTGCTAATCCTAGATTTGCACAACCTACAAGGTTGACACCACAACAATTGGAAGAAAAAAGAGCAAAAGGGCTTTTCTACAGTTGTGATAGCAAATACACTAAAGGTCATAAGTGTGTTGAGAATAAATTATTTTACATAGATTGTGAAGAGGAAGAATAAAATGAACAAGAATCTTCAAAAGAAGAGGATATACACCACCAATCAACCCTAGAAGAGGAATAAATGAGTCTGACCATATCGTGTAATGCATTGGCATGAATTACCACTCCTCAAACTCTCAAGATAGAAGGACATATCAAGAAGAAAAATGTAATAGTGCTGATTGATTCAGGTAGTACCCATAATTTTATTCATTGTAAGGTAGCCAAGGAATTGAATTGTTTCCTATACCCAGCACCAAAATGTCAAGTGATGGTTGGAAATGGAGGAACTATAAATTGTTCTGGAAAATTCCATAATATCAAGCTAACCATGGGGGAATATGTATTGAATAGTCCAATGCTTTACATTCCTATGGGAGGTGATGATGTTGTACTAGGAGTACAATGGTTACAATTTTTGGGAATGGTAGATTTTAATTTTCAAGAACTTTTCTTGAATTTTTTTTTTCAGAAGAAAAGGAAGTTGAATTACGGGGTATTGCAGGGAAGCCGAGAAAGATACTAAGCTCTAATGTCATGACAAAGCTTATAAAGAAAGAACAACGAGGCTTAATTTCACAATTATGCTCACTAGAAGTTCCAACAACAAAATCATCTATTTCTTCAGATCTCCAAAAAGTCTTGGACAATCATTCCAAGGTGTTTGAAACTCCCAAAGGACTCCCACCTATTCGTGATCATGATCATGCTATTCATTTGATTCCAGGAAGTGTTCCTCCAAACATCAAGCCTTATAGATATCCTTATGTCAAAAAGAGCGAAATTGAACGTATGATTGCAGAAATGTTAGAGGCGGGTATAATTCAACCTAGTCAAAGTTCTTTCTCTGCTCCTGTAGTATTGGTACACAAGAAGGATGGATCATGGCGAATGTGTCTAGATTATAGGGAGCTCAATAAGCTCACCATTAAAGATAAATTTCCGATTCCTGTGATTGATGAATTATTGGATGAATTACATGGAGCAATTTATTTTACCAAGTTGGATCTTCGTTCAGGATATCATCAAATTAGAATGAAGACTGAAGATATTCCGAAAACAAAATTTCAAACTCATGAGGGTCATTATGAATTTTTGGTCATGCCTTTTGGCCTTACCAATGCACCTTCTACATTTCAAGGGTTGATGAATTCCATTTTCAAACCCTTCCTTAGAAAATGTGTGCTAGTATTTTTTGATGATATACTAATCTACAGTAGGTCTTGGAAGGATCATGTTCAACATGTTGACAAGGTGCTCAAACTATTGCAGGAGAAACAATTATATGCAAAAACATCCAAATGTTTCTTTGGAGTGCAAGAGGTGGAATGTCTAGGTCATATTGTATCTCATGACGGTGTTAAGGTAGACCCTAAAAAAATTAAAGCCATTAAGGAATGGAAAGTCCCCACAACCATAAATAAGTTGCTAAAATTTCTCGGGTTAACAGGGTATTATCGCAAGTTTGTTAATAATTATGGGAGAATAGCAACACCTCTAACAAAATTATTGAAGAAAGATGCATTTTCATGGACTGCTGAAGCAACTAAGGCCTTTGAACATCTTAAAGCAGCAATGTGCCTAGCACCGGTCTTAGCTACACCAGATTTCACAAAAACCTTTATTGTGGAATGTGATGCCTCAGGAAATGGAATTGATGCTGTTTTAATTCAAGAAGGAAGTCCCATTGCTTTTGAAAGTCGTCCAATCAAAGGAAAGTATTTACAGAAAGCTATTTATGAGAAGGAAATGTTAGCAATACTGCATGCACTGAAGAAATGGTGAACTTACCTAATGGGAAGACACTTCAAGGTAAAAACTGAAGATGATAGTCTTAAACAATTTTTGGGACAAAGACTATCTTCAGAAGAGCAGCAAAAATGGGTCACAAAGATGTTGGGTTATGACTTTGAAATAATCTACAAAAAAGGGAAGCTTAATGTTGTTGCAAATGCACTCTCAAGAAAGAATGAAGAGGTGGAAGCATTGCTTTGTGCCATATCTATTATCCAACCAGATTGGATAACCAAAGAAAGGGATGAATGGAAGAAGGATGAAGAAGTGTGGACACTCATTCAAAAGTTGCAGAAAGATCCTAGTACATCTGACACATTTAGTTGGAAAAATGATTCCTTATGGTACAAAGATCGTTGATATATTTTTAAGAATTCCCAAATAAAACAAAAGATTCTTTTGGAATTGCACACTTCTCCTTTAGGAGGACACTCAAGATTTTTAAAACATACCACCGGGTGAAGAAAGAATTTTTTTTGGATGGCCTTAAATCTAATATTCAAAATTTTGTGGCGGAATGTTTTGTTTGCCAGCAGAATAAAGTTGAGACAATTAAGACCCCGGGTCTTCTACAACCTTTATCCATTCCAAGTCAATGTTGGGAGGAAATTTCAATGGATTTTATCACAGGTTTACCTAAGTCTGAACGAAAGAGTGTCATCATGGTGGTAGTTGATATACTTACTAAGTATGCAGACTTTTGTGCATTATCTCATCCACTTAAAGCAAGTACAATTGCTACTACATTTATGGACACAATTCAAAAGCTACATGGAAACCCAAGGGTTATTGTGAGCGACAGAGATTCCATTTTTAGTGGAAATTTTTGGACAGAGTTATTTTCTTGTTTGGGTACTCAATTAGCTCATAGCTCATCTTATCATCCTCAATCTGATGGTCAAACTGAGATAGTAAATAAATGTTTGGAAGGATATCTTTGTTGTTTTGTATCTGATAAACAAACACAATGGATCAAGTGGTTACATCTCGTTGAATGGTGGTATAACACTTCCTTCCATATTGTAGCAAAAATGACCCCATTTATGGCACTTTATGAATATCATCCACCATCCATCACATCATATTTAAGAGAAAATTCGAAGGTTCAAGCAGTGGAATATCACATTGATCATCAAAAAGAAGTTCTCCAACTCTTAAAGGATAACCTGAATTTGGCACAATATCGAATGAAACAACAGGCAGATCAACATCACAGCGAGAGAAGTTTTGATTTGGGATACTGGGTATTTTTACAGCTACAACAATACAAAAAAATGTCCCTCAAGAAAACTAAGAAGGATAATAAATTATCGCCAAATTACTATGGTCCTTACAAGGTGTTGCAAAAGATTGGTACTATGGCATACAAATTGGAGCTTCCGGCATCTTCACGAGTGCATCCAGTTTTCCATCTTTCATGCTTAAAGAAGGTTATAGGTGAAAATATTCATGTTCAAACAATATTGCCAGAACTTGATGAGGAAGGAAAAATCATATTGGAACCTGAAGCGGTCACACAAACAAGAACTTGAAAGCTACGAAATTGATCAATTTCAGAGTATCTCATCAAGTGGAAGAACTTACCCACTGAAGATTCTACATGGGAGGATGAGAATTTTATATAGAAGCACCCAGAGCTACTCAAGCATTGATGACAACACTTTTATGAAGGAGAGGGGCATGTTAGGTCCCTATATTACTAGTATAGTCCCTTATTGTTGTTAGTGTAACCCCCTTATTGTTATTATTGTAGTGATGTAACCCCCATATTGTTATTATTGTTCCCTTAAATTATTATTGTTAGGTCAGATAGGATTAAACTGTGGCCCCACTAGGATTACAATGTGGCCCCATGGACTCCAATATATAGAAAGGAGATTTTGTAATTTGTATCATCCAATAATTGTTCATTCATGTAATGTATTGGAGGTTTCCCCCTTGAAGTGGATTATTTATAAGGCATTGATATCTCTTTTCTTCTATTTTTGGAGCTAGTTTCACAACATAAAACCACCAAAAATGTATAGGAAAAGCTTGAACATATATATGCAGGTGACTGAAATGTCAAATAAGTAAAGCTTCAAATATACAGAGCAAAATCTGAGCAACTCAGAATGAAAGAAGATAACAACATTACTGCATACTTCCAACACGTTGATGAAATAACCAACGTTATAGAAGGATTGGGAGAGCCTTTTGATGAGAAGACTATTATACGAAAGATTCTTAGAACATTACTAGGGAGATTCAACCCAAAGGTATCAGTCTTAGAATATAGTGAAAATCTGGACAAACTCAGCAAAGAATAATTACATGGAGTTCTCATAGCATATCAAATGAGACTTGATGAAGAAGAGGGTACTTCGCATCTAGAAACTACGTTCGCTGCATCTAAGAAAACCAATAAGAAGAAACAACCTTCAAAGGCACAGACCTGCACCTGCACGTGTGAAGAAAAGGAAGATGATGAAGAAGGTCTTTCAGATGGATAATATGATTACTTTAAGAGAAAACTAAAAATTGGTAACGGAAAATTCAAGTGTAAACTTCCATTGATATGTTTCAGTTGTGGTGAGGTTGGGAATTTCGTAGCAAAATGTCCGAACATAAGTGATGGCAACTCAAAAGAAAAGAAAGGCTTTAAGAAATTCAACAATCAAAGAAAAAATAAAGGATTCAAAAGGAACTTTCTCTTCAAAGAAGATAGCTCATCATCCGATGAAGACAATGACAACAAAGAAGAAGCCAATGAGAGAGTATTGTTTATGACCATGCACATTAAACAAGAGGTATCAAACAAAAAAGAAGAAGGGTTGACCATAGAAGAATTTTCTAAGGAGGCAGTCTTATAAAAGAGCTCAAGGCTGAGAAGATCCGTTCCAATACTCTTGAAGAACAGGTTCAAGGTCTCAAAATTGAAGTTGAAGAACACAAATGTATTGAAGAGTCACTTCAAAAGAAGTTGGAAGAAAGCAACCAAGAAAGGGAAGCATTAGAAGCTAAAGTAGTCTCACTGCAAAAGGAAGTGAAGAAGGGAAAAGTTGTCCAAAACAATGCCAAAAACTCAAGGGCATTGGAAGAACTCATCAAAAATCAACAATATTACAATGACAAAATTGGTCTCGGTTACAAAGAAGAAGAAACATGACCTTCTACAACAAAATACAATGAACCTATGAGATCTGAAATGCATGTAGACTTCATTGGACAAGATTCACAAGAACGACCTTGGAAGACAATTCTTCAATGACTATTTCCATCTAGGTACCAACATATTTTTTATGGCTATTGTTATTCATGTGGAAAATTTGGTCATAAAGATGTAGAATGTAGCACGTACCCTAGTAACCAATGAAATTCCAAGAGATCTGTCAAATATGAACCTCCCAAGGCTCAACGAAACATCAATAGATTTGAAAATTTAATAAATAATATTGAATGTTACAAATGTCGAAACTTTGGACACATAGCCAGAGACTGCAGACTTGAAAATCCTCCAAAAGAATCTTCGAAGCCATAGAATGAGCGAACATGGAAGAAGAAGAAGACTTATAATTGTGCTCTCGCTCTCAAGGCTCAAAACAACAAATATGTGTGGTATGTTGATAGCGGTTGCTCAACGCATATGACTGGAGATATAAAGAAATTTGTATCTCTGAAAGAGAAGAAGGATAGAACTGTTTCCTTTGGAAATGATGGATCTTCAAATATTATAGGATCAGGTACCATCACTCTTGGAAGCAAATATGCTCTAGCCAAGAATGTTATATTGGTTGAAAACATGAATCACAATCTGGTCAGTGTTGGACAAATGTGTGATCAAGGACACATAATACTATTCAACTCCACAAAATGTGAAATCAGGAAATGAAGGTATGGTGAAACTGTGGCTATAGCAAGTCAAGCTCCAAACAACATATATGTTTTGGATGAAGCAACTAAGGCACATCTACTAGCTAAAGAGGATGATATAATATTTGGTAGCAATGATGATCAACTAAGTAATAAATTTGCTACAAAGATGCAAAGTGAATTCAATATGTCTTTACTTGGTGAGCTGACATACTTCTTAGGGCTTTAAATATCTCAGCAAGAGAAAGGAATAGTTATATGTCAAGCCAAGTACATCAATGAAATTCTCAAGAAATTCAAAATGGAATGTTGCAAACCCATCCTTAATCCGATGGTAACAAGTTGAAAACTAAGCGTAGACAACTCATCTAAGGATGTGGATCAGAGGGTTATACAGATCTATGATTAGTAGTCTTCTATATGTAACAGCCTCCCGACCAGATGTTATGCAAGTAGTTGGACAAGTAGCAAGATTCCAAGCAGCACCAAAAGAATCTCATATTATTGTCGTCAATATAATTCTTCGATATATAAAGGGAACAAAAGAATATGGCTTATGGTATCCCAAGGGTAACAATCTCATTATCCAAGCCTTTAAAAATGAAAATTGGTCAGGAAGCGTTGATGATTGTAAGAGTACTCGTGAAGCATTTGAATATATTTGCAAGAATTTTGGGTTTCTCCCAAGTTCTCATTAGATTTTCCTTATTCAGAATATCAAGGGGGAGTGGAAGTGTGTACAGGTCCGCATGATGGCTGTGTGTCAGGGGGAGTTACCCTTTTCCATTGATGTCAAAGGGGGAGAGAATGTTGTAGGAAGAGGTGTCATGATCGCAGGGGGAGTACTTGTGTTGCCATCAATGCGAAAGGGGGAGATTTTTGATCAGTGGTTGTCATTGATGTCAACCCAAGTAGCACCAGGGTCTACCCTAATCTTGCATGGTAATTTTCACCTACCAAATTACTATATTTTGTGTCAATAATATTTTTGATGGTTTATACTTGTCAAGATGTTTCCATTTATATATTGCACGCCACGTAATTCTTCACGGTTTGAGAGATATTCATGTTTGAAGTTTGTAACCTCAGTTAGTGGGATAAAACCCCATGGGGTTGTGGCATGGGTCATTGAAGAGTCAATAATTAATAATTTTTAAGCTCCTAAAATCCCTCCCACATTCACTTGTTGAAGACCCCCTCTCAGTATTTCAAACATTTATGTCTCACACGTTGTGGTTGGGTCTGATAGCGCTTGCCTTGTTGTTGATAAAGTTTGACTTAGCTCATGGTTTTTGTTGTGAAAGTCATTGCATGTCACTTTAATGTGGGCACAACATTCTACCAGTGTGCATGCAGTCATGTCCTCTAGGGAGGTTATGACCACATCCGTAATTGTTGGCCATAAGTCCTGAAACTTCTATGTGATCTGCTCTAATTGGTTGCGCAGATCGTTCCTCTCGTGTTGCAGTTGGTTACGCTCTTCAATAAGTGCTGATATTTGTTGTTGTTGATGCTTGTTCTATGCTATAATATCATTGTGTAACAACTCGAACTCGCATGTAGCTACTTCAATAAAAGTAAATAATTAGGTTATTTTCCAACCCTATAAATCTCCCTAGCTCATCTCCTCTACATTCGAGAACCTTTCTTGGAGTGGTTTATGAATAGAAATTGATCTTTCATAGTATCCGTATGGTGAGGTTGGTTGTTGTGACTGTTTAGCTTGGTTTAGGCTACGGCATGTGAATTCAGGTGTGGTTGGGATGGAAGTGACTGAATGAAATGGTAATGATATATGTTATGAAACCAGCTCCAAAAATAGAAGAGAGATCAACGCCTTAGAATTTAGCCACTTCGAGGGGGAAGCCTCCTTTAAATTACATAAATGAACAATTCTTTGATGATACAAATGACAAAACCTCCTTCTATATATAGGAGTCCATGGGGTCGCAATATAATCCTATCTAACCTAACAATAATAATGTAAGGGCACAATAATAACACTATGGGGGTTATAGGGGTACAACAATAATAATAAGCGGGTTCCACTAACAACAACAAGGGACTACTAGTAATATAGGGACCTAACATGCCCCTCTCCTTCAAAAAAGTGTTTTCCTCAATGTTTGAGTAGCTTTGGATGCTTCTATATAAAATTCTCATCCTCCCATGTAGAATCTTAAGTGGGTAAGTTCTTCCACTTGATAAGAAACTCTAAAATTGATCGATTTTGTAACTATTGATTTCTTGTTTCCGTGATTGCTTCAGGTTCCAATATGATTTTTCCTTCCTCATAAAGTTCTAGAAATATTTTTTGAATTGGAATTTTGTCACCTATAACCTTCTTTAAGCAAGAAACATGGAAAACTAGATGCACTCGTGAAGAATCAGGAAGCTCCAATTTGTATGCCATAGTACTAATCTTTTGCAAGACCTTGTAAGGACATGTACTATTCCCAATTTTAGCCTCAAGCTAAAATGGAACATTATAGTTGCATATTTTCATTTTTTTTGAATAAAAGTGGGTAAAGTGACCCATTCATGAAATAAACAGGAATAAAATCCCTTACAATGTGAAAAGGGATCACCATGGAGCTGAATTTCACACCCTCATGTGTGAAAGGGATTAAAATGCAAATGGACAAGGCCTAATTGACCAAGTCAAACTGTGTTGGCATGAGTTGGAAAGCACTAAGTGGGGACAACACAGTTTTAGTGGAGGAATATTCCATGGGGGAGGAAAATTCTAGAGGAAGGAAGATGGAGACTTTGTAGTGTTTAAAATAGGAGCAAGGCAGCCCATTGAGAACATCTTAGATCATTTAATTATTTGTCTATTAGAACATCTTGCACCATACCTTGTTGGAGGCAAGGTATCCATCTCATATTCTTGCACAAGAGAGGATGGAGGTTTCTTTTGTTCAAAAGGAGATCAAATTTTGGAGGAATTTCCCATACATGTTGATGAGGAGAAGGGCAACTACGTTGGTATATCTAGAGTTGATCCAGTGCCTCATGCAAAGGAAAGAGGAGCACTTGCTCCATATAAAGGGATTCTTGTGTCTTTGCAAGAAATTCCCCAGGATCTCCCATGTAGAGATCAAGGCACAACTCATGATACATTTGTGCCATTTATAGTAGGGTGCAGAGATAGAAGGAGGAGATAGGGAGGATGATCAGCATCATGTGATGAGGAGCACACACCATGTCTATTTTATGAGGTTAATGCACCTAAGATGATGATTTGATTGCGCAATGGAAGCATGGAGGGTTTTCTCCATTCATACATTCAGTCATCTCTTGATGATGGTGTCTTACTGCATGGAGACATTGCACGAAGGAGACCACTAGACCAGAAGAGGAGGTTGGATGATCCACATTTGGGGGCCTCACACCTTGATTTCAGGAGGGTGGAAACCTTGGGAGAATTCAGAACAATGCAGAGAGTTTGGGATAGACTCAAGGAGGAGGGAGACACCCTCTCATTTTTAGCATTACCCACTCTCATCAATTATACTGCGTTGATATAGTTGCTGCATGGTTGGAGGATGGCATATTCATGATGCAAGATGGCTGCTCCATGGATTTGGTGAGAGAGAGGTTACTTCCTTTGGGGAAGAACTCTTTCATGATTTGGAGTAGATGGAGGCCACTCATGCTTACATTCCCCAGGATCGGGAGATTCTTTGGAGGTGATAGTCTCTCACGGGGGGCTCATTTTCGGAGAGCATCATTTATTTTGGGCATGAGCAGCTACATGATGGCATGGAAGCAACTTGGAGGGTGAATTTGGCATGAGGGGATGTAAAGGTAGCAGGCAGTAGCATGATAGAGCACCATATGGTAGAACACCAGCGCTGTCTATGAGGAGGATTGATTTGGATGGAGGACTTAGCCTTGATTGAGTATTCCCCAGGATCTTGGTGCATGCATGATTTTTGATGACCAGGAGGGAGATGGAAAATACATGGTTTATGACATGGTCATCTATTATTATGGCAGGATCTTCTTGACTAGAATTTCTAGTCTCAAGGAGAAATTAGTGCATGTTGCACATGAGGACTTCTTAGTTATGCACTTAGATGCATACTCTGATTGGCTAGAGGGGTTCACTTGGGAGGGAATTTAGCATGATATACATCATCATATGGATAGATGCAGAGCTTGATTTTTTTTGGAGAGGTTGGCACAACCATTCCCTTACTCATTGGAGGAGAGGGAGAGCATTCAGATGAGCCATTTCAGCTCAAGGTCTCAAGTACATGGTAGAGAAGGTATAGTCTCACATTATGTACCTCTTTACTTTATATGAGAAACATGTGGATCAAGGAGGATCATCCCTTCTTGCATTTGACATGATGTACTTGCAGCTACTTGTAGCCTTGATCTTGGCTACTCTTATGATGGTTTGTGGGGGAAGCCACATGCTTCTTGGTGTGCACCTTTGGCACCAAATTGTGATTTCATGTTTTATCTTATGAGGAGATTTTGTGGCAACAAACAAATGGCTAGTACAACACTTGTTCTTTTGATTTTGAGGTTGGCCAAGGAGGCATTGCGCAGGTTCCATGAGTGGGATTTGGAGCCACTCTTCGGTTGTCATTTGACAACTTGCTTCTATTGCATATTGATCCTTATACATTTCTGATGTTGTATATCTATTGAGGAGAATTATTTGGAGAGAATTGTATCTACAGTCCATTGGGAGCAAGATTCTCCCCATTATACATGTTTTATGTTGCAGGAGATACCATGGGCAAACCATGATTGCCACATTGTTACTTGTACCTTCCTGTGGGAGGGGCCACTTGGAGAATTTACAGAGGCACTTTATGGCTGATTTTTCTTGATGGGGTAGATTGGGCTGTACTTGGAGGCCACACTTTTCCAGCCCAAAGACAAAGGCAGCCCCATATGTGCTACCAGGGAGACAAGAGCTTAACTCTCCATTCAGCCCCATACAACATTGCACAAAAATGGGGGCTAGATTTTCTTTTGGATGATAGCATGGGTGAGTGGATCACCAGAGGGACTATATTTTCCCATGCATGTCATCACTCCTACCTTGAGGAGGCCATGGTTCAGTAGGGATATTTCCACCTACACCTTCTATATTTTCAGGGTGTACACCATTCTGGTTTGCATACTTCGGAAGGATCATTAGAGGGCAGATTTATTGCAGCATATCTTGAGCAGTGGTGGGGATTGTTGATGATGATGCCAAGGAGAAGAAGGGGGAGAAATTTTGTTCCCTCTATGCAGTTGCTTGAGGACAAGCAACATATGGGAGGGGAGGACTGTAATGTTCCCAATTTTAGCCTCAAGCTAAAATGGAACATTATAGTTGCATATTTTCATTTTGTTGAATAAAAGTGGGTAAAGTGACCCATTCATGAAATAAACAGGAATAAAATCCTTTACAATGTGAAAAGGGATCACCATGGAGCTGGATTTCACACCCTCATGTGTGAAAGGGATTAAAATGCAAATGGACAAGGCCTAATTGACCAAGTCAAACTGCATTGGCATGAGTTGGAAAGCACTAAGTGGGGACTGCGCAGTTTTAGTGGAGGAATATTCCATGGGGGAGGAAAATTTTAGAGGAAGGAATATGGAGACTTTTTAGTGTTTAAAAGAGGAGCAAGGCAGCCCATTGAGAACATCTTAGATCATTTTATTATTTGTCTATTCAGACAAATTGCTGCCTCTTGTTGTTCAGCAGAGCTGCAGTGCCCTCGGACATGAGGGAGTCCTATTTAGGATTTACTCTCCTTCTTGAGTAGCTCATGAAGGATTGCACTCATCCTCCATATTCCAACATTCAGGCCATAGCATCAACCATCTTCATCAGCGCAGTTTCTGCAGCAGTTATTGTGCAGTGTTGTTGGGTGTTGCTGGGGAGGTTTCCACACACCATTTGGAGCTGATATTTCAGAGGAGGGAGGTTCTATGCTTATGGGAGGTTAGTGAGGATGGTTCTCAAGCATATTCCACTATCATTGGCAGGAGGCCAACCATTTCCATCAGTTACAATGCAGACCCTCTCATAGACTGCGTTCTAGTTGGAGCACATTTGCAGTGAGGGTGTTACAAACTTTCAGAGGGTGAGATATTTGGTGTAGGGATCAGCCTTGCACTTCAGATTTACAAGGGAGAAGGCCTCTTCATCAACTTTAGCCATTCAGCCTTCTCTAGTCAATTCCATGTATTGAGTTGCTGCAGCTACCCAGCAACTCCGACATTTTTGCAGTTTTGTATATTTCAGCCAATCCTTCTAGGATTGACTAGAGGTAGTGATTGGGAGGTGAGATCAGCTCTCCCAATGATGTTTGAGCCATATATATGTATATCCTATGATGTTTTTCACTCATTATGGCATTCTCCCTTCTATGAATGCGTAGCCCCCATTCATGGGCATCCTGCTATGGAGCAGCATTTTGTATTATGACATGTGTATTCATGGAAGGATTCTTGCCTTATTCTTTTGACATTCATTGTATCATTTTGCTACTATTATTTCATAATAAAATGGCTCAAGGGTTTTCACACATTTTGGCATAATGTTTATTCATTGCTATTTCCATTTTATGTCTTTGTATTGTTGTAGCTGCAATGTTGGGGTTATCTTAAGAGATTCCCAATATTGTTGTGTTTCCCTCTTGGGGATATTGTCCCTTGACAATCACTCTATAGACAGAGCCTACTAGTGGGCTAGGTAGCCTCTGGAGCTCATACTTTTTTCAAAGGTGACAAATCCAGTAAATGCCCCTGTAGTCTATCTCTGGAATAGATTTTCTTTGTCGATTGACAATGTTTCTAAAAAAGGAACATTACAGGACAATAGTACTTTGGTGATAATTTATTATCCTTCTTAGCTTGCTTGAGGGAAATTTGTTTGTATGTTTGTAGCCATAAAAACACCCAGTCTCTTACATCCAAACTTATCTCACTGCCATTTTGATCTGCCTGTTTGTTCGTTCTATTTAGTGCCAAATTTAGGTTATCCTTTAAGAGTTGGAGAACTTGTTGTTGACGCTTGATGTGATATTCCACTGCTTGAACCTTAGAATTTTCTCTCAAATATGATGTCATGGATGGTGGATGATATCCATAAAGTTTCATAAATGGGGTCATTTTTTCTGCAGTATGGAAGGAAGTGTTATACCACCATTTAGCTAGAGGTAACCACTTGACCCATTGTGTTTTTTTATCAGATGAAAAACAATTTCGATATCCTTCCAAACATTTTTTGACTATCTCAATTTGAAAATTGGATTGAGGATGATAATATGAGCTATGAGCTAGTTGAGTACCCAAAAAAAAAAAAAATTCGTTCAAAAATTTCCAGTAAAAATTGGATCTTTTTCACTTACCATAATCTTTGGGGATTTTGAATTGTTTCCATAAATGAAGTAGCAATTGTACTTGCTTCAAATGGATGAGATAATGCAAAAAAGTGTGCATACTTATTAATTCTATCAACTACCACCATGATGACACTCTTTCCTTTGGACTTAAGTAAACCTGTGATAAAATCCTTTGAAATCTCCTCCCAACGTTGACCTAGAATGGATAAAGGTTGGAGAAGACCTAGGGTCTTAATTGTCTCAACTTTATTTTGTTGGAAAACCAAAAATTCTTCCAAAGAATTTTGAATATCAGATTTAAGGCCATCCCAAAAAATTATTTCTTCACCCTGTGGTAAGTTTTTAAAAATCCTGAGTGTCCTCCTAAAGGAGAAGTGTGCAATTCCAAAAAAAAAAAATTGTTTTAGTTGGGAATTCTTACAAAGATATAAGCAATATTTTTACCATAAGGGATATTTTTTCCAAATCAATGTATAATATGTACAAGGATCTTGCTACAAATTTTGAATGCGTGTCCCCACTTCTTCGTCCTTCTTCCATTCATCCCTTGCTTCGGTTATCCAATCTGGTTGGATAATAGAAATGCCACAAAGAAATTCTTCCACCTCTTCATCCTTTCTTGAGAGTGCATGTTAGGTCCCTATATTACTAGTAGAGTCCCTTATTGTTGTTAGTGTAACCTTCTTATTGTTATTGTTGTACCCCTGTAACCCCAATATTTTTATTATTGTTCCCTTACATTATTATTATTAGGTCTGCTAGGATTATATTGTGATCCCATGGAATCCTATATATAGAAGGAGGTTTTTTTCATTTGTATCATCGAAGTCATTTATGTAATGTAAAGAAGGTTTCCCCATCAAAGTGGCTTATTTATAAGGCATTTATCTTTGTTTTCTTCTATTTTTGGAGCTGGTTTCATAACATTTCTTATCAGAGCTTTGGATTCTAGGGTTTCGCTGCTCCAAATAGGTCATCATGGAATTTTCACTGTAACGATTTTTCTATGAAGGTTCAGAAGCTAAAATGTTTACAAAGCAGAGAAAAACTCCTGAGGAATGTCGTGTAAATATTTCAGATCTTGGCTCGCAAAATTTTTGGAGATATTATCTGTGGAATTTAGGGCTTTTTCAGGCTCCCTAATTTCACATAAACGGGTTATCTTGGAATTTTCACTATAAATTTTGTTCTATGAATGTTTAGAAGTTGAAATTTTTATAGAACGAATTTGAAATCCTGAGGAACATAGTGTAAAAATTCAAAATCTTGGTTCACAATATTTTCGGAGATATGATCTGTGGAAGTTAGGGTTTTTTCAAGCTCTCGAATTTCATCTCAAATAGGTGATCGTGGGAAAATCATCATAACTCTCTCTCTGAGCATCAAGTTGGAATTATGTAAAAAATAGTCGTAAGTACACAGACTGTATTTTCCTGTATATTAATTTCAGAGCTGAAGGGAGAAATAGTGACATGTGGCATGTCATACAAGTTTGCTCTACTGAACCAGTCCATAATTTGGTGATTGTGGGATATTGGGCATAACTTTGCCTTGAAGAATCCAAATAAGGTCAAACCTGTGGAATTCGAATGAAGATTCATAGGGATAATACAGGTCTGAATTTCAGATATTGAATATATGAAATCACAGAGATAATTCAATTTCAATATCAAGCTCCTCAAAAGAAAGAAAAGGTGTGTATTTTTTTTCGAATTGCATAAGTCTTGTGTGAAAAATTAGTTTGAAGTGATTCCAAGTGCATATTGAAGCATACAAATTGGTATTGGGCTCTAAAATGCCACATAAAAATAATTCAACACCCATTAAACCTTTAGAAGGATTTACTATGACTCATGAAGAGGAAGAAGCACAACATGACATATAAAAATTACAAGAGCAAGTGCACCAAATTTCGCTCTCGCAAAGAGAAAAATGAAATGGAAGTTTTGAAGAAAGACGTGGAAGCTAAGATGGATGGTTTGAAGAAAGGCATGGAAGCTAAGATGGATGTTTTGAAGAATGGCATGGAAGCTAAGATGGATTGCATGGAAGCTGGAACGGAAGCTAAGATGGATGACATGGAAGCTAAGATTAATGAAAAAATGAAACACAACATGGAAGAAATGAAGAATGATCTAAAAGAAGACATGGAAGGTTTGATGACAAGGTTAATACAAGAAATGATTCCTAATGGCGGAAATATAGTAGAGGAAACTCATGAGGAGAACAAAATAAATGTTAATCGTAATTTATTAAACTCTAATGTTGGATTGAAGAACCACCATATTTAAAAGCTGGATATGAGGAAGCTTGACGGCAAGGATCCCGTAACATGGATACTACAGATGGAGGAATATTTTGGTCTCAATAATGTGCAAAACACACAAAAGGTACGCATTGTAAATTTACATTTAGAAAAAAATACATTTGTTTGGTATCGATGGCGTTTCTCCCATAAAACAATTGTCACTTGGTAAATTTTTACGTAGGAAATGATAGCACATTATGAGGATACAAAGAGCAACACCTTATTTAGCTAATTGTGTAATATTCCAAAAATTTAGCTTTAAGCTAAATGAAATATCATAGATTGTTTTGTCACTAGGTAGGTGAATAAGTGGGTAGGGAGGCTCATAAAACTCCTTAGCAACAATAAAAACACTTCAAGTGTGAAAGGAGACCATATAAGCAGCTAAATAAAGTACCTTTGAGTGTGAATAGGGGATGGAGCATGCTGAATAGGTCAATTTTGACCAAATCAACAACGCTGTTATGGAGGAGTGGACATTTAATGAGGGACAACACAATTTTGGAGGGATATTGATTGCATGGAGGTAGTGACCTAATTGAGTGGGGAAAAGGTGAGCAAGCTCATAGCTTATATAAGGAAGAGGATGGAAGCCATAGGGGGTATATTTTATTATTATTATTTTGTATATGGTCTCTTTAGACTTCTTGCATCCTTCAGCTGTTTAGGTGAGCTTGCAGTGATGTTTAGTACAGCGTGTTCCCAAGTGGGAATCCCACCTCTTCCCTTGAGGTAGCCTCTTGGAGGAGTATTTCACTATATTTCCACACTTAGGCTCAAGGAAAAGCTACAACTTTCTTCCTCAACGCAGTTTCTATAGAATATTGTGTTGTGTTGCAGGGTGCAGCAGTGGAGGATTCCTTTGGGTGACTTCAGAGCTAGTTTTCTAGTGGAGGAAGGTTTCCATCCATTGGAAGGCATGTAAATAATCCCCCTGGGCTTTATTGACATATTTGGCATTAGGCCAAGGATTATTTATCCCCTACAGCGTAGTTTCAGTCCAGATCTGCGTTGTTTTGGGGAGAAGTTGCAGGGGTGGTTGTGGTGGTTGTTTTGGGAGCTGATTTCTTCAGTGGAGGAGCCATTATTTCATTCGGAGGATCTATTGGAGAATATTTGTATGTTTCTACACCAGCTTCAGCCATATATTCTCATTTCTATTTTTGAAACATACCTTCAGCCCTAGGGCTACAACTTACATTGGCATATTGTGTGCATTTTTCGGAAACCCTCCTGGGTTGTCTACGAAACCTGATCTAGTGCCCAGATCTGTATGTGTAGTATCTATTGAGGCCTATATCAGTATATTTATATTATTGTATGATCTCCAACTGTATTTATGCTTTGTATGACTATGCTATAACAGTTTTCTCTGGCATTTTTTATAGCAGCAACATCTCACTTTTGAGAGTGTTAATGTATTGGAGGCTTGTGTGATCACATTCTATTATTTATGCCTCATTGTTTTATACTTATTTTATGCATATATGATCAATAAAATGGCTCCATATTGGTTTGATGGTTTCATTTGTTAAATATTTGTTGTTTCTTTCATTTTATGCACTATATTCATTCTTTTCCCATTCGGGAATATTACAGTGGTATCGGAGCATAATCTTGGCTCAGCATGTGCATTCAGCCAATATGTCACCATAAGGAGAAGCTTCTCACAAGGAGAGAAGATGTACTGAAGGGACAAAGACAAAACTATAGTATTTAGAGGGAGGGAGGAAGAGGAGCTCTCAAAGCTTCTTTTTCAAACTATCCAGAGCATCAATGAAGATATCAAGAAGATGATAAGGGAGATGTGTAGGGAATCTCCAAGGGGGTTTGAATATGAAGCAAACCATAGATTTTTACATGGTGGGTGTCAGCATTCAGCCACACAATCTGATCCACAATTCGGTTTTATGCCCATATTCACAGAAAGAGAGATGGAGGCAGAAGATGCACCAAAGGAGGAGACTTTGAGTGACTATCTTCAGGAGTATGAATCTTAGTCTTGGAGATTCAAGGAGCACTTGAACTTCTATGGGTTTTTCCAACTCAAGGAGAATAGAAGGCCCAGCAATCGCAACAGAAGAAGAAGAGGTAGATTCTTTCTGCCAAATTTTGATGGGTCATCCAAATGCACAACCAAGGATTGGATAGAGCAACTAGACTCATATTTGCAGCTACATCAAGTTTCATACAAGGAAGCCCTTAGGATAGCAGCACTGCATCTTGAAGGTAAGGCTTATACTTTTTGGTTTTATGAATCCTCTTCATGTAATCATGCAAATATAGCTACTTATGTAGGATTCACTAAGAGATTAGTGAAGAGATTTGATGGAAAACAATTTGAATCATCTTTGATTGAGCTAGCAAAACCTAAACATTCAAAACCTTTGCATGAGTTGGAAAGATCCATTACACCAACTCCACTTCAAATTTATATTGAAGGGGATAGAAACTTGTATGATACTTTGCCAAGGGCAAGATCCCCATTGGAGGAAGAGCTTTCTTCTCAAAAGGAAGATAGGGATATTCCTCTTTCAAGGGAAGACCAATATCTAGGGTATCTCACTATTGTTGAGGTATTCTCAAATATTAATGAGGAGGAAGAGCAGAGAGGAAGTAACATTGCTATCACTTCAGGAGGAGAACCATCACCACATGGAGATGGGCATGAAGCTATTGCTTCAATTAGAGGAGCTTTTGCATCTTTGAAAAAAGTTCCCAAGGAGCAGCATGTGACAGTAGTGATGGGCATTAAGACCTTGATCAAAGGAGGAGAAGAAAAGGTGGATCAACATCAAACGATGGGGAGCATGCACCTTTGTTTATTTCAAGGGGTTTATATATAGAAGAAGGAGACTAGTTTGTGTAGTAAAAGGAGGGACAAATTAGTCCATTCTCCTATACAATCTACTTAAAACTTGGATGTCTCATTACGTGGAGGCATTCCACCTGGGAGGCCACTAGATCAGGAGCTGAGAGACATCTCACAACAGGTTGCACCACTCATTGATCCAAAAGGGGTGAGAACCTTGGGAGGATTTGGCACATGTTGGAACAGGGTCTCTTGCAAGCTGCGAAACTGGTCCAATTTTGCATATTTTTTATTATATTTAGTCTAGCGTAGGGGTTTTGGGGTGGGGCAAAGCCCAGAAAGCATTTTAATGGGTCAAAGGGTAGACCTAGAGTTCGCAAGCCACCAGGGAAAATTTTAATGATGGAAAATTATCTTGAAGTTTAAAACATTGGCAAATCTCACTAGTCCCTAATACGCAAACTATAAAACTTTTATTGATATATTTGTAAATTTATTCAAATTTATATTGATTTTTTATATAGTATCTATATAATTTTGGCGATTTTTAAGGTAAAATAATTTTATATTGTAAAATTTGGGCGAATTATTTTTATAAAAAATGGAAATTGGCGAATCTTTTTTTTTGGAAAAAACATGGAAAATTAGCCCACCTACGAATATTAGCCCCTAAAGTTTTCTATGCAAACCATGGTTTGCGTACCATAGGAAAGATTAGGCTAGATTGTTATAAATAGAGGGACATTTTTATTGATAAGGCAAGAAGATGATGAGATCTTGATGCGAATTGTGGCTTAGTAGATCTGTTTGGGTTTTTGGGGAAAGGACTCATGCTGGCTGTGTGCGCGGAGATCCCAAGTCCTGCTGTGTGCTGACCCTACTGCTATGTGCACAGGTCAGGTTTGGGTAATGTAAGAAGGATCTGAAGGATTAATTAATGAGAAAGGTTGGTTGAGTAACTGAATCTATGTGCGCTGTTAATGTGAATCTTTGATAGCTGTTGTGTTATGCATATTCTGTGTTAAGCTACGAAAGTAATGTGTTAAGTGTTTTTACTGCTTCTCGATCTATTCTGTTATGTTTTATATAATGCTGCACTACTTTTTTAGAAGTATATGATTTGTTGAGCACAGTAACTATAGTTGACCTTGCGCACGTGGATGCGAAGGATATCTATAGATCTTGTTCTGAGATAGGCGATCTAGTCATTATAAAGCTATATGCAACTCTACTTGGCTTACCTATCCTCTCTCAGGGTACGGAAACCTGGTTCCAGCACCCACCCATACTGCTTCGGGAGAGAATTTGACCTGCGCAAGCATGTCACTACCGAAAGGGCCAGTATTATAGGGGTTTGTTGGCAAACCTTAACCTCTGAACCTGGGTCAGGACCCCTCAAGCTAAAAAATGGTTCTGTTGCCGAGACCGGGAGGATTTTGAGAGAGGGATCGAGTAATGACAAGAGATTACTGGAAGCTTGAGAGGAAGGAAATTGAAGAGTGGCTCGAAAAGCAGATTCAAGAATTTTTGATAAAAAGAGAATCGCAGCATGAGGTTAACGACGAAAAATTGGAAAAACAGGTACATTCTTACGGAAAGCTACGAAATTTTCTTTGTGACATTTTCAATCGAGCTTCAGGAGTGGCTGGCAGGGCTCGTAGAGTTCCAGAAGTGTTGGAAGGACGAACGAGTCACTCAGTGGACTCCAAGGATGATCTAGCAGCTGGAAAGGACTGATAATACCATCACTCACACGGTGGATCACTAGGTGGACAGTGTGCTAGGAGGGTTTGTGAAAAAAATTTCCATTGATCATTTTGTCTCCTACTCCAAAGCAAAGCGGAGATTCTTTAAAGGTTTGCGGGGCAAGTTTATGAAGACATTACCCCTGCTGATTAAGATATTACTGTGCGAGAAGAGTATTCTGTGTAGTCATACCGAGTGAATGACCTTGGATCCAAACGAGAGCATGACACGCAGTGGTAAATATTATCGAACCAACCTTGAAGAGGGAAGATTTGTCTATAGCCCTTTGCAAGAGATGGCTGCGCAGAGCCCCCCAGTTACACCACTGTCCAGGCTGTGCAAAGGTAAGAATTCACCCATACCACCACCTCCACCAGACAGTGATATGGTTGTGCACCTGAAACTATCTACCTTCAAGGGGGTAGGAGATGAGGATATGGACCAATTTTGGTTTGTTGTAGATTCCATATAGACTATGAAAAATGTGACAAACGATACGGTGAAGAGGGCACAGCTATCCCTGGCATTCGAAGAAAGAGCTTTGGACTGGTATATGCGATACATATCTGAGAACAGGAATGCATCTATTCAAGATATTAAGGATGCTATGAAACAACAGTTCCAAAAGCCAAAATATTACTCTCAGTTAGTAGCATATGTGAATGAATTCAAGCAAGGAGCGTCTAAATCTGTAAGGGGGGCTGATCAATAACTAAAGAGAGAAATCAGGGAAGGAGGATTTGAGTATGACAATAGAAAACATATGGAATGGTTCATCGCTATGTTGTTTCCCCACCTGCGCACACCAATGAGTCGCCAAACCTTCAAGTCGCAGGAAAAAGCTGTGGAAGTCGCTATGAAACTATAAGCTCTGCCTAGAGAAGATACTTCATTAAGAGTATAGCAAATTCAGGAGCAGCTCAGAGCTATGCACATGGAAATTCAGAACCTGCGAAAGGAATGAGGAAAAAGAGCCAACACAGATCTATGGTGCATATGATGTTGGGTAGCTGGCCATATGAAGGATCAGTGCCCACTATTGACAAATTACATGCAGGCAGGAGGACCTATTCCAGTGCATCCAGGAGCAAGTGGAGAATCCAACCTAGTGCGTGTTGATCAGCGGTCGTCATGGATGTCCACCCAAGCAGCACCAGGGGCTAACCCAGTATTCCATGGGAACTTTGACCTACCAAATTAATATATTCTGGGTCAATAATGCTTTTTATGATTTCTACTTGTCGAGATGTTTCTGGTCATATATGGCACGCCATGTAATTATTCACGGTTTGAGAGATATTCATGTTTGAAGTTTGTACCCCCAGTTAGTGGGCTAAAACCCCATGGGGTTGGGGCATGGGTCATTGAAAAGTCATAATTAATATTTTTTAAGCTCCTAAAATCCCTCCCACTTTCTCTTGTTGAAGCCCCTCTCAACCTAAACATGTATATAAATTGTGATCCTCATTTCCTCCTTATGTAAAGGATTTCACCATCTGAAATAGGTCATCGTGGAATTTGCGCTCTAACTCTTTTTCTACGAAGTTTCAGAAGTAGAATTTTTTATGAGGCAACGCTAAAATCCTGAGGAAGCTTCTGTAAAAATTTCAGATCAACGTGCACAACATTTTTGGAGATATTATCTGTGGAAGTCAAGGTTTTTGCAGGCTCCTGAAATTCATCTCAAAGAAGTGACCTTGGTAAATTCGTCATAACTCTCTCTCTGAGTATCGGATTGGAATTACATAAAATTTGGTGGATAGTGCACAGTATTTAATTTTACCTCTATTAATTTCAGAGCCAAATGAAGAAACAGTTATACATGGCATGCCATACAAGTACGCTCTACTGAAACAGTCCATAATTATGGCATTGTGAGAGATTGGGTATAAATCTCTCTTGAAGAATCAAAATTGGGTTAGACCTATGGCACTGGAAAAAGGACTCAGGGCACTACTACAGGACCTAAAATCAGATATTGAGGATCTGAAATAACAAAGATACACCAGATTCAATATCGAGCTCCAAGAAGGCAAGAAAAAGCTAGATCATGTGTTGTCAAGGGTTGCAAAGGACCAGACTTTCTACGGCAGAAAAGCAAAGCAATGTGTAGCAGAGGGTAGCATGATAAGAGCAACAACCAAGGTCCATAACAGCAGTAAGAAGTTCATCATATGAAGTCTTCAAGTGGGTAGCACTGCATACAATCATTATAAAGGTATCATTGTACTTAGTCATTATAAATACATTATTGTGCAAATTGTACTAGTGTCTATCTGCCAAGGGTTGAAGAGGCAGTGTTGGGAGGTCTACGATCATCATTAGGTGGTTGTGTCAAAGTTAGGGTTATGGTCTAGTATATCTTCTTCTTCTGCATCATTCTATATCATTGTAAAGTGGACCATTTTCCCTAGTACGGGAGTCCATTCTTCTTTTATTTTTCTATAGGGTGCTAGGGTGGTGCTAGGGTGAGTTGTAGCTCATTGGGTGTTGGGGCATCCATTCAGTTGACTACTGAAGGATCTCGGGCGTTGGAGCGTCCATCCAGTGGGAGCTGGAGAAGAATGCTTTTCTAGATTCTAGGAAATTGGAACTTTATTTTCAATTGGAGTTGAATATTAAAGAATTATTAGAAAAGCATTAGGTGGTTTTTTTCCCGGAGTGGGTTTCCACCTTAAAAACTGTGTGCATTTGTGTTCCTCTTTTTTGCTACTATCATTGTACAAACACTGATAATAATTGAAGATTAACTGATGCTCTAATTGAAAGTAATACTGATTCACCCCCCCTCTCAGTATTTCCAACAAATGGTATCAGATCTTGGTTCCTTCAATAGCAGTTTAATAGCTGGAAGGAGGTCATGGAGCATACCAAGAATGGTGTACCTCTATTCAATGAAAATAATTATGCACTATAGAAAGGAAGAATGGAGGTCTATCTCTTGGCGCAAGGTTACAAAGTATGGGACACTGTTCAAAATGGATTTACATCAACTACGGATGAACAAGGTAAGAAGAATTTGGTAAATGATGCAAAAGCAAAGAATATTATTATCAATGGACTTATTGAATCTGCTTATCATAAGGTGTTGGGTTGTAAAACTGCCAAAAATGTATGAGACAAGCTTGAGAATATATATATGCAGGTGACTGAAATGTCAAAGAAGTAAAGCTTCAAATCTATAGAGAAAAATTTGAGCAACTCAGAATGATAGAAGATTGCAACATTGTTGCATACTTCCAATACATTGATGAATAACTAATACTCTGGAAGGATTGGGAGAGCCAATTGATGAGAAGACTATTATACGGAAGATTCTTAGAACGTTACCAGGGAGATTCAACCCAAAGGTATTGGTCTTAGAATCCAGTGACTATCTGGACAAACTCAGCAAAGAGGAATTACAAGGAGTTCTCATAGCATATGAAATGAGAATTGATGAAGAAGAGGGTACTTCACATCTAGAAACTGTGTTCGTTGTATCTATGAAAACCAATAAGGATAAACAACCTTCAATTGAAAAGACATGCACCTGCAAGTGTGAAGAAAAGGGAGATGATGAAGAAGGTCTTTCAAATGAAGAATATGCTTACTATTGGACATTGGATAAACCAACACTCCCCGTGTGTTTCGCGACATGGACTAACCACCTTTCGTGGATCCTTATCTCTGGCGATGCGATCGTTGACTAACACCTACGGGTTTTGGTCTAACGGCAATCGTGATTCCCAACAAGTGGTATCAGAGCGTAGGTCACGAGTTCGATACACACCCGGCTCGCGTTGGGGGGGAGATTGTTGGACATTGGATAAACCAACACTCCCCGTGTGTTTCGCGACATGGACTAACCGCATTTTGTGGATCCTTATCTCTAGCGATGCGATCATTGACTAACACCTGCAGGTTTTGGTCTAACGAAAATCGTGATTCCCAACACTTACTTCACGAGAAAACTAAAAATTGGTAAGGGAAAATTCAAACGTAAACTTCCATTGATATGTTTCAGTTGTAATGAGGTTGGGCATTTTGCAGCAAAATTTCCAAACAGAAGTGATGGAAGCTCAAAAGGAAAGAAAGGCTTTAAGAAATTCAACAAGCAAGGATCCAAAAGGAACTTTCTCTCTAAAGAAGATAGCTCATCATCCAATGAAGAAAGTGATAGCAAAGAAGAAGCCAATGAGAGAGTATTGTTTATGGCCAAGCACAATAAACAAGAGGTATCAAACAATGAAGAAGAAGGATGGACCATAGAAGAATTTTATGAGGAAGAAATCAAGCTTATAAAAGATCTCAAGGCGGAGAAGATCCATTCCAATACTCTTGAAGAACAAGTTCAAGGTCTCAAAATTGAAGTTGAAGAACACAAATTCATTGAAGAGTCACTTCAAAAGAAGTTGGAAGAAAGCAACCAAGAAAGGGAAGAATTAGAAGCTGAAGTAGTCTTGCTACGTGAGGAAGTGAAGAAAGGAAAAACTATCCAAAACTATGCCAACAGCTCAAGGGCATTGGAAGAACTCATCAACAATCAACGACCTTACAACGACAGAACTGGCATCGGTTACAAAGAAGAAGAAGCAGGACCTTCTACAACAAAATAAAATGAACCTATGAGATTTGACATTTATGTAGACTTCACTGGACAAGATTCACAACAACAGCCTTGGAAGACAATTCCTTGACGGAAATTTCCATCTAGTTACCAACATATTTTTTATGGCTAATTTTATTCATGTGGAAAATTTGGTCATAAAGCTATAGAATGTCACACGTACCCTAGGAACGAATACAATTCTAGGAGATCTGTCAAATATGAACCTCCCAGGGCTCAGCAAAACATCATTAGATTTGAACATTTAAGAAATAATATTGAATGTTACAAATGTCGAAACTTTGGACACATAGCCAAAGACTGCAGACTTGAAAATCCTCCAGAAGAATCTTCGAAGCCATAGAACAAAAGAACATGGAAGAAGAAGAAGAATGATAATTGTGCTCTCGCTTTCAAGGCTCAAAAGAACAAAGATGTGTGGCATGTTGATAGCGGTTGCTCAACGCATATGATTGGAGATAGAAATAAATTTGTACCTCTGAAAGAGAAGAAGGATGGAACCGTGTCCTTTGGAAATGATGGATCTTCAAATGTTATGGGATCGGGTACTGTCACTCTTAGAAGCAAAGAAGCTCTAGCCAATAATGTTCTATTGGTTGAAAACATGAATCACAATCTACTCAGTGCTGGACAAATGTGTGATCAAGGACACACAATACTATTCAACTCCACAAAATGTGAAATCAGGAAAGGCATGTTTGGTGAAATTGTGGCTATAGCAAGTCGAGCTCCAAATGACATATATGTTCTGGATGAAACAACTAAAGCATGTCTAATAGCTAAAGAGGATGATACAATAATTGGTAGCAATGATTATCGACTAAGTAAGAATTTTGCTACAAAGGTGCAAAGTGATTTTGAGATGTCTTTACTTGGTGAGCTAACATACTTCTTAGGGCTTCAAATATATCAGAAAGAGAAAGGAATATTTATATGTCAAGCCAAGTACATCAAGGAAATGCTCAAGAAATTTAAAATGGAATATTGCAAACCCATCCTTACTCCAATGGTAACAAGTTGCAAATTGAGCATAGACGACTCATCTAAGGATGTGGATCAAAGGTTGTACAGATCTATGATTAGTAGTCTTCTATATGCAACAGCCTCCCGACCAGATGTTATGCAAGCATTTGGACAACTATAAATATTCCAAGCAGCACCAAAAGAATCACATATTAAATATTCGCCAGCATTGGAATATCTTCACTAGAAGCTTGGGATTCTTCCAAGTTCTCATTAGATTTTAATTTTTCAGAATATAAAGGGGGAGTGGAAGTAGATTACAGGTCTGCAGGACGGTTGTGTTTCAGGGGGAGTGGAAGTGTGTATAGGTCCGTAGGATGGTTGTGTTTCAGGGGTAGTTACCCTTTTCCATTGATGTCAAAGGGGGAGAGAAAGTTGTAGGAAGAGGTGTCATGATCGCAGGGGGAGTACTTGTGTTGCCATTAATGCCAAAGGGGGAGATTGTTGATCAGCGGTTGTCATTGATGTCAACCCAAGCAGCACTAGGGGCTAACCCAATATTGCATGGGAACTTTGACCTACCAAATTAATATATTCTGGGTCAATAATGCATTTTTATGGTTTCTACTTTTCGAGATGTTTCCGTTGATATATGGCACGCCATGTAATTATTCATGGTTCGAGAGATATTCATGTTTGAAGTTTGTACCCCCAGTTAGTGGGCTAAAACCCCATGGGGTTGGGGCATGGGTCTTTGAAAAGTCATAATTAATATTTTTTAAGCTCCTAAAATCCCTCCCACATTATCTTGTTGAAGCCCCTCTCAACCTAATCATTTATGTAAATTGTGATCCTCATTTCCTCCTTATGTAAAGGATTTCGCCATCTGAAATAGGTCATCGTGGAATTTGCACTCTAAATTTTTTTCTATGAAGGTTCAGAAGTAGAAATTTTTATGAGGTGAAGCTGAAATCATGAGGAAGCTACTATAAAAATTTCAGATCAAGATGCACAAACTTCCTCTCTGGTCTGCTGCAAATGGATGGTCTGATTGATCCTTCTCTGCATATCATTTTCTTCAGCTTGGACTTCCTGAAGGAGTTTCATGACTGGAACTCCTAAAAATGTTGGGAAAAAAACATCCATGCCATAGACCAGCTGATAGGGGGACATGTTGATTGAATTTTTGGTGGTTAACCTGTCAGCCCACAAGGCATGAACAAGCTTACCATGCCATACTTTCTGATTCTGCTCCAACAACTTTTTGATGATGTTGATCAAGCTCTTGTTGGAGGATTCAACAAGTCCATTTCCTTGGGGGTAATAGGCAGTGGAGTGGCCCAAGGTGATCTAATATTTATGGCAAAAATCAACCATCCTCTTGGATTTAAGGGCAACAACATTTTCCGTGACTATTTTTCTAAGATTATGCCCAGCGGGCCCCGCAAGATCCCCACACCTTTGTAAGGTGTCTCGGGACTTGTACGATGTCATGGAAGTGTTAATTCCATCACTCAATCCCTTCCATAGGATCTACATGAATTTTTTACTCATATGGAGACCCATGCAGTCATTTATGTGCCCCCACACCAACTGGGAGCACCACAAGTCTACTACTTGGAGAACAAGGGGCCACCCCTAGTCCATCATATTTTGACTATTTTATTCCTCATTATGGAACTTCAGGATATTATTAGGCCTTTGGAGGGCCCCACGACATGTACATATTATTATTTGGCCCCCTGAGAGGCTTATTTTTCAATTTATGAGCCGATTTGGTGCGCATGTCACCTATAGGGGTTTTATTTACACATTATTTTATCCTTAGGGTATAATGTAGGCTCATAGGCTAATTCAAAGTCCTAAGAGGGGTATATATTTATGTTAGCTACATTTAGTTGTATCATCACTTCACTTGGGATTTCTCTATCTTTAGAGAATTCCATGTTTCTTCTTGGAGGATTATTTTGGATAAATGGATGAATTTTGATGTATGGATTTGGGCTATTTTTATCTTGGATCTTCATTTTTTAAAATATGATGATGATTGGATATACTCTCTAACATTGTAAGTGAATTTTAATGATATATTATTGTTTTTTCATACTTTTGAACTTCACTATAATTAGGGCTAGTTGTTGCATCATTGTAATGTGGAATTGAGTGTCTATTTAGCTCGTTTAATGTATGGGCCACTTTTAGATGAATGAAATGTCCTAAAGATTGTCTTATCTCAGTAATATTGCACCATTTTTATGACTTATAAATTCTTGAAGGCCAATTTTCTTCTTTTTCCCTTAACATTAGAGGAAGTTGACTTTTTGGGCATCCTTAATCAAGAAGTTGAGTTCTCAATCATTATCATCCTTGACTCCATATCTCCAAGGGAAATAAGCATTGGTCCCTTAAAAGGGTGGTAATTTTCCCTTTATTTTTCACCTTTTTCCCTTTTTCACCATGTTTAACCCTGACAGATCACCTAGGGAATCAATTTCCTGAGAATTCACCCACAGGAAAAATTTGATCTCTTGGAGGCTACTACGTTGGTGGGTCCCCTCCCTCTCCTTTGAATGTGAGGCAATTTCAACAGTGAAATCTCTAGAAATCCCAAGCCCTAGCTCTAGGACCAAGTTAAGCCTATGCATCCCCAAGGCTAGACCTTGATAAGATCAATTGGACCTTTTGAAGCAAAAAAAAAAAAATTGATCCTTTCCCCTCACATTTTCCAGGATGGGAACATCATTGGTTGCTATATTCCATCCCCGAACCTGGGTTGGGTCCACTTGGTCCCATTTGGTCTCGTTTCTTATCAAACACTAATCATTAAGGGGTATTTGGGAAACCAATTTCATATAGGATTTTAGGGATCAGTAAGTACCTCTTCAAGTTGTATCCTTCTCCCTTATCCTCACCCTTTCTCCCTTGGAAGGCAAGTTCCTTGTTTAAAGAGAAAACAAGCACTATTTCTTCACCTCCTCCTTAGAAAAGGGTTACTCAGATAACTTCACACTTATCCATTGACATATCCTTTATAAGTGGCTTCCCAAAAACATTGATACTCCTCTTATTTTTGAAATTCGTAAAGAGAATGGAATCTTAGCTGTGGTAATAATGAGATAAGCCTCCACTGTTGTCATTTGTCTAGAAGTTGCCCTATTAGGAACCCCTTTAGGTCCCATATTGGTTTGAGTGGTAACACTTTCTGGAGTCATTTTCTAGGAGTCTTTTTCTCCATATGAAAATATTGATATATAATTTTTGGTGCTCCAATGGAATAAAGAAGCCCTAGTTCTTCCTTAATCCCTAAGGTCAATGCTTGAAGGGTGAAGCAAGCATTTTTCAAGGAAAGTTCATTCACCCTGGTGAATTCCATGTCATTAAGGACCTAACAACATGTTGACCACGTATATTCCTATCATAGATATGATAGGGATCTTGATATATCCCTCATCGAAATCCATGAAGAATATGCCAAAGTTCGATGAGGATCTGCATTCTGTAGCCACTCACGTGGTAAGGTTCATGGGGTATCTTTCAAAGAAAAATATAACTCAACCTTGTGACCAAATGGAATTTTTTTTCATATCCATTTCCCCCCATACCAATTGGCTTGAGCCATGTAAACCTAAAATCATTCCTTATCTTCTGATGTTGACTACGCACTTCTTGTTGTGTGAAGGGTCGGGTTTCTAATCTCATGAAGACATATGCCAAATATTGGATGTGGCCCTTTGAGAGGAGGAGGATATTTAATATGGTTTTGTGCTTAAGGAATATTTTCTTGATCCTTTTCCAAATAATTATGATAAAGTGATTAATGCATACCTTGAGGATAGTGCTGAAAAAGAGACTCATGAATTAGAAAGCATTTCCTCTAAGGATAATGATGACGAATATCCGGACCCCGAAAGCCCCCCGGCATTGGAAGAATGGATGACGAAGTATGAGAAGTCTTGCAGGAAATTGATGACCACATATAACTCCCAAGATATTTTCTCCTACTATTGTGAGAAATAGAAAAGTCTCTACAACATGAAGTGTGAATATAAAAAGATTCCTACCAATGACCTCCTTCTTGAAACATTCCATCAAAATCATTTAGTAAATACCTAAGATCTCATTCTTCGAGAATGGATGAAGGAGGAAAAGTCTTCCATGTCTAAATAAGAGAATGAATGTCATCCTAACTAACACCAAATATCCAGTGAATAATGGGATTATTCTAAGGAATATCATGATAGTCAAATAAATGAAGAATCTATGAATGAGTATTGGGTTATTGATTGGGGAATTGGGTATGATTATAACAATGAAGACCCCATAGTCTCTCAAATCCATGATAATGAACTCAGGAAGGAAGAAGATACTCCTCCCCTTTGGAACAACATTTTTTTCCCTTACGAACCCCTCCCTAGTGATTGGAAGGGTCTCTTTCTTATGTTCCAACATGATTCAATCAAATAAGAGCCTTCTAAAACTGTGGGAAATTTTGATGAATCTAATATGAAGAAAATAGAGGAAGAATCATCACTAATACGTGCCACCGATACAGGTTTTTTCTTCATGTTTGATCATTCCTCCCTTTTTCGTGTCCCTTCACCCGATATGGATGCTTGTGACAGGGTTTGTACCCCTATTTTTGATGAAGATCTAGTTTCCCTTATGAGAAAACAAGAATCATGGTTTTTTCCCGAATACAACGATGAGTCCACTTCTTATTTTCCCAATGACCAAAATAGTATCATCCTAAATATGCATGAGTCATTTACCCCTTCTTACCTTAAGGATGATAGGACTAAGATAGTTCTTCATCGAAGATTCATATACTTTTGCATTGACATGTCCATCTCCTGGTTGGAGGATCAAATCAAATCCTCTCGATTGATGTCTATTCCTTCTTCCAATTTTCCTTTCTATGACATATGGGTCTCTTTTTTTCCTACCTCATGCCCTCATGACCCCTCATCTAATCATTACCACTTGTATTGTAAGGTTCATTGCAAAAATAATCATGGAATCATGCGTTATTATATTGATCAATTGATATTTTGGTTGCATTGGGTCTATGATTATACCTAGTACTTGACATTGTATGTTATGCATGTTAGAGTAGGATGCATTGCATGATGATTTTTGCATTAAAACTAACCTCATATGATATATCTCATGATATATTAGTTGCATTTGAATTAAAAATTGAATATTTTATTACTTATTGATTTGATGAGCTAATAAAAAGCATGGGTGATCATAAGACACTGTAAAAACATGATGCCATGCGGCTTTAATCATTGACGTGTGCATATGATAGGTCTACGGTGACCAAGAGATTTTTGTAGTTCTCGTGACCTCTCATTCGAATATCCTTTCCCACTTCTTCAAAAGATCACATCTGAGTTGGAGCCATATTTTACCCACCACTTCATGGGTGATCTCCCTAGGAGAATTATTTCTCCATGATGGACCTCACCAAGTAGCCAGGAGCCCTTTGTAGCCTTCTTCTAGCTCTTCGTGCCATTTCTCTGCCACCTGAGCCAGGAATGTCGAACCTCACCCATATGTATTGATTGTATGTTTGAAGGTGGTCCTCCATAATATAAAGGTATGCCTTTTCATTTGGTAATTGATTATTGGGTTTACTTATCATGGATACTTATAGACATGGATTGATGGGTGGATTTGATGGAAAGAGTGGGCTTATTTTGTGCTCTTGTCCCCTTGATCTCCTTTGGATTTTACCCTTAGATATTAGTCCCGTGGGATCTCCTTTATTGACCATTTGGTTCTAGGGTGGTACTACTTGGGAAACCCCGACTTTGGGTGCGTGGTCCCACTCCTTTATCATATACGTTACTCCCCTTCCACTCATTATACCCCCAGTTTTCATCATTTCTCCCACCTGGTTCCACATGGGGTTAGCCTCCCTATCCCCTTCCCCCAACTTGGTCAAGCCTGGAATGATGCCCCGAAGGTTGAAGCAATTAAAAGAAAAGGAAAAATCATAATTGGCCATACTTAACATGAAATTGTACCACAAAATGACAAATATGGATGAGAAAAAAATAATTACCACGTGGGAAAAATCCAATAGATGAGCTATTCCTGATACCCATGGCCATCACCCTTATTCCATAGGCCCTATATGAGCCTTTTTTGTCATACAGGAACCCATAATTGTCCCAACACCTAGAGGGAAATGAACTACCCTATCTTAAATGGGTAATCATTGCTACATCTGACACATCATGCTCTTATACTAGAGCCCCGAGTAGTTAATTAAATAAAATGCATAAAAGGAAAAAGGCATATAAATAAGGGTAGAAAAATCATACTCGGGACACCTCATGTACCACAATTTCTCCCTCCTACACATTATATACCTTGGTTTGGGCTTCCCCTTATCTGGCTACCCCTATGCCCCAATATAGATTGGTGTGGGCTTCCCCTTATCTATAAATTGTCCTATAGATTGCCTTACCTCAATAATATTGCACCATTTGTATGAATTATAAATGCTTGAAGGTAATTTTTCTGCTTTTCCCCTTAACATTGGATGAAGTTTACATTTCGAGCCTCCTTGATCAAGAAGGTGAGTTCGCAATCATTATCATCCTTGACTCTAGATCCCCTAGAGAAACAAGAACTGGTCCCTCAAAAGAGCGGTCATTTTCCCTTTATCTTTCACATTTTTCCATTTTTCCCCAGGTCTAGCTCTGATACGTGACATAGGGCATCAATTTCCTGAGAATTCACCCACAGGAAAACTTCAATCTCTTAGAGGCTATTGTGCTAGTGGGTACCCTCCCTCTCCTCTAAATTTGAGGAAATTTCAATGATGGAATCTCCAAGAATCCCAAGCCCTAGCTCTAGGACCAAGTTTTGCCTAGGCATCCCCAAGGTTATGCCCTAATAGGATCCATTTTACCTTTTGAAGAAAAATTTATTATTTGATCCTTTCCCCTCACCTTGTCTAGGACAAGAACATCAATGGTTGCTATATTCCATCCCTGAACCTAGGCTGGGTCCACTTGGTCTCATGTGGTCTCGTTTCCAATCAAAGACTAATCATCAAGGGCTATTTGGGAAACCAATTTCATATAGGATTTTAGGGATTGGTAAGTACCTCTTCAAGTTTTATCCTTCTCCATTAGCCTCACCCTTTCTCACTTGGAAGGAAAGTCCCTTTCTTAAAAAGAAAGAAAGCACCATTTCTTCACCTCCTCCTTGGGAAAGGGTTACTAGGATCACTTCACCCTTATCCATTGACATATCCTTTATAATTGGCTTCTGAAAAATATCAGGACTCCTCCCATGGGTTAAATTTTGTAAATAACGGAGAATATTAGCCGTTGTGACAGTGGGATAAGCCTCCACCGTTGCCCTTAGTCTAGCAGTTGCTCTATTAGGAACCCCTTTAGGTCCACTTCTAGTTTGAGTGGTAACAGGTCTAGTGCCATTAAATTGAGGTAGGCTCTGCCCATAGTTCTGTGGCATATCATTTAGTGGTGCCTGGAAGATCAATGGAGCATAACGAGTTGCCATGATAGTGGTCTTAGATGTAGTTGTTCTTGATGTTGTACTTGATGATGAAGATGAAAGAGGCGGTGAAACTGTGATCTAATGGGTTGTTGTGAATGGAGGAGTATAAATAGCAGAGACAATTGGAGCAGAACATTATGGAGGGCTCAAAGGAAAGGTAATTGGAGGAGTAGAAGATGTAGGGATTGTCTACTGAAATATAGGTGATTTCTCAGTAACCTCTTGCAATTGATTAACCAAGTGCTCAAACTTATGATTTTTTTACAAAATATCTTTGTTATACTTTAAAACTAAAAAAATTTGAAATGTAATATAGGGTTTTATTCTTTACTCATCAAGGGTTGTCTCAGAAACAAAAGATTCAGATTTTTTTCTAAAAATACTTTTCTCAAATGACAAATCAAACTCAATGTCTTCAATTGTTACAATACTCTCAGGAAGGGTGTAAGATCTCTCTAAAGGGTTATTATTGGCTTCACCTTCTTCAAACCTCTTCTTTCTAAGAAATTTCTTAGAGTCACTTACAACTTTAGGGGGATCAAGATCTAGATGTGATCTTGTATGGATCATTCTATAAGCTAGATTTCCAAGCAATCTTCTTACAGTATTTCCTAAATATAGATTTTTGGTGAAAAATTCATCCCAATTGACACCTAACTCATTGTCACCCATAGAAGCTATATCTAATCTTTCAAAACAAAGGTTTATCCACAAAAAATGTAGCCTTCATTCCCCAGCAGCGGTGCCAAAATGTTATCACTCAGTAATTTCCCTAAGCTAAGCAGAGAAATTCAAAGGTAACCATAAAACCACTTTAGGCTAGAATCTATCCCTTCTAGCCTTGGAGAGGGCTCTCTCACTTATGTTTCTCAACTAATCTAATATTAGGCTAGGTATAGTGCTCAATAAGGTCTGATTTTCAAAGGTTTGATGGTAAGAAAAGGGACAGATCCATTAGGCATGGAGTCATGTCAAATTTATTATTTTTCCAGTGATAAGATGAATATAAAAAGAGTTTTCAGTGGAGCAAGGTGTTTATTTTTGTGTAGCTTGGGAGGTACTCCAAGACCTAGTGTTCGAGGGTTGGAGGTCAAAGCGCCACAAATGGGCTTTTGGGCTTAATTTCCAAGATTATGGGTCTCACACATCGATTTTTGGTCCAAAACCATGATGGATTTATGACATGTGAAGGATGAGGATGATAGTGCTCATCGAGATGAATCTGACGCATCAAAAATCATCCAATTCTGACTTGTTGTTGAGGAGAAATGAATTTTTGAAGTTGAAAAGTAATTATTGGTTTTTAAGTCATGTAGCCTTGAAGTAAAATTCGTCCAATAGATGTGTCTCTTCAAATATTAATTAGATCCCCTCATTTGGTTATAAAATTAGGGTGAAGGCTAGTCATTTGAAGATATACAAGAAGCATATTTCATAGTATACACATCAAGAAAGGCCAAGTGCAAGAAGCGCAAGTACGGGAATGCAAGTTCAAGTTCAATGCGTGAGTGCAGGAAGTGCGAGTATAGGATGTGAGTACAGGAATGGGAGTACAAGAATGTGAGTATATGGACATGTGAGTGTAGAAATCATGAGTACAGGAATGCAAGTACAGGAATGCGTGAGTGCAGGAAGCGCAAGTACAGGAATGCAAGTACAGGAACATGAGTGCAGGGACATGTGAGTGGAGGAAGTGTGAGTAAAATAACATGACTATAGGAATGTGTGAGTGCAGGAATTCAGATGCAAGAACATGAGTACAGGAACACGTGAGTGCAGGAACACACAAGTATAGGTAGCACAAGTGAGGATTGAGCATGTAAGAAACTGCACCAGGGTGTCGCAGATGTTTTGTAGGGGTGATTATGTATTGTATTGATGTGTTAAGGTTGAATTGATTCTAGTGGATGGTGTCCTAAAAGAGGATAGTCTAGAAGTTTATTAGCAATGAAAAGGAAGGTTTTCCTAGGTGGTTGGATTCCCTAACTAGGTGCAGATGTTATAGCGTGGACTTGGTCTCTCGTGGATTGTTGGAGGGAAGAATGAGAGTAGACCAAGTGTGGAATGATATTGGACACTTATGTTCTGTTGGAGGACAACATGATAGTGTCTAAGTAGGTGTCGAAGTGTAGCACCTTGGTGCACAAAGGTGATTACTAGCCTAGAATTTGTTGAGCTCAAGGGTCTAATCAACTAGGAGAAGGATTTGTGAGCCTAATAGTTGTGTGTGGATAAGGACTTCTACAACATATGATGGGAAGACCTCCTAGCCTATGTTCATTTTGGGAGATGGACATATTGTAGTGATAGGTGGAATCCCTTCGTGCCCTATGTTGGTCTTCATCGTTGAAGCTCAAGAAGACCATAGTAGGCTGAAGTCCCTAAGTAGCTGAGGAAAGTAGTGGGAATATTGAGAGTTTTTCACAAGTGGAACTTTGAACAGCTCAATAAGAGTCTCGATGTGTTGTGCCCTTGATGGATGAAAGGAAAACTAGAAAATAGATTGGGCAGCCTAGATTCAGTGGCTATATGGACTTGGAGCATTGATAGAGGGAGGAATTGCATATCGAAAGCCGAAGGACTTGGAAGGTATAGGGTATGAACAAGAGGATGTGGAAGCATGCTACAGCCATATGATCAGAGTATCTTGTTTTGTATCTTGTACTAGTGGTTGTATGAGGGCCATTATTCCTGGTATAGGGGCCCTAGACTGTTGTATTGTATTTTTTTAATATAATGAAGTTGGGTTGAAAAAATAAAAAGTTGTCTATATTCTGTGCATATGTGATTTACTGTTATTTATATTCTGCTGTGAAAAGTAGTTATGTTGTGATTCTTGGTTTGGTAACATTAGTGATTTTAAGACTCTAACCTAGACCCAAGGTCATGGAAATTCAACATGGTATCGGAGCATATCTAAGCTACTTTGAGGGAAATTGAATCAGAGTATGCACAACAAAGCAACTTAGAGGTAGCTTTCAGTGTCTAGATTATGGAGCTGAGGGTTCATTTGAAGACATGGAGATGTGGTCTTGGCAGGCTACATGGCAAGATAGGTTGGGAGTTCTGGTGGATTGGTGGTGAGTCTGGTGAACAACAGTTTATTGTAGGGCATACTGTTGATCGTGGACTTTCATTGATTTTTCATGGATGATTGGGAAAGCTTGAGGATTTATTTGGCATGGAAAATATCAAGTTGATCAAGATGGCTTCATGTGATGGACTAGAGATTAGGGGGCTAGAGTCCTCATCGGATCGTGATGTTGTATCTCCAAGATTGGTGGGATTTTCACAAGTGGTATTTGATCCAGCATGATGAGTGTTTTTTGGATTGAGCCATTGGAGATCGTGTAGGCTCAAAGGGAGTCTAGCCTTAGAGGGAGAATCCCTATGGAGGTTTGGGATCTTCAGGTTCATATGTGATGAGGCAGAGGCACTACCAATATTTTTGGATTCATATATAAGGTATGTTGCAGTGATGATTTTTAGATGGGCTAATGTCGTCGGAGATGATGATGTTTATTCCCTAGTCTTGGAAGTACCTCCCTTGCTAAGAGGGAGTGTTGATTTTTATGTAGCTTGGGAGGTACTCCAAGCCCTAGCGTTTGAGGGTTGGAGATCAAAGCACAACAAATGAGCTTGTGGGCTTGAGATCCAAGCTTGGCGATTTTGCACCCATCGATGTTTGGGAAAAAACCATGATGGATTTATGACATGTGATGGATGGGGATGATAGTGCTCGTCGATACTAATCTGACGCATTGAAAATCATCCAATTCTGATTTTTCATTGAGGAGAAATGAATTTTTGAAGTTGACAAGTAATTATTAGTTTTCAAGTCATGTAGGCTTGAAGTAAAATTTTTCCAATAGATGTGTCTCTTCATATATTTGTGAGAGACCCTCATTTTTCTATAAAAGGAGGGTGAATTCAATTCATTTGAATATATCCAAGAATCATATTTCATATTCTACACATCAAGAAAGGCAAAGTGCAGGAAGCACAAGTACAGGAATGCATGAGTGTGCGAAGCGTGAGTACAGAAATGTGAGTACAGGAATGCGAGTACAAGAACGTGTGAGTGTAGGAAAGCGTGAGTGTAGGAAGCATGACTACAGGAATGCAAGTACAGGAACACGAATATAGGAATGTGTGAGTGCAGGAAGCATGAGTACATGAATGTGAGTATAGGAATGCGTGAGTGCAATAATGAAAGTGTAGGAACACGAGTATAGGAATGTGTGAGTGCAGGAACCCATAAGTGCAGGCAGCACGAGTGAGGATTGACCATGTAGGACACCACACAAGGGTGTCGTAGAAGTTGTGCAGGGGTAAGTATGTACTATATTTATGTGTTAAGGTTGAATATATTCTAATGGGTGGTGTCCTAGGAGAGGACAGTTTGGAATTATGTTATCAGCAAAGAGGAAGGGTTTCCTAGGTGGTTGGATGCCCTAACTAGGTGCAGATGCTACAGTGTCCACGTGATCTCTCATGGATTGTTGGAGGGCAGCGTGAGAGTAGACCAAGTGTGGAAGGAAATTGGACACTCATGGTATGCTGGAGGACAACATGATAGTGTCCAAGTATGTGTCGAAGTGCAACACCTTGATGGAAAAAGGTGACCACTAGCCTAGAAGTTGTTGAGCTCAAGGGTATGATCAACCAGGATCAGAATTGTGGAGCTAGAGACTTGTGTTTGGAGAAGGAATATTACAATAGATGATGGGCAGTCCTCCTAGCCTATGTTCATTGTGGGAGATGGAAATATCGCATTGATAGGTGGAATCCCTCTGTGCTTTGTGTTGGTCTTCATCCTTTCAGTACAGGAAGACCATAGTGGGTTGAATTCCCTTAGTAGCTTAGGAGTATTAGTGGGCAGATTGAGGTTTTTTTACAAGTGTAACTATGAAACACTCAACGAGAGTCTCAATGTGTTGTTTCCTTTATGTAAAAAGGGACAACTAGAGAGAAGATTAGACAACCAAGATTCAATGTCCATATGGACTTGGAGCTTTAATAGAGGCAAGAGTTGTAGATCGGGAGTCGAAGGACCAGGAAGGTATAGTGTACGACCAAGAGGAGTTGTGTAATCATGCTACAACCAGATGGTCAGAGTATATTTTTTTTTATCTTGTACTAGTGGATTTATGAGGGCCATTACCCTTGGTACAGGAACCCTAGACTGTTGTATTATATGTTGTTAATATAACGAAGTTGGGTTAAAAAATTAAAAAATTATCTATACTTTTTGCATATGTGATTTACTGTTGTTTATATTTTGTTGTGCATTTTTTTTTTTATATTCTTGGTTTGGTAACGTCAGTGATTTTAAGACTCTAACCTAAACCCCAAGGTCATGGAAATTCAACACAAGGTAGGTGTCAGTTCACAAAGGTGGCTTATTATAGGAAACCTCTAAGCTCCTCATTCATTTGTCAACCCGGGGCAAGTTTTCTTATTTCAAGAGTGTAGGCACAATATATGCAAGTGAGATCGAATGATAGTTACTCTATATTGCATATGAAAAGGATTATCTAATTCTCGAAGTTCAATCATCTCAAAAAGAAGTGAAATGGTATAATGTCGCTAACTACTCTGTCTAGCTCAGAAGGAGAGAAACCTATGATTGAATAGCATAATAATGAATTGAACAGCAATATTAATGAATTGAATAGAAACTTGAATGAATTGAACATAAATCACTTATATAATTTTTTCAATGGAATTATCTTTGAAAACTAACTAATTGACATCTTTCTGCAATTAATCAACAATTAGATGCCTTATTGTAATGAGGAAATGATATAATTCTTAGAAATAGATAACATTGAACAGTAATTACTCTAAGATTCATAAAGCAAAATGAAATCATCTAACAGTGAGAGAACATTATTATAAACCAGAAAGCATGAATACCAAACTATTCTGAGGAAAGAGAAACTGTAACCTCATGCGTTTCTATTTTATCAAGTGGAAAGGTAATTAAAAAATTGCATCAGATAACTAGACATCAATTCTGTAACTAATGCACAGCACGAAAATTGCAAGGAAACTCCCAGGGGCTAGGCCCAAACCAAGAGAAGTTCTAACGCAATGAAAAACTCAAAAGATGATTGTTCAAAGCATCAAAATTCTTTATTAAATAGAAGGATAATACAGGGATACAATTGAATAGTTCTTTCCTGATATGTTGATTACAGAAGGAAATTCCTATTCAACTCCCCTATCTAATTCATCCTTGGTACTTTTAAAGGTGTTTTTATGCAGTGGGACGATATTTTCCAAATGACAGCCTGCTGCTAATGGCTGTCATTTGGGTTCTCGAGCTTGGATTCGTCTTCTGTCTTCTGTCCATTTCTGGGAGTTACTGAGATTCGGTGAGTCTCTTTATGCCAGCCATATTTAGTTAATCGTTGGTTTGGTTGCTCTGCTTTCTTGTACACATAGATATAATAAGTCAAATTCCTATTATAAAATGTTCCCTTTGTTGTTAGCCCAATTGTCCTGATTTTCATAAATATTCTTTCTCTTTATTGTTGAGATGAGGAATAATTCCTAAAAATGTATCATAATTCGAAGTAATCATAGGGTGAAAACATACCTTAATTCTGGCCCAACAGTAGGTAGTCTTGATGATGGAATTAATTTTTTGTAGGAGGATGAGTGTGAAAAAAATGAAAACAATGCAAAGAGTGTCAAATTGTAGATAAATTATGAATTTTGTTTCAAGAAGAAAACATAAATCACTTGGTAAACTAAGTTAGAGCACCATTAGATGAAATCTGAGATCAAATTTTGGTTCTTCCAAGCATGAAGAGATACAATTAAGAGATGAAAATTAAATGACCCAAACTTAAAACAATAAATAATCACAACACCATCAAGTTATGACACAAGAATCTCTGCAAGTCACCTTCATTCTTTCATTCACTGGCAAGTATTCATAAAATTTACAACATACACCAAAATATCTTCTTCTCTAATCCAACAAATATTTTACTCTATTAAATTTACATCATAAATAAAAAAAAATCAATCGGTTCTTACCTCTAGGGGTTGAATTCCTCATTTGGATTATTGTTTCTAATTTCTGTAATGAAAATAGAACTTAATTGCTACAGTCTAGGAACTGCACAACTAGATCTTTTTAAGCACCTTAAATTGACTCCTCAGCCTCAAAATGAGTTCATGAGTTATTTATGGTTTTATTATAGTTACTAACACTTAAAAAACAAATTTCATGATTTTTTGAAAAATATAAGTAGATACAAACAAACTCAATCTGGAAGTGCTACGCAAACTCCAACTTCTTCAGAAAGGTAGAAACAAAGTGCAAAAGTGTGGCGCTTGATGGTTTAGATGTTTGCGGTACATACATTCATCACCATGCCCAAAATGAAAAATGTCCACCTTCACACCAAAAACTCTAATTCAAGCTAGAGCACAAAAAACTACAAAGCTTCTTCTTCAAAATAGCTTCAAATTTTTAACTAGATGTGCCTGCTATAGCAGCTTTATGAAAGACAATATTGCCTGGAACTTTAAACCAATAAACAAACATACTTTAAGCAAGAGTCAAAAAACAAAATTATGCTACTTTACCCTTCCATCATTCAAATCTTGGTTTTCTTAGCCAAAATTTCTAATTTTCCTCTGTCTTTCTCTTGTAACTCCATTAAATTTTTTTTGGTTTCTCTTAGTTCTTTTCTCATAGATAAATTCTTCCTGTACACATTCTTCTTTTTTTTGTGAAGTGGAAGGGATCTGTCACAACATGTATTTGGAATCATCCATGGAGGGTTTATAGATGTCCATAAGGTCACTCCATTTCTTCCTCATCTTTTCATCTTGTTTCTTGAGTTCAGACATCTCTTTGTGAGCTATTTTAGTTTCCTTCTAAACCTGTTGAAAGTGTCATTTCCCTCATCTACTTTCATCTTCTCCTCATCTCTCTATTATCTCCTCTTGCACTAGTTTCTCGTTTTGAATTTGTAGCTTCTTATATGAGGATATTGTAATCCTAGTTGTTGGTAACATTTCCTACTTAGTGTATTCTTTAATTAGTCTCTCCTTTCCCTTATCATTGATAGAAACTGGTGTAGCTTTAACTATAAGCACATATTTACTAGGTTGGGTTGTTTTTTCTAAAATAGTCTTCTTCACTTGCCTATTTGCTTGCTGCAATTGTGCAATCATGAAATGGGCCTTCTTCAATTGTTCTTGCAATTCTGCAATCTACATGACTTCATCGTCAATCACTTTGACTTCTGGTATGGTCTCCATGGTCTCAAATGTTTGTTCCAAGGGCATCCTTTGGGTAGCAGACCTAGTGAGAGGTTTCTTAGCGACAACCATCACCTCTGGAGAAAATTGTAGTTTCTTTCCTTTATTATTTGCTATAGATTGTATCATAGAAGAGGATCTCTTCACTAAGCTTCCATTTGGTGATTCAATATCCTTTACCACTACTGAGGGTGTCTCTTTCTTGCTCAAGGAACTAGTTGGCACATCATCCACTAATTTTGAAGAATCAACAAATTACTCACATTCAATGTTTCCTTTTACCGAGCTCCTCCAAAACCAATAACTTACTTAAGGAAAAATGAAATAGGTTGGGTTCTAATTGTCTTTTTTTCTTTTGAACCTTATCAGCCATCTTGTAGAGACTCCTAAATATGTAAAAAGGAAAATTTAAGGAGATTTTCCCGGTGAAATGCATTAAAAGACTCAAATGGTATTCATATACTCTTCCAAACCTTCCCTCACATGTGAATTACCTTTGAATAGCTTTCAAAATCTTGTTGTGATTTTCCAATAAATATTCTTTAGGCACAATGGACTCATACTCCTTTTCTATGTATTAAGGTTTCAAAAAATATTTGTAATGGGTGATATCAAGGGACGTGCCCTTGAACCATTATTCCCCCTGGAGGAGAATATTTGTAGTAGTTTTTATTATGATCTTTGTGATTGGAAAGGTAAGTTGTCCAATCTTAGCCTTCAATCCATCAAAAATCTTGGCAAACTCCTTAGTAAATTGTAGATTATACCCTTGAATATTTTCAGAAAAAATCATACACCCCACCTGCTCAAAATCCATTTTTATGGTTGGGTCTTCATTAATAAATGTGAGATATTATTGTTCAAACCAGAAAATAGTGCTCTCTTGTGCTTTCTTTCCTTCGGATTTGACATTATTTATTTTTTTAGCAGTGAATACTCTAGGGTTTAGGGTATATTTTTTTTTTGCAATTAATGTAAGATTGATGACAAGAAGGACTTCCCAAATTCAACCTCTAATGATGTTTAAAAATATAACTTTACACAAGAGACTATTTAAAACAAAACTCTTTCTGGAAAACCCTAAAACAATCTTACAAATGATTGATACTAGTGGAAAACAAATTTAGGGGCACGCGCAGTACCAGAAACGAAATGCACAAGGTAATGAGCTTCAAACGCTTCTTAAGCACAAAAAATTAATATGGGAGGCTTTAGTTCAGTTTGAACACATTGCATACCTTGCATATGGAATCTCTACAGAGGAAAATTAGGTATTGACCATGACAAATGTAGAAGAGAAAGGATTGTGTGGAAGTGCAACAATTAGGATAAAATGCAGTGGACTGAGGAAAGCGCAACAATTTTTGGAAAAGCACAGCGAAAAAAAATCGTAGTGAGGATGAGTTAACTATTTTTTGTTGGCTTTCTATGCTTTTGGTTGGCTTATTCATGCCATATAGAATTTATTCACAACCAAGGAACATAAATTAGCTTGATTTTTCACTTGTGAGAGGAGTTTGATCTTTGAATTGGAAAGAAACGTAGGAGTGTGTGGAAACAAAGCACCCTTGCCTCTTTTATGCAACAATGTAGTTCGATAACACCACAAGCTTCCGATGTGAATGAATAAGAATTGAGAAATATTAGATGAAGGAAATAGTGAAAATAACCTCCCAAAGCAGCCTAAAGTTGAATTGATGGCTGAAATTTCGGTTTCAAATTGTTATGATGAATGTGTAACACCTTGTATGGAAGCGCAACGTGTGGTAAAACGTAGAAGATTGTTCTTTTGACCATTATACTCTTGATGAGGCCATGACCGCTCATGAAATTACATATAAACTGACTCAAACACTTACAAATCTATGCCCAAACCTTTCTCATGATTTCTTTGATATAACTTGACCTCTAGACTTAGGTGAGTAACTCATAATGATCAACAATTTTGATTACATGACCCTTTACTACTATTCCATGGTGACCAATGACTCCCTATGAATTTCCCTTTAAAAATGATCTTTCATGAAATTAGACAGTTGAAAATTTATCAAAATAGACAGACATTGCATGACACTCAACCCCAAACTAAACCTTTTTAAACCATAATAGTCAGGTCATCACGACTGATATTTACAATTTGACCTCATATAATAGAAAGACTAACATGACTAAGATCTCTATAATATAAGACTCTAAAAAAAGTGAATACAACACACATTCAACAATATGAGTACCAAAGCCACCAAAATAGTTCAATTTATCCAGTACATATGAACATAACATATATTATAAGCATCCCAAGAATAGTCCCTAAAAATTTGTGATACATGCATGAAAATGTGTCAGATCATAGATATTAAATTAGGTGAAAGATCCAAGTACACACTTTCAATGCTGAGACACTAGCTCCAATAGTGTAGCATTAATTCACTTCTTGCTTCTCCAAAGAATAATTTTCTCTCCTATTCCAAGTAGAGAAGCCAAGACTATCTCTCCAAAGCTTAAGCCTCTAAAAGCCCCTTGCTTGAGTTATGAATTTGATTTTATAACAAGAGGAATTACCTTTCATATCCTCGTGAATCTTGGACTACCCTCATGACACTTGGAATTCTAGTATTTCCTTTGGACTTCTAAAAAATTCTTGAACTTCTAAATGACATTTGGTGTTATATACAATCTTTCTACATATATGACTATGTGACTCTTCATGTTCCACATATGTCTCTTGGACTTCCACACATTACATTTTGTCCTTTTCTTTGAAAATACATCATTACACTCCACATGATGATGTGTCATGACACATACATTGGCCATTATGATGACACTTGTACAAGTTACAATTTGACAATGATGGCATGGACTTCATGATGAGGTGGTGATGCCAAGTTGTCTTCCTTGTTGCTTCATCTTGCATTCTTGATGATAAATTTGATCCATGATTCATCTTCATGGAAGATCTTCTTTGTTTCTTATCTTCACACTCCAAAGGTTCTTGGATCAACATCGGAATCCTCTTAGTCATCGTTGAATGTCTTCTTTTTGTTTCGTTCTATGATCTACTTCATGTCTACATGACAGCTCTCTTTTTTTCCTCTTCTCCACAGGGATTTCTTTATTATTTCTCCTTGCTATATTCTCTTGAGCATCACCTTTTATTGCTATGAAGGTACTCCTGCTAATGAAAATAATTCATGACAAGGTGAAATCAGTCTAAAAATATTTATTCTATCACTACCTAGCTCATGGAATGGTTTTCTCATGATAGGCCTGTGAGATGGTTAAAAGAAGAAGGCTTGATTAGGAGGGTGCAGTTAAACTCGTCAAGGTTCACAAGAGGCCTTCAAGGTTCACTTGTGCACTTAATAAGGAGAGAGAGAGCCCATGGGCACAAGGGCACACTTCAAAGAGACAAATGAGGGAGGCTTAAGGCCTTCAAGATAGGCTCATGGGTTGAAAGAGACCAAGAGGCCGCAAGGGTGCACTTCAAAGAGGCAAAGGAGTGGAGCTTATGGCATTTAGGCCTTCAAGGTGTGCTCTTACACCTAAGGACAAGGAGGGCACACTAGAGCATGTCGAAGGGATGAAGGGAAAACATTCAAGCATTCAAGTTTCACTCATGCATAGTTATTCCTACCAAAGGAGTGCGCTCAAGCTTCATGCTTTGTGAGTGAAACATGCACTCTAAGAGGGATCATTTCTTTGTGTCAAAGGAGTGTGCTCAAGCTTCATGGTTTTTGAATGTGACATGCACTCAAATGGAAGAATGAAGCTTTTTGCTTTATGAGTGCGACATGCACTCTAAGAGGGTGCATTTCTTTGTGTCGAAGGAGTGTGCTCATAGTCCCAAAGTGAACTTGTGTTTTTGAAATGTGTACAGGCTCTAAGGGTGTAATTTTTAAGGCAAGAAGGTAATTTTTTGTCTGGAGTGTGCTTTTTCACTTAAGGAGAGATTAAAAGTATATGGTGACTTATCCTTAGGAGTTACTAATGCACTGTGAAAATGAGGAGAAATTTAGAAAAGACTTAGTGCATAAGTATGAGAGGAAATATGGGTCAATGAGGCTCATGTATAAGTTATTCTCATTACATAGTAAGAAGGCTAATGCCTCTACAACTTGCATTGATTATTTAGACCAAGAAAGGACTTCAAAATGGCTAAGTGTGAGACCAAAAGGGTAAATAAGAGAAATGCATCTGATTACAACTCAAACAAGGATCACATACATGAATTACATTGATGCATACAAGGGAATGCACATGATTCATGAACAACAATCACACCTTGGAATGATAGCAAAGTGACACTTGAAAAAGTCAAATAAATTGAAGGCGACACATGCCAGAGTGGATAACATGAGTAGAAAATTGCTAAGGCAAAAGAAAACAAAAGTGATAGTCGTGAAAGTCACAAAGAAACAATTGTGAACACAGAGGTGCACAAAAGTGACAGTTGAGAACATTCACAGAAATATAAGTACAATTGCAACCAAGGTGATGAGGATTGTCAACGAAAGTGCACACTGATTGTCGACATGAGTTGAACATCACACATGAATTGTATTGATGGATGGTGAAATGCATATTCAAGATTTCATAAAGGAAGGGTTCTCATGAACTCATCGAAGACTGAGCATGTGTGTGTAAGTGACTTGATAGTTAGTACTTGGAATAAGACTTAAACACTTTACAAAACACCAATTGACCATGGAATGACAGATCGTCAGATCCTTAGTAGGCTCCAAAATTCAAGCGTGGGAAAAATTTTAGAGGCTGTTGATCACAAAATCAACATATTGATACCAAAAATATGAAATACAAAAAAATCAAAAACACTCTAACATACATTTCTAGTAGTGATTTACACAACCATAAAAAATTAGAACAAAAACATCACCAAATGTAAGCAAAAGCAGCAACACAATCACTTGAGTTGGATGAAAACTCAAAGATGAGAAAGAAACCAAAATAAATAAAAATACACCATAAAGTACATATCTAAACCATATACCAAGCATCAATGGTAGATCTGAAAAGATAAATTTAAAACTTGAGGACAAAAGTTTCAAATACAAGCACAAGAAGGTGTTAAAAGACCCTATAATTTGGTTAATAAATGGACCAAACTCACAAATGAGAGATTAAAGTTAGATATGGTGTAATAAATAGTTTTCAATGACCATGAAAGGTAGACCCAAAATTCTGAAGTGAAATCAAAGTGATCTGAGTTCAAATTCAAGCACAAACATCTCTACCAAGAACCCTAGAATTCAATCAAATCCAAATTCAAACCAAAAACGAGATTTGAATCAAACCAACTATATATATTCACTCATAAACATAAAGGACAAATATATTTTAAATATCATATCAAAATTGTATGAAAAAAACTGAAAAGAGAAGGAAACATAGCAAAATTTTCATTATGTTAACTGTTGCAAACGCACAAGGATGGAGGAAAAAAAAACTAGTCGAACTTCAATTGGCCATAAATTCCTCGTCTGAAGTCATTTTTCAATGATTTTTTTTGTTTTTGTATGAAATTTCAAGAGGAATCCATATATTTGGTCAAATAAATCGAATTTTGTATATAAAATTCCATAAAAAAAAAAAAATTATACACATGACATGGTATTCTCTTGTTAAAAAACAAAAAATAAAAATTCAAAAACTTAAAATCTCTTCAGATCTGAAAAAAATTAAACTAAGGGAGATCCAAATCAATCCATATATTCATAGATAAATCAATGGAAGACCAAAAAAACCATTTCCAAAACAAAATATAATAGATCTAAAAACAAAGAGGGCAAAAGAGAATTTGTTTCATTGAAAGCACCAGTCTGTTGTGGAAAAATTCACATACAAGGAGTTATTGCTTTGTAACCTTGTGGCTCTAGCAAGGTTGCCAGACAACAAAATATATGACCAATTCAATCATAGATATAAATATCAATACATATGCTGAAGAAGTCAATCATGCATGTAGCCTCTACACTAATGGTTTGATCTCACACCTAAAACTCTCGCAGATTGGTGAAGGGTGTTGGGTTCAATGCAAAAAATTATTTGCTCCAACCAATAGATATTTCCTCCTACAATAGATTTAGTATTTACTACCTACACATATTCATCACCAAATAGATATCACAAATACTCTTCCACAAATAAACATTAACATGTATAATAAACCATAAGCATAGATTTATAGGAAAGGGAACATGTAATTTCATTAATCATGAACAAAATGGTATAATTATACCTTCAACAAATGAGATCCTCTTCTCAAGATTATAGCATGGTTTCCTTCTCCCAATACGGCATAGCTCTCACCATATAGTTTGGATAATATATCTAACCCTCTTTCCTCTTGGTGAGATTATATAGGTTCATTCTATCCTTTGGGGGAATGTATCTAGACACCTACGGGCTTGAAAATTTAGGAAAATTCTACAATAATGGACCCCCAGCCAACTCATATACAAGTGGGTCAAGTTTATCTCCTTGGGAAAGTAATCCTCTATAAACCTTTTTCTCAACTATGAGATTTTTCTCAATTTTCTACATTATGAAATAGTTATTATCTCATAATTATAATATTTTGGGAAAAAAATTATGAGAAATTTCTCAATTATGTAATTTTTCCCTTTTAACATGGAATAAATCTCGCATAAGTAAAAGAAAATGTTCAAGGAGATGCATTCTAGCCATCAGTTGAGGTAATTTGAACTTGGGTTTCTCTCACTATCATGGAGTGGAAAATAGGGTTACAACACAATCTGAGTAACATCAAAAAATGGGTTAGAATATGGACTAAACCAAATAACCACGTGACCATAGTTGTAAATTTCCATGAAAGTTGGATCTAAAAATATAAATGTTGACATGATTAATTTGTATTTTAGTCAAAATTTAACCCCAAGAATGGTTTCCTTATTTGATTTGACAAGGCAAGGTCTACTATGGACACACCCCCCCTCCCCCTGCCCCCACCTCCCATAAACTCAACTTGGAGGAAGAAAAATTACACACCTCACAAATTTCCCTACTTAATTTGTTCTAACTGCAAATATTCATCAAGCATTGTATAGAGATACTATTTAAGAATTTTGAAACACTATTACCATCAAAAGTAATTCTATCATATTATACATCCAATTTATCAAATAAGTTTCAAATATGTTATAAAAACGTAGTTCCAAATAACCAACAATTAGACAATAAGACAACACAATGCATTCAATTAGAAAACTATACAATAAAGAAGAAACTAGAGGAAAAATTTGTGCATAAATATATTATTTCTCATTATTAAAACCTGTCTCCTTAAACACAACTAAGGGAGTACTAACAGCAGTATGACAGCAGCATGTTATTCAATTTTTTGATTTATATTATTTGAAGAGTAGGTGGATTTAGTTTTTAATATTTTGAAAGGTGGTCCATGTGAAGTTTAAGGAGGTGTGTGCCTTTACTAAGGTTGGTGTTGTTATCACTCTAGTAAATTTTCTATCAGAAATATTTAAAACTTTGTAACTTACTAGAGGTAACCATAAACCTACTTTTGAAATCTAGGATCTAGCCCTCCTAAATTTCAGAGTGGGATCTCTCTTTACGATTTAACTTTGTTTTTGTTTAATATTCTAGGCTAGTTGTGATTGGGCACTTGGTTTTTGTTTGAAATGTTTGGTGGGAAATAAGATTACTTAGAGACAAATTAAAGAGGAATCTACTAGTCCATTGGGCTATGGAGTCAAGATGTAGCAAGAAAAACTGGAAGGCAAGGCCAAAAGGATGCTAATGTACTCAGGGCAAGGTAGATAACCCTCAGAGATTTGAATAGTTTGATTTGATGAGATGGCTTGCTTTCGGGATAAAGGGTAGTAAAGGATCCTTTGATCCGGAAAAAGAGGAAGGAGGCAGGGGTCAAATATGACTAGGAGAAATTAAGGATTCCTAAGTTTGGAAATCAGCAAAAAACATTGAAATTATCAAGTAGTTAAGATAGGGAGTTTTTTACACTTATTCTAAAATAATATTCCTAATTAACCATTTAGATTGAACAACATATATGAAATTGAATGGAACTTTAGAAAAGGAAACAATGACAGTGTGAAATCACTTTAATCATTAGCTTATCGCATGAATCCTAATTTATGAAGTCCAGATGGCTATTGTCCAAAATGCTGCTATGAAATCAACACATGAGCCTCCAAAGTACCAGCAAAATCGTCTATAATAATCTCAGCAACTTTATTCCACACTAAATACTTCAAAGAGTGAAGTATTTATACAAAATTATTACAAAATATCTGAGAGACATGTAGGAATATCTCTAGGAGAAAATAAGGATTATTACATAAAAAAGAGGGACAGCTGCAAGACAAACTGGCAAGCTGTCCTCTTATCAAGAAAAAATAGAACCGATTTATCTTATCAAAATTGATTTGTTGCTTTGTTGTAGATGCTTGCTGGCACTTGGAAACAATACTTATTAGAAGATAGTTTGGAAGACAATCTTTCTAATTTACATTCTTTAACCCGTGATTCACCTATGATACTCTTTCACGTTGCCACTTTTATTACTTTACTACTGTAAAACGAAGAATTACAACAGCAAACATTGATTTGACTGTTTTATTCCTGGATACTCTTTAACTCTGCTTTTTCACCTGATATACTTTCACTGCAAATTTTACCCTTTGATAGTTGTAAAGATGAAAAACCTGAATGAATTCCTATCATTGCTGATCACTTGGTATCTTCAAGCTTTTCAGTTTTTTGTAGCTTTCATCAGCCTCAATGTACTTTGCAAAGTTTGGCTTGACAATGAAAATGTGCTTAATTTCATTTTTTAGAAAAAATAATTTCTCAAAGTACTCTAAGATAACTTTTCCAGTTGGGGAACCTTGTGGTTGAGGATTTTTTACCTGTTGTTTGGCATATGCTCCGATATTCTTTTCATAATCTGTCTGAACCATTAGTTTTTCATTAAAGCCATGCATGTCTGGAAGGCCTGCTTGTGTTAATATAGTGTATTTGGCCAAGAAATTTGTTATTGACAAGTTCATGTCTTTACATCTTTCCTCCAAACTGTTCATTAAATTCCTTTTACTTAGGACCTTTTTTATTTGTATTATGGTTTCAGTCCTATCTTGCATTTTCAGTTCTTCAAGCTCTTCTCTATTTTTACTACTTAGAGATGTAATAAGCCTTAAATCTTGAGATGGCTTATTGGCAAGCTCTTCTTTTGTTTGTTGAATTTCTACTTGTGCTGCCTTGAGTAGATCTCTCTGCTCATAAATGATTTGTATGGAAGGCCAATATAGATGTATGCCTTGAATTATGTTATTCCAAAGATAGTTTTTGATATATTTTACCTGTTCACTAAAGTTTACTTATTTCTGTAAATTCTTCACTTGTTCTTCTAAGGCCTTTGTTCTCTGTTCATGTCCCTTAGATGTGATTAAGGCATTCTTGTATTGAGGATTAGAGATCTTTATTTGCTTTCTTTAAATTATTGATCTCAGTGTTCTTAAGGGACATTTCTTCCATAAATTTAACTACGTCTATTGTACCTATTTATTGATGTAGATGATCCAGTGGCATAGGTATATATAGATGTTATTGACGCTGCAGTTGTCAATACTCCTTTTGGTGCCAAATTCTCTTCCAGTGTAGAAGGAACAACAGTAGTTTCCATTGGGATGACTCTAGGAATGGAGACCTCATTTTCCTTTTTTAATGTTTCATTTTCTTTCATTAGAGTCTCTGTCTGATTCTCCATTTCTTTGATTTGAGCATTCATCTTTAGTACTAACTGCATTAATTCATCCTTTTCTATTGTCTGTTGAAGAATCTCCTTTTCTTGTGGATGTTCACTCTGTGGAAGTTTCAGTTGTTTTCTTAAGGAAACAATATCTTCATTATTTTGCCTTAGGAGTGCTTCAGCAACCTCAATATTGGAAGGATCCACTCTAGTTTCTATAACCAAATATTCTAAGGACTTGATCCTTAAATCCTTAGCATGTAATGATGTTTTGTCTAATTTCATCTGATTCTGTAAATTAGACACAGTCTTTTGTAGAATAGTAGCACTCATAGTTTTGTTAACCACTTTTGAATAAAGCATTTCAGTGGTACTTCTGTGGAATTCTATCTGATCCAATTCATGTATCGTATTAGTTTCCACCTCCACATCTATTTTAGTATAACCTGCAATTGATTTTGGATCTATAATTGTGGGTTTGAGAAATGACATGATCATCTTATTGGTAGAGTAATCAAAAGCAGTCAGCAACCTGTCTTTGTTCCTTGGATTTTCTTTGAGGAATTGAGAATAAACTTCATTTTTAATCTCCTCATTTCTTTCTCTAGTTCTCTTGTATTTATTTTGAATGTCAGAATCTGTCTCTTCTGCTTCTTTGGAAGAGGAGGGAGCTTTTGAATTTATCTGCATTTCCACTATTTCTCTGTCCTGTTCCTGTGTTAGCACCTGCTCTTTCTGAATTTCTGCTAGAGTCTCATTCACAATTATAGTGGCTTCATCATTATTTTGTTGATCATTATTGCCATCTATTTCTATTATCTTTTCTTTTTCAGCATCAGTCATTTTTTCCCTTTTGTTGTAAATAATTTTGAATTTATTTTCTATAATGGTCTCTGCTATATAGTCTTCTTCATTCCTGGTCCTTTTGTTTGAAGCTTCTGTCTACTCAGTGACTGTTATTGCCCGTGAATTATCTGTTTGTATCTCCCTGTATGTATTGTCAGTAGGATCAATCAATGTATTTTCTATCCATTCCATTCGATTTACATATTTTTCAATTTCTAGTCTGGACTCATGAAAGAATGGTGTTAATTTACATTAGACCCTTATGTTACTCAAAACACCTTGAGGATCATAGTTCCAATAAAAGCTTTCTTGGAAGTTGAATTCTAACAATTTTCTGACTATTTCTTTCAAGGCATCCCTGTTATTTACTATGAAGGGACCTATTTGATTTTTGAGCTTAAACTGTGTCTTCTTTTTGGAAGCCATAAAATTCACTGCATCTGTATTCAGAATTTTCCTTAAGTACTCCAAAGCAAAAACCTTGATATTTAGAAATTTGGGAAATTTATAAGGGGCCAGGTTTGCTCCAAATATCCTTAGTGCTTTGTGATTTTCATATAGTTACCAATCACCTACTTTGCAGTTTTCATACAACTGTAGAATTCTTTTTATTTCCTCATTAACCCTTGGTTGCTCTGTCTTCTTCAATAAACTCATGGTTGGTCTGATAAACAAATCTGTGAAGTCCTTATAACTAAATTCATTTCCATATTTTCTGAGTAATGAAGTCCAAAGTACTACTAAGAGAGGATTCCCTTCAACATCCATTTTCTGTAAGGCTACTGGAAACTTTTCTGCTTGGAAAAATAGAAAGAGGTGAAATAGATATGATGAATATCTAAACACTCCTTCTTCAGGCAACTTGGTTAACTGATAGTGCATGTTGTCAGCAATGAATCTAGCAAAGTTGAATATCATTGCAAGAGGTTTCCCTGGGGATAAAATTGATGCATCAGTGAACTCATCATTAGAGTAACCTATAATGAAGGAAAGCATAGAGATGATTTGTCTATAAGATTCAGGAAAATCAGAGGTGGAATAGGGTGGATTTGCTTTTGGGAAATCAACATGAGTAGGCATGAAGTTTTGCAGAATCATAAACTTCCTAGGGAAATCCAAGTCTAGGTACAACTGAGTCAAATCTTCAATGGATAATGAGACTACTCTTAGATCATGGTTCAGCTGGAGCATCGCATTAATGGATTCTACAGTTATAGAAAAAAATACCTCTCTATCTTTCTTTATAATATATCTCTGGTCAGGGACATAGTGTAATTGGCATAGTCTAATGAAGTCTTGAGCTGGATGAGTGATTGGGACCACATACTTAGGAAAATTTGACTCCCATATAGGTATGTCATTTTCAATTTTCTTCACAAATTTCTCACAACACCAATTATGTACTTCAAGTAGATTGAACTCTAATGTAGCATCAGTAATTCCGTATTCTAAATCAATTAAGGAATTGTTATCTTCAGAAGTAATAGGTGGTTGCAAAGGTCTGACCACTTCAGTAGAATTTGCTGTTAGGGCTGGGGTAGGCTTATTTATCTTAGCAGATTTAGGGAGTGGAAGCTTGCTTGAGGCAGATTTTTGGGCTTTAGGACCTCCAGTCTTAGGGGTGATCTGTTTTCTTGTCATTTTAGGGAAAAATAAGAAAGATTAAACTATTTTCTTGGTTAATTTTGAAAACAGGGGCCAATTGAACGGATCTGGGAGAATTTTGAAAATCTGGGCAAGGGTTTTGGGATAGAAAACACAGGTTTTCTAGGTGCAGAGGACTAAAAATGTATTTTATGTGTGTTTAAATCAATTTTAACCGTGGAAATTTCCTTTGGATGGCTGGAAACACTTCTAAAATAGATTTTGAAGGAAATGGAAAATTCTGAGAAAAAATTGCCAAGGTTCGCCCTAGTTTTTTCAAGGTTTGGGCATTCTCAGATTAGTAATTATCTTTTATAATAAGACTGGTTTCAATTTACCTTTGAATTTATGAATTGCAGGTTTGAAATACACAGAAATACCTTGTACAAGTATAGTGGCAGTCGAGAATGGTTTCCTGGTTGTATCAACTTCAAATAGGGTGCTTGACTTAGTGAAAAGCTTTAATAGTTTTTAGATGCAGTCATTGTGGTGAAATTTCGCTTCAGGGGGATAAATTCGCTATTAAAGGTTCAACTTTCGTTCACAGAGTTGGGAGTATTTTCTTAACCAGTGATGGGAAATAATACATAAAAAATGAATAAAACTAAGGTTAAACCTTAGATTTTTATCATTAACGTATCATTTAATGCAGGTCACAGTCAATGGCGGGAGCGGATTTGCTTTGAATGCGAAAACCATCAGTGGTTATCACGCTGCTCTTAGGTGGTAAGTTTTTTTTCACTTTGGAACGTGATCCAAATAAAATTGGACACATAGCAATGGGTGGTTTCATAAAACAACTTTTATCGCGTTATTTTTTACAAATTTCGATCAATCAGTTTTGGCATGCGATATGAGACCCGCACTGTTAGATTTTGAAAGGCGATGCGAACGGTCAGGATGTCTCGGGAAGCTGCAGGGAAAGTAAGGTGGAACTGGGCTTTTAAGATGGGTCATTGATTTGATAGGGATGATCAACGGTCATGGTTTAACGCGACAAAGAATGGTGGGTATGAGGCTGATTGATCACGCTTAGTGTAGACCGTTGGTTTAGGAATATAAAGATGATCGGAGGGTTGGGGATGAACCTGAGGGTGCTGTGTTGGATGATGAAGTTTATGTACAAAAGGAGTTTATACATAGAATAAAGTAAATGGGGGTGGGTTAATAAAGGTTTTAACCAGGGTTCAAACTTTGGTAAAGGGATATATACCCGAAAAAAGGGGTAAGGTTAAAGTTTTAATTTTGGATAAAAATTGGGAGGGAACGAGAGTAATAGGCAATAGACTCTCTCTTTTTTCACGTTGTTTTAAATACACAATATGTAAATAAAATGCACCTTTTTGTGGTATTTTATCTTTATTATATAGTTTTAGATTTATTTAAAGGTCTAAAACCATAGGGGAGCGGGGTATTTTTTATTGGTAGTTTTATGTCAAAGGGATAATTTCAAGATGTGATTTCAACATGTGAGTAATATCTTTGACATAAAAAACATACAATAAGGGTTTTTTTGGGATAATTAAATAGAAAGGAGTTATATTAATAGGACTGGGATTTTCTATAGGGAGTTAATAAAATAAGTTAAGTGTTAATATGAAAAGGGAAAGTGAATACTCAAAACATACAATTATAACCAAGAAAAGTGAAGATTAAAGCCAAGCTTTCAATGTAATAATTTCATCACTTCAACTTAGGATAAAATGCCATTTTGAGGGTTTTATGCCTCATGAGATGTAGGAAGTTAATCAAATGAGGGTTTTAAACATCATTAAGTAAAAATGGGGTCTTTACTTATGATTTTTCATGGTAATGAATGTATGAATGTAAAATGATGTGATTTCTGGGGTTAATATAGAAACTTAACACTTTAAACTAATCATTCATTGAGCCTTGGGTCCGGTCCCAACATAAGTCAGGGAAATGCCCTGAGCCTCTCTGACTAATAGTCTAGAATGTTAAATAGCTATGGGGAAGGGAAATTAGTTATTTTTAGCCAGGTGAAATTTTTTTACATTGGATTTCCCACCTTCTTCTACCCACCCAGTCATATCTTCTAACATTTTTTCTTCTATTTTAATCAAGTGCATTTGAGCTAGCAACCTTCTAAACATTTATTCTTTTTTTTTTTGAAAGCATTAAAACTATCTAATTCTAACTTATTTCTTCCAAGAATCCAGATTAAACTGTTGGATTCTTTTTATTCTCTACCTAACTACTAAATTGTCATGATTAAATTGTATGAAAATTCCTTATTCACTATCTACAACAAGTAAAATTGAAACATGACAAGTTAAGATTAAATTTTTCAACTCATCATGGATTATGGCATTTATTGACACTCTGCCATAATCAACTGCAAGAAGTAAAAGTAGTGGCATTTAGACTTGCACACTTTCATGTTTTATTCATCTTTTTTATTTTGGGGTATATTATTTTTTCTAAGTCCTTTGATTTTTCTTTTAGGAAGTTTTACCCTCTTTTTGATTTTTGATTTTTTATTTTTTTACAAAATATGGGAAAATAACTTGCAGAAAGAAAAGTTTGTACATATTTACAAGACTATCATCAGTCAAGTCAAAATTATGAATCCTATATTTATAGGTTACTAACAGGTGCCTCAATGAGGTCGAATTCTAGAGCAACTCAAACCTTGCTTATCTTTGAGGTATACGCCTGAATAAGGTTGTATCCAACAATGAGTTGTTTCTTACACATTTGTGAGGTTGTTGCATCAATCAATTTGTAGCCTACCACAAGTAGTAGCTTGCATGTTTTGGGGGTGGGTGCCTTTCGCAGGTTAGTGCCTGCAAATATATGTAATGAATAGAATAAGAAGAAGAAGAAGAAGAATTTGTGGTTTTCTCCTGTATGGGTTTCCAAATATGGCCTTGATCAGAGTTGCTAGCAATCCTCCTACATTTAATGGATATAATTATTATTTTTGGAAAATAAGAATGGAGACATATCTCATTTATTTAAGGGCTAATGTATGGTAAATTATAGAAACTAATTGTAAAGTCTCTAGCTCTCCTTTGACACAATCCAGGTTATGTAGCATTCACAGCACCTATAGAATCTAGATCTCTATCACAGAGCACACAGCCCAGGTCATTGGATTTTGGAGACTAAATTAATTTATTCAAGGAATAAATCACAAAGCACAAACAGAGAGTAATTAAAGTATGTTCACAAGAACACATAAATGATTCAAATAATTTTTTATTCCTTCAAAATGTGTTGTTACCGATAATAATACAAATATGAGATTTGAGTACTTAGAGGACTTGGAATTCCCATGTTGTTACACAAAAATACCATAGACAGCAACCTAAAACCCTCGTTGACTCATGCAACAATTATTTGTGCTCCCTAAAATTCATGCAGAAGCCAAAACGAATGCCAACAACTTAAGAGCCAGAAGCTCGAACAAACTAGAAGAAAAAACCAATAGCAAAAAGGAAAAATACCCCTTTATTCCTTGTTAATGCAATTTATCCTCACATTGTTTACCTCTTCATATTCCACTAAAAAAAATTGCTTCTTCTTCTTCCAACCTCCTCGCATTCCAGAACTAATTCGATTTGTTTCCTCTTAGTATGTGAACAAAACAAATTTATACCCCCCATCTCATTCTAGTAGTGCATCTAGTAGGGGTTGTCTTGTAGCAGCATATTTAAACAACTGTCGATTTTGGATGTCTCAACAACTCCACGTAGAAGGCATATTGGCACACAATCTTAGGAGTGTCAGCAACTCAAAATCATTTATCCCTTTGATAAAATGTAGCTATAGGAGTATGTAATATTCCCAATTATTCAAGCTAATGGGAATATACAATTTTGTTTTATTTTTCTATCTCATGAATAAAATTGTGAAGGAGGATCAATAAAACTCCTAAACAACAAAATAAATTAATGCTCAATGTGAACAAAGCTAAATCTGACCTATTTTCATAAACACACTTAAGTGGGAAATAGGCTGGATCAATTGACTGGGTCAACAGGACCAAATCAACAGCGTTGTCTAGATGCAATGTATCTCCTAGAGGCACAACGCAGTCCATGTTGGAGACAACTCATGTGAATGAAGCTAATTCATCAAGATGGTTTAGAGTTTGACAATATTTCCACAATATAAAAGAAAGAGGAGGACACCAAGGAGAGGGTTATTGATGATTTGATATTTCTGAAGGTATTTTCTGTTTATACATCCCTCATTCTCTAGCTGTTTAGCTGAGAATAGTGTTGTTTAGCACTAGGGTGTTCCCAATCGGGAATCCCACCTCTTCCATTGATGAGCTCTTGGAGGGGTATTGATACATCTTGTCCATTATCCAGCAGTTGGCCAAGCTCCATCTTCCCACTACAACACAAATATTGTTGAGAATTTGGTTGTCTTTGTAAGCTGCAGCAAGTGGAAGCTAGATTTACTCAGATCTAGGCAAATCTAGAGGCCATTTTCAGTGGGGAAGTCTTCTATCCCATTTGCAAGAGGATTTTGGATCTTTGGAGTTGCATTTTCAGATCTTGGCATCAGGCCAAACTAGTGCTAGAGCCTACAGTGTAGTTTTCCTTCCATAACTATACTATTTTCAAGTATTCAGTTGCAGGGTGTTTTGACTACATTTTGGAGGAGAGATCTCTGGTGATAGGATTATCCCTTTCACTGTGGTGATCCATGGATTAGGTATCTCATCCATATTTCATCCAGATCTGATTTAATTATGATTTTATTTACTTCATAATTCCTGAATATTGCTGCAGATCTGTAATTCTAGATCTCAGATCTACTCTTGTACTCTCATGTTTTGCTCAAAACCCCAAGGGGAATCTATAGAGGAACTCATCTAGTGTACAGATGTGATATAGATCTAATATTTTGTACACAGATATTTTCTAGATCTGAATTGTAATATACAGCTGCTTCGGCCAATAAAATAACGTTGTCAAGCTTTGTAGTCTCAATATGTTGTTGCAGCACCTCAATCTTGAGGGTTTCTTCATGTAAATCTTCTATTTTTCTCTTGTACATCGTATGGGCCACATTATAGATCTGTTTTACTAATGTACATGTAATTATGGAGCCTCCATATTGATCTCTTGCTTTAACTCATTGGAACTGCGTTATTTCTGAAGCAGTATTATTGTGCATGACTGCAGCCCCATTCTTTGGGTGTTTTTCAGCCATACTAGGTGGTGGGAGGTCTGTTTACCTCACCTAGTTTAATTTTTTTTTGCTCTCCTTTTGGATTTAGACATTAGATCCACTGATCTAAGGGATCCAGAAGTTGCAAACTCATTTCAGTGCACCAATTTGTGGAGAGTGTGTTATTCCAGCAAGATTTGTTATGCATCCCCATTTCGGGATATTACAGAGTAGAAGAAACTACCAACAATTTGTATCAACAACTAACATAATAGTTGTATCAGAAACTTAAAACACATGGGATTAACAACACTTATTATGAACTCAACATAAAATTGTTTTTGGTTAATGAGGATTTTACGAGGGAAAGGATGCTCCTACATCATCCTCCTTCAGATGTAGATGGTAAGGAGCTCTATACATCTAATGCACAAGATAAAATGTAATCTTAAGTGCTTTTGAAAACTCATAATTTTTCAAAATAATGTATTATAATACATCTCATGGGGTATGCAAGAAGCTCAAAACTTATTATAAATGGGACACAAAGGTAAAGGAAGCCACGATACAATCCCTTAGGAGGAAATTTTAAATTTTAATTATGAAAGAAGATAAGAATGTTGCTTCATAATTTCTTTGTGTAGACAATATTTTCAGCTCCATTGCAAGTATTGTTGAAGAATTCAAAGATTGTGTTTTTGTTCGAAAGGTATTGAAATATATTCCATCAAAAATCAATCCCAAAGTAGCATCCCTTGAATAAATGATAGATGTAGAAAAAATACTATGGATATGCTTCATGGAACACTCTCGGCATATGAGCTAAGAGTAAATAAGTACAAATTGAGAGTCAAGGAAGTAGCATTCCAAGCATCCAAAGAAGAGGAAAAGCGTGAAGGTCAAACATACTCTAACTCTGATGAAGAAGAAGCCAATTTCATTTGAAAGTTAAAAAGGGGAACAACAAGCTCAAAAGTAATCTCCCTTTCAAATATTTTTAACGTGGAAGGATAGGACATTATGCTTCCAAATATCATTATGCTAAAAATAATGATAGTAATGATGAGTCAATATTCAATTATTAGACTCAAAAGAAGAAAAAGATAATAAGAAGAACAATTTATACTCAAAAGAACAAAGTGAATATGAAAGTCATGAAAGTGTGACCAATGATGAAAGGGGTGAAATTTTATTCATTGTTGAAACAAAATAACTTGAAGTATAAATAAATTATGAAGGATAACTTAGAAGTGCATTAAAGTAAATAAAGACCCTCAAAAAGAGGGAAGGTCAAATAATGCATTAACTTCAAGATAAAAATCTAAATGAATATATCATTATTTCTCTCAAATTTGAACTAGAAGAAGCTAAAAGGTTAAAGGAGTTTTTATAAGAACAACTAAATGAGAAGGAGAAAATTTGTGAAACACGGGAGAAAGAAGTTGTCCTCTTCAAATAAGAATTGGAATAGCTCCAATCAAAGCTTCATAAAAGTATTGAATCCCTAGACCACATTCTCAACATGCAAAGGTATCCCCTCATTAAAAAAAGTCTTGGTTATCAAGGAAATTGCAAGGCATCCAAAGACAAAGGTATCTTTGGCACATCAAATCAATATCATCCCAAGAGGATCAGTCAAACATTCATTACATTTAGTAGTAACTCCCTTGAAGGTCCTAAGAAAATGATGAACCAGCCTGTTGTGGCCAGCAACAACTCTCCTTCTTATTTAGTATTAGTAATAATACTAAATAAGTGGGGACCCTTAGTTTAAAAATCCAAAAAAAATATTGGTGTTTGTTTTCATTTTCAATAAAACTGACTATCATTGACTTAAAGAAATTTCTTTGGAAAATCTTTACACTAAACTTAAGTTTATGATAGATTAGAATAAAACCTTTCTTTGAATATCACATCCATCGCACGCGATCCAAAAAACTATGCAGAAGAATATTTATCGCAAGTCGCATATCGCAGAAAATATATTAACAGATATTTTTCATAATTTATATTTTGCGATATTGCGATGTCGCGATTTCGCGATTTCGCGATGTTACAAGTTGCGATTTGTGATTTGCGATGATTTGAATTTACAAAAGTTGCGATTTGCGATGATTTGAATTTACGAAAGCTGTGATTTGCGATACTGCAATTTTGCGATATTGCAAAGAAAATCGTAGATCGCACTATCGCAGATTCTTAAAAAGCTCGTTGTACGAAGAAAATATTTCCGTAAATCGAGATCTGTTATGTGCCTTAATGTCAAGTTAATGAATGGATTGTCAATTATTAATGGAAAAGGATTTTGTTTTGATCGAAAGGTTATTTCACGATTAAATAATATATTTCATACGCCTTCAGCATTTAAAACTATCCCGTCACCTTTCTCATATCATTATTCTCACTTAATTCGTAAAACTGTAGGCGCGAAGAACATGAGACTATACAAAGAAATATTCAGAGCATTATGGGAAAGAAAGAGAAAGCTCCAAGTTCTGAAGCTAAAGAGATGGCAACCTTGTACGCAGACACTGCTTGCAACAAAGACGCTGGTATCACCACCTTGGAAGGTATGTTTAATTTGCTAGAAGAAGAAAACCCAAGAGTAATGGAGGTTGCGGCTACTGCAGGATCAAGTAATTCTTCTGAAGCATCTCTTACAGAGCTGGCTTGTTCATTTTTGCACCAGATAGCAGCAAGACCCATAATTTTTTCGTATACAGATATGGTCAAATGGGTGATGGATAGCACCGATATTACGGACAGGCAATTTAAAACTCCATATCAAGAGCTCATCGGGTCATTTACTCCAGAATATTTGAGGCTTATGTATCATTTTTCGGAGCCTCAGGCAACTTATAACAAACAATTTATGGAGAAATTTGCCAAGGAAAATGCAAATTTAGCAGAATGCACTAAAGAATGGACCAGAAGAGATGAACCACTGAAGAAAGATAAACACGGTATGTATAGTACCGGTTCACTCACCTCTCCATTTTGTTTTGTTGCTGCTATGTTATGCAGGCTTTTTGGAAAGCCTAACATTAATAAGTTTTTTCCTGAATGGCTTCCCTTATTGAATGCTGTTGTTAACGCTACCATTGTGGACTGGGCTAAAATAATGTCTGATAATTTGGCCATTGCTATTTTCAATTACCGGTCTAAACAGACTGTCTCTCAGAGGATTTATCCTCCTTTTTATCTATGTGCCTATGTTATGGATTCAATCTACTTTGTTTCTAAGTTCCCTTTAATGGGTTGGCAATGGACAATTCATGATCTCTTGCCCATTCATGTCTATCACAAAGAGTTGTGGGAATCAAAATTCATTCCTCATTTTTATAAAATTTTCCATGGCATAATGTTGCCTCTGTACAGAGTGTTGTATAATAAGGATGCTACAAGGTTTTCCCCAGAAGCAAAAGTAGACATTCTACCTATCGCAAGATGGTTTGGAGAAGAGTTATTTACTTATGTGAGGGTTTTTGGAAGCTTTGTTTCTCCCCATGTTCTACCCTTGTATGTTCCGGACAAACTTATAGCTCGGGAAATTACATATCAAACCTGTGGAGTGGGAGGTTTAACAAAAGAATTAAAGGATAAAAAGAAGGCCATCTGGCCACAATTTCCTGTTTCCTGCTGATCATTTTCATTATTTGATGTTGGTCATGTGTTTAAGGAAGTAAACAATATTACATGTTTACAATTGTTTAATTTTCCGAAAAGGCTATTCGACCTGTATGATATTGTCAAGGATTTCACCACTGCAATCAAAGTAAGAGTATTTTCTGGAGAAGAAGATCTTTTTGATGATATGGTTTAAGAAAAATGTTCATTTAAAGAAATTTTGCATTTAGCTCAAGCACAGTTCTCCCCAGAAGAATTTCAAGAGTTTAAAATATACAGAGAAAGAAGATTGACTACTATTCTTTGGATAATTTGCGCTTGGAACCTACAAGGGAACCAACTCCTAGTGTCAGTCTCAGTGGTAGCTCAGATTCAGAGAGATCTAAGTCAAATTCTGACAAAGAAATTTTTGAACATTCTAAAAAATCTGTTCAGGATAAAAGTCAAGGCTCAGTGAAGGATACAGCTCAATCAAAAGAGATTTCACAATAACAGACTTCAACTACTCCACAATTGAATCTTCTACCTCTTAATGTACAGCAACCATCCATCAGCACTCAGTTAGATAAAGAATGGGAAACATTTAATGATTTGATTAATGTTGAAGGACAGAACATACAAACTCCTGTACAGACAAAAAAATGTTTGGTTACAGAAATAAGTGGCAATGTCACAGAAAAAGAACATATACCCATTACTCCCTCTGCCGAGCTTGTACTTAAAATAGAGGAAATTCCTTCTCTAGATATATTCTACAGCCCGCAAGATAAAGCAGTAGTAAGGAAGCAAAGAAAGAAGATAAAATTAGAAAGTGCACTCTCTACTGATGCAAAACAATTGGATGTTTTATGGAAAGATCCTACTACAGATCCCACTGAGAATCTTACTAAATTATCTCATATTACAGGAGCTTATGCCTCCACAACTATTGACAAAGCATCTGAGGTAAGGCTGTTATTAAATGAAAAAGAGGATCAAATACAAGTTTTGCAACAACAATTGCAACAAGCACATGCCAACAGTGAAGCGCGGATATGATTTTAAAAGTTACAGCAAGAGTTTCAACAAATGAAGATCGGGTATCAGAAAAGTTTGGCTGAAAAAGAAAAACAAATACAGATTATGAAAGAAACGCATAAATACAACCCCAAGCTTACATAATTTATCTCAAAGTCTATTTCTTTGAATAATCAACTACTGCAACAACAAGATATATTATGCCAAAAGATTTCACAGTGGAACTCTTTTTGTCAAGAAAGTGATAAAATCACTAATCATGTCGTAGAATTACGATATGATTATGATTTAACTAATGAAAGAGTTACTAATTATTTGGCATGGAAAAAGACAGAGGAAGGAAAAAGAGTAGGAGCACCAATTATCAATGACAATCATAAAGAAATGCTCTTCAATAAATGGGATGCACAGATCAGAGAGGCAGAAAAAGCATCAGAGGAAGCAGCTACAGCGGCGAACAACATTACTAATTGTGTAAATGAGAATTTGCACAAGGTTAATTTAATTTCAGAAACCATTCCGGGATACCTACCACAAGCACAACAATTGCAAACAGAGTGGAAACAAAAAGCGGAAGAGAAGGCAAAAATCAATTCAAGGATTGACAAAATTAAACTGGGATTCTTACTGGACCTGTCTAGTAAAACCACACATTCAATGCAGTACTCTTAATTGCATCATTAATTCTGCTGAGAAGATCGCGCCAACACTTGCTGACTCTGTCTTTTCGGGACAATTAAAATCTGAAGTCAGCCAGCCCCCTCTTCTCAAATCAATGTTGGATGCTTGCAAATTCAAAGACCAAATTCATAAGTAGTTAGTTGTTAATTTTAGTTTTAGATTTAGTGTTAGTTTTACTTTATTTTTGCCTAGAAAAAGGACGGTCATTTAAACCAAATCCTAAATTTTTGTAATAAACTATAATTATATTTAGTTAGTAGTATTTAAACCCTTCTCATGAATTTAGAGAAGGGTCTTGAAATTTGTCAAAAAACTTATCCTCAGAACATGCACTTCTGCACCCTCAGAGGAGGTTTTGATGAATGAATGGAACGCGATTTATTAATATCTGTGTCTAATATCTGCTACTGATGTTGCATTTCTGTACTCTTAGTAGATGTTGGATTTAGAAGATATAAATCATTATTGCTTCTAGCTCATGAGTAGAACCAGTTATAAATGGTACTTTTATCTCTTAACTTTTTCTGCTTCTATGTTAAAAGTGATATTTATGTTCAGTTATTTATATATTGATGCATGAATGTTTCAGTTATCATTTGGCACTTTTGTACGGTGATGACTATTTTTTTATGCTTAATGTATGAATAGCTTATTATGTGATATGTTTCTCACAACTGTTTCATCTAACTTTTTATATGAATGGTTTATTTTTATTGAATTCTCTTTTTATAACAATTGAATGATCTTTATTATCGATTGTTATTTGAAATCATTTTAGATTGCATAAACAATATTTTATCCCGGATTTAGTTTAGAATTAGATATTTCTGTTTAAATTAGAATACAATTTGCATATGATTAGATTAGAAATAGAATAAAAGCATTTCACCTAGGAACCTTTTTAGAAAGGAAATATCTATTCTCAACACACACACACATATTGGGAAACTGGTCCCATTATCCCCAGTCGGACCCACTACACCAAACGGAAAAGGAGTTGCTAACCAAGGTCCGGACCGGGTGGGTATCCCCCTTGTTGTAGACCTGATTTTTGGGGCTTCAACACAGCCTTAGCATGTCCATTTCAATGAATCAAAATATGATGCCAGGAAGAAGCAAGGTACATTCAAGTCACAAAATGAAAGAAACCAAAATGGAGGAAGGGATCCCCCTATGAAAAATAATATTCATAAAGGAATATCAAAAGGCAGCAATGAAATAGGTGTTTGAAATCAGCAAATGAATGAGGTTCCTTCAAGGAATAACTTCGAAATTTCAAGATATCCATCTATGATGTTTTTTTTATCAATGTGATATGAGAAAAAATGTTTATGGTTATGAATGAAGTTTGAATTTCTCTGTCGTCATAATTATTTTATGGTTCATCCATAATATTTTTCTTTGTCGAGGTTCAGTTTCATTTGAATTTTTTGGTTATGGGATGAACCATTTCACTGCAGAGTCTTTTATCATATTTTAAATATGATTTGTTGTGAACCTTTCGGTCTTAGCTATATGGAAATGGTTATAACTACCATGTAACTATAACTAGCCAAATTTTGAATTCTAATTTAGTATAAGCGGAGTCCAAATTAAGCAAAGGTTAATAGCCCGGTGTTGAAACATATTGAAGGTTTTTATCACTATTACGAAGAGGGTCCAAATCTGGCAGATGTCTGGAGGCAACATTGTTTGTTGGAGGAAAGTTTTGGAGTAGTTTTGGTTGTGCATGTGTAAACAAAGGAAGTAGAAATCACACGTTGGAACATTGTATTGTTATGGCCAAGTATATAGTAGCAACATGTAGTGAAGATTCGTGCAATCGAAAATGGTACAGAAGGGAAGGCGGGGTTTCCCGAGAAAGTGCCAAATTTGAAAAACAAATTTGAATGCCTACTATTTAGGTTAATATAGTTTTAGTAAACAATAGTTTAACTACATATTTCACATGGTAATTTTATACATGTAGTTTTGTATAAGTTGGAAGAAGCTGAAAGGATTGGGGTTTTGTTCTTGTCACTTTTGGTTAGTTAGTCAGTTAGATAATCAGTGGGTTTATCGATTTGTAACTTTAGGTATTAGGCAGAGTGTATAACTCTGTAATGCTAAACTAGGTTGGTGAGTTGAGAGGAACCTTGTGCTAAGGGTTGATGTAATACATTTGGCACTATTTTGGTAATAAAAAAATATTATTGGAGTTTTGTATGTCTTTTTTCTATGTTCTATGTTTGCATGATGATCTATTTATGTGTAGCATATATATATGGTAATGTTGGTTGAATCGATAAAATGTTTTTCTAATGGTAATTGGTGCTCTCTTTAAAAGAAAAAAAATTATGTTGATGGTGGTTTGTGTTTTCTATCAATATTTTTGAATGGTGTCTATATATAAACTTGGATTTAGACATGATAGAATTATGGCCCTGAGCATATTATCATTCCCCTTCAAGTTGTAGAAACCTAGTTCTCGCAACACCCCATAGGTGCCTTGAGTGAGACCTTACATGTTCCATAGGTATTGTCGCAAGGGTTGGTAAACATCGGGGATTTTATTTATCGCAATGCATGCAACAACCCGAGTCGAAAATAGATTAGAACCAAAAAATGGTTTTGTTGGGACCAAGGTTTGTGATTGAAGGGGGTGTGGAACCCTACCATAGAAGAAATTGGTAGGTGGTTTGAAACTAAGATGGAAAAATTTGTTGCTGGAGAAATTGAGGACCATAGGATTAGTGTTGATAAGTGGCTACAGAGAGATCTGTTTATAGAAAATCTCTATGAAATCTTCTTTTGTGAATTTCCAAAGTTACTTGTAGATTTATATTTGAAATCTCAATGACTAGAGAATAAATTAGAGATTGGATGAACCTAGAAGTTGGACTCCTAAGCGAGTTCGAACACTCCAATTGGTGGATAACCAAATTACTCGAGTTGTTGATTTCTAGCTTTAGATCCTTATTGGAAGTTACATTACATAGTTTTCCATTGAATCTATTATCTCATATATAGTTGTTGAATGAAAAAATTTGGAAGGCCCATGAGGATGGTTTATTTAGAAATTATCGACTTTTGTAAAAATGTTGTTCAACAATAAAGGTGTACTAAAGATGGAATATGACACTATGAAAATCTAAAATCCTCGTGTGCTAAGGGTGACTTAGGGGATGGCTGAGGAATACTCTAAGGGTACATGACTAAGATGTGGGAGTAATAATAAGTAAAGAACAAAGAAGGTGCATGATCAGGTGATCATGTCCAAGGGGAAAAAAATGCTCGAGATTGGAACTACTAAGAATTGGTTGTAACCTGAATGACTAGATAGGCCTCGTCATTTCGATTCCGCGTCCATGAACGGGACTCAAATCCAAGGTCGTATGAGAAATATATTGAAGTTTTAAAATGCCCAATGACCTTCAAAACATGACTTTTGAACACAAAAAAATTGTCATTTAGGAAAACAATTATGGAAAATTTCATTTTTTTAATATGTTTTTGAAGGCCAATTACAGGGTGCCACGTGGCCTGCCTGGAGGCTGCCACGTGGCCCCAGACCCAAGGTTCAAAATTTGGTTAAAAAACTCATTTTTTTGAATGACCCGACCCCTTGGGCGGAGGTCAACCCGAGCTGAACATGTTTGGATCAGTCGGGCACGACCCGACCTAAACGCATATGGGTCAGTCTTCGTGCAACAGTGAATGGGTCATGGTGGGCAGAGGTCGACCTAAATTGAATTCCTTTGGGTCAATAAGTGGGTGAGTCATTAAAATGTTGAACCGACAGAGAAACTGATAAGCCCTCAGGGCTTAAGTGCAGAAGACCATGGCTTAAACCATTTCGAACCAGCGAAAAAAAAGAGTTAGACACTCTGGTGCTAGCCCTTATCTCCATATGACCTTTGGGTCATGACCGCGGGCACAGTGTTAACATTAACTGTCAGCACTAAACCCTCCATCTAATCCGCATGTGCACATGCCACTACAAACCGCCAACATTTACTATTACCGTTTAAATTGGAGCGCAGTTTCCGACACTTCTCCAATATTGAACCAATTTGGATGAAATTTTGGTCAATTTTAGGTATTCTGAGCATTATGGAGAGTTTGGGACAGGTTGCAGAGCCAACAAAGGTATTCTTCAACCATTTTTGCTTCAGGGAAGCTTGGATAGCCATCAAGGCCATGAGGGAAATGGAGCTGCATTTGGCTACACTTCAGTGTTTGAGGTGAAATAAAAGCTATTCTTAGCTTATTTATATATTCTGAATTCAATTTCACAGTTTTCTCTGTCTGTTTAGGCATATTTATCACTGTAAAACCAATTTGAGCAACTTAATAGAGCAAGGACATGCCTATTGGGAGCCTTGGACCCGACAGCTGTAGACCAGGAGGGGTGAACTGCCTCATCATGTTGTTGTGTTGTTATGTTGAAGTTATGCTACTGTGTATTTCTATTTTAAGATGTTAAACAGTAATTTTAATCAAAATTCCCTCCCACATAAACCAAAAAAATAGTTACCAAAAACACTTTGTTTAATTTGCAAGACATGATAAACACTTTGCACACTTAATTAAATGGAAATGGATACTTCAACAATAGATACAAATAGTTTCATTTTCAGATTAGATGGTATCAGAGCTAATGATTTGAGCCTTAGGAGCTATATTTTAACTCAACATTTGTTTTGTGCAAAGATATATTTGATTGTTTGCAAGTTTTGATGCTTACTAGGCTTAAACTCAAGAGAGGTGAAGGACACTTGGTTAGTGCACAAAGTAATCCTCAACCAAGAAGGGCCAGAGAGCCACCTCCAAGAGCCATAGAAGCAGCTTCAAGCATTTTTTCAAGAGAGGGAGAATCTCCTGAAGATATGAATCCCAAAGAAGAGGAACGGGTGTTCCAAAAGGCTTTCTTGGACATAGACGGAGATGGCGAGGATACTCTACCAAGAAAGAAATGATAGGCTTGTTGGAGAAGGGTCTAAAGACCAAAAAGAAGGAGAGGGTTCTTCAGGAGGAAAGAAAAGTGATGACAAGTAAAATAAAGGACACAGAGGAAATGGTGATCCACCATCCCCATCTTCATCCTCTTCCTCTACATCGTCATCCTCAACTTCGGTGAATCAATCTCAAAAGTCTAAAAACACTTGTAAAAGTCTATTTTTAAAGCTTGATGTTAAATTTGAGTTGCTTATGTTTAACGGTGAAGTCAATGCAGAGAAAATTGAAAATTGGATAAGATAGTTGGAAGTTTACTTGAGGATACATAATGTTCCTGATGACGACACCAAGATACAGTTAGCCTCTTTAAGAATGGATGGAGCAGCATTGGTATGGTGGGAAGACAAGACCAAGGATGAAATTAAAAAACATGGTAAGATCACTTTATCATGGGTTGAATTTATTATTGCAATCAAAAATAAATTTTATCCATTATCTCATTTACAAAAGGCTATCATGAACTGGCAAAACTTCAGATAGCTTAAGGGACAAAATGTACAAGACTACACCCAAGAGTTTAGGAGAAGATCACTCTTATTAGGGGTAGACTTACAAAGTCAAGATACTTTGCTGAAATATAAAGGTGGTTTGCACAGCTACATTAGACATACTATCCTTATGTTCAATCCTACTATTCTAGATGAATTTTGTGTACAAGCTACGCATTCAGAGGCTAGAGGGAAAAACACTTTTGATGAGGGTAGAAAAAAGCCTTTTAAGGGGAAAAAAAAGATAAAACCTTTAAGGGAAAAGGAAAAAAGAATGCATCTGTAAAACAAGAGGATGAGAAAGTGATATGTAAACATTGTTCAAGAGAAGGCCATGAAGAGAAAAACTATTGGAAATTACATCCTGAAAAAAGAAATCAGTTTAACAAAAACAAAGGAAAGAAGAAAATTGCAGCTACTACAACTAGACCACAAGACTTAGGTGATGATTCAGGTGACGAAACCAAAATTGCAGCCATGGGTTTGAAGAGTATGAAGGGAAAGGAAACTAAAACTAAGCCAAGCACTAGTACTTCAAACTATCATGTAAAAACTCCAAATGAGGAAGAAAGAATTGAATTGTTCCATGTGAGGGTAGTCTCAAAGCATACAAAAATTGACACACTGTTTGACAGTAGGTCACAAGAAAATCTCATATTAGAAGACTTGGTCAAAAATCTTAAACTTGAGACCATTACACATCCAAAGCCTTATCCACTTGGGTGGATATGCAAGGATGCAAACTTACAAGTCTCAAGAAAGTGCATATTGCGATTTGCAATTACTGTACACTTTATTGACACAGTTAAACTTGATGTAGTACTGCTTGATATATCAGGAATTGTTTTGGGAAGTCCTTACTTATTTGAAAGGAAAGCGATCTTCCATCGCCATGAAAATAAGTATCATCTCTTTAAATATGGCAAGGAGTTCATTGTCATAGCACATCGCAAGTAGGAAAATATAGCGATGGTAAATGTGGGACAGGTAGAAAGGCTAGTGAATTCTAGTAAGAGTTTTGTACTTCTTATGGTTAAGCCCAAGGTTGATGTGAATCATGAGTCATTTGAAAATTTTGATTCCAATATTAAATCAGATTTATATGATGTGGTTGATGCACATCATGAGATGTTTCAGGAAATGATAGGTTTACCTCCTAAAAGGGAGATTCAACATGAAATCCAGTTACATCAAGATTTTCCTCTTCCTAACATAGGCATGTACCGCATGTCTATCATGGAGAATGCTGAAATCAAGAGGAAAATTAAAGACTTATTGGACAAAGGATTCATAAGACCAAGCACTTCGCCATGTGGGTCACCGATAGTGTTGATTCCAAAGAAATATGGAACTTGGCACATGTGTGTGGACTTCAAGGCATTGAAAAAGATAACGGTAAAGAATTGTTACCCACTCCCAAGGATAAATGATTTGTTAGATCAACTGAAAGATGCTAAATATTTCACTAAGTTAGACTTACGTAGTGGTTATCATCAAGTTAGAATTGCAGAAAGTGACATTTGGAAGACAACATTTAAAACTAAATAGGGACTCTTTGAGTGGCTTGTTATGTTGTTTGGTTTATGCAATGCATCTACAACTTTCATGCAGGTAATGGATGATGTCTTACATCCTTTTCTTGATGATTTCATTATTGTCTACTTAGATGACATCTTAATTTTCAGCAAGACTAGAGAAGAGCATGTCATGCATGTGAAGAAAGTACTTGATATTTTGAAGAAAAATCAGTTATTTCTTAAAATGTCAAAGTGTGAATTTGGAAAGACTTTTTTGGTTTATTTGGGACACATAGTTGGAGGAGGTTCTTTGAGAATTGATCCTTCTAAGGTAGAAGCCATTGTGAATTGGCCTACTCCCAAATCCATTATAGAAGTAAGAATTTTTTTGGGTTAAGCTCAGTATTGGAGGAAGTTTATCTCTAACCTCTCTACCATAGCAGCTCCTATGCATGCAATGACAAGTGTGAAGTGTGCTTTCAAATGGGGAGGAAAGAAACAAAAATATTTTGAGTCTTTTAAAGAGAATATAATTTCAGCTCCAGTCCTTGCATTACCGGACTTGAGACAGCCATTCGAGATTCAGACCGATGCTAGTGATTATGCCATGGGTGCAGTTCTTCTATATCATGGTAAGCCTATCGCATTTCATTCTAAGACATTTAATGGTGTTGTTGTGAATTATCCTACATATGATAAGGAGTTGTATGCGTTGGTACAAAGCATAAAAAATTGGAAACACTATTTGGTGGGCAAAGAAATAGTTTTTCATGCCGACCATCAGCCTTTACAGTACTTGCAGTCGCAAAGTAAATTACAACAGTCACGACATTTCAGATGGATGGGTTTCCTACAACAATTTCACTTGGTAATAAGGTACAAGAAAGTTATTTTCAATAAAGTTGTTGATATGCTTTCAAGGCCTATTATTAGTGCTACTACTTTACTTAAGAATGATTCTATTGTACATGAGAGCTGCATAGAACAGTATGCATCAGATGTTGATTTTAAGGATGTGTACGCTAACTTGAGTGAAGGGAATCATGTTGAGGAGGATGATTATCATTTGCATAATAATTTGTTGTTTCATATGGGAAATTTATGTATACCACAAGGGGAGAGACCAAGCATCATGAGAGAATCTCATTCTTCTCTTATTGCTAGACATTTCGGGGTAAGAAAAACAGTGGCACATTTATAGAGGTATTGTTATTGGCCTCACATGGTAGATAGTGTTTCACGTTTCATTAGAGGTTGTTAATTATGTGCTACAAGCAAGCCTAGCAATAGGAAGTTTTTTTTATATACGCCATTTCCAGTACCTTCTAGACCATGGGAAAGTGTTTCTATGGATTTTTTTGGAGGTATACCATTATCTAGAAAGTAGCATGATTATCTTTATGTAGTAGTTTATAGATTCAGCAAGATGTGTATTCTTATGCCATGTAAGAAATCTATAACTACAGAACAAACTGCTGATTTATATTTTCAACATGTATGGGTTCATTATGGCTTGCCTACTCCTATTGTTAGTGACATGGATTCCATATTTGTTGGGAATTTTTGGTCCAATCTATGGAATATGATGGACACCAAGTTGAAGAAGAGTACTGCTTTCCATCTGCAAATAGATGGCCAAACAGAGGTAGTGAACAGAACCATTGTACATCTTTTGAGAGGTTATTACAGCAAGCATCCCAAGCTTTGGGATGAGCACTTGCATTATATTCAGCATGCTTACAACCGGGCCAAGAAGTATTCTACAAATACTTCACCTTTTGAAGCTTACTTTGGGTATTTTCTTGTGCCACCTTTATATTTGATTCTTGAGAAGGATATTTCCATTGATGGGCATAGTGACATTGACAAAGCTCGCATGTTCATTGAAATAATTCAGCTCATACATCCGCAGGTTCAAGAACAGCTTGAATAAAGTCAAGGCAAGTACAAGGAGAGGCATGACAAACACAGAGTTGGCCATAAGTTTCAAGAAGGAGATGAGGTATGGCTGCTTATTAGTAAGGAAAGAATGCAAGGAGAAGGTAAAAAGCTAAAGCATATTCATTATGGTCCATTCAAGATCCTTAAACAAGTTAAAAATAATGCTTTTCAACTAGATTTGCCTTCATATATGCAAATGTATTCCATTGTGAATGTGGAAAATTTACGTTTGTATGAACCTCCTTTAATTTTTTATTATGAAACTGACATTTAGTTGCCATCCATAGAGGATTTCTTGCTAGAATTTTTGGATGAGCTGAAAGAGGATGCTACCCTTGACAGAAGGACACGCACTTCAAGGAAGGGAAATGTTGATTATGTTCGGGTTGGTCTTAAAGGCAGCAAGCCGAGTAAGGAAAAATGGATGGAAGTGGAAAAGGTGAGAGATCTGTACCCTCATCTTCTTAACAGGTAATTTAAGGATTTTGGGGTCCAAAAGCTTCCTAATGGGGAGGTGTGATCAGGTGATCATGTCCAAGGGGAAAAAAAATGCTCAAAATTGGAACTGCTCAGAATTGGTTGCAACCTGAACGACCGGATAGACCTTGTCGCTATGATTCTGGTGCCATGAACGAGACTCAAATCCGAGGTCGTATGAGAAATATATTGAAATTTTAAAACAACCAATGACCTTCAAAACATGACTTTTGAACAACAACAAAAATTGTCATTTCAGAAAAATATTATGGAAATTTTCATTTTTTTGTATATGTTTTTGAAGGCCAATTACAGGGTTCCATGTGGCCTGCCCGAAGGCTACCACGTGGCCCTAGACCCAAGGTTCAAAGTTTGGTTAAAAAACGCATTTGGTTGAATGACCCGACCCCTCGAGCGGAGGTCGACCCGAGTTGAACACGTTTGGGTCAGTCGGGCACAACCCGACCTGAACACATATGGGTCAATCTTCGTGCAGTAGTGAACGGGTCATGGTGGGCAGAGGTCGACCTGACTTGAACGCTTTCGGGTCACTAAATGGGCGAGTAGTTTAAATGTTGAACTGGTGGAGCAAGGGATAAGCCCTCAAGGCTTAAGTGTGGAATACCCATGACCTGGAGCAGAATAACATGGCTTAAACCATTTCAAATCGGCAGAAAGAAAGAGTTATATGCTCGGGTGCTAGCCCTTGTCTCCATATGACCTTCGGGCCATGACCGCGAGCACGGAGTTAACGTTAACCGCCAGCGCTGAACCCTCCGTCTAATCCGCATGTGCACACGCCACTACAAACTGCCAGCATTTACTGTTATTGTTTAAATTAGAGTGCAGTTCCGACACTTTGGAAATTCTGCCATTTTCGGTGAGCCCAACTGGAGTTATCCCACAGTTAGACGAGGTTTTTTAGGGCCACTAGGCAAAAACTTGTTAGGGTCATAACTTCTCCAATATTGAACCAATTTGGACAAAATTTTGGTCAATTTTGGGTATTCTAAGCATTCTAGAGAGTTTGGGATAGGTTGTAGAGCCAACAAAGGTGTTCTTCAGCCATTTTTTCTTCAAGGAAGCTTGGAGAGCCATTAGGGCCATGAGTGAAATGGAGCTGCATTGGGCTACACTTCACTATTTGAGGTAAAATAAAAGCCATTCTTAGCTTATTTCTGTCTTTTGAATTTAATTTCACAGTTGTTTCTACCTTTTTAGGCATATTTCTCATTGTAAAACCAATTTGAGAAACTTAATTGAGCAAGGACATGCCCATTGGGAGCCTTGGACCCGGCAAATGTAGCCCATAAGGGGTGAACTGCCTCATCATGTTGTTGTGTTGTTATGGTGAAGTTATGCTACTGTTTATTTCTGATTTAAGATGTTAGACAGTAATTTTAATTAATATTCCCTCACACATAAACCAAAAAAATAGTTACCAAAAACACTTTGTTTAATTTGCAAGACATGATAAACACTTTGCACACTTAATTAAATGGAAATGGATACTTTTAACAACATATACAAATAGTTTCATTTTCATATTAGTGCATAAGATCCCTAATCAAGACTGTAGAGAGGGCAGGGACCCAAGTGTCACTTACGGTGCATGTGGGTGAATTTAATTTAATTAAGAAGATTAAAAGTAAATGTAATGAAATGTGAATGACATGAAATGTGAATTTTTCATGGAGGGAAAATTTGTTAGAATATTTATATTAAAATATTCCCCTCATTTTATGATAGAGCTTAAATATTAGGGTTATGGGTTTTTTGTATGGAAAATTAGTTCATGCCTCTCAGCTAGAATACTCCATATGAGGGTTGTGGGGGGATGACAGGAGTGTTGAAGGTTGAGTCACCTCCCTATGGCCATTGGAGGGAGGGACTGGAAATCATGCAAATTTTGGTTCTGATAATAGAAGAGAATCCAACTTCTAATCCATTTTTTATATTTAGTAGTGTGTTTTGTGGTTCATCTATTGTTCTTTGTCATATTTTTGTATTGTCTTTCTTGTACTTGCAACCATTTATGGAAAGTAGTTTTTTGGTTTTATTTTGTTGTTTGTACATTATTCTAGGTACAATTTTTGTAGCCATTTCTCTTTTTGTTGGCCCTCCTGGCTAGAGGTTTGTTTTTCCAACATAGCCTTATGCCAAGGAAGTCAGTTGAATAACCAATGGAAGGAGTAGTATGATGGAGTTTGATGTTTCTATTTTTTGCAGTGGTAGAGAGTTTTTAGGTGGTAGTGATAGAGGAGATAGGTCTACATTGATACCTGTAGTCAATCGAATTCCATCAAAGGAGATAGTGAGAGGTCATAGGAGAAGATGAAGCAATGGGATTAGAGAATTCTAGATCAAGCATGCATTGGCATATCGTGCATAGAAGGGGAGGAAGGGAGCCTCATTGGCCTAGTCCTAGGATAATAGACAACGTGCATCCCAAGGATCATGCTCAGAGTATGTTCAATGTCGAACCCGCGACCCCACACACACCTATTTACACAAAGGTAAGTTGTCCTAGTAGCATGTTGCATACTATATTTAGTGAAAGAAGTGGAGGGAGTTAGCATAGTATCCATATTAAAAATATTTAATTGGGAGGGATTGGATCACAATAGATATATTAGAGAAAATTTTAGCCCAAAATTTCCCATGAAATTTTCATGTACATAATATGAAACCACTCAAAATCCTCAAAATTAAAAAAGAGGTACATGTAAATATTTTGGAGAGAAAACTAAAAAAAAAACTATTTTTTTAATTGTATTGTTTGCTTAGCTTCTTATATATTTACTAAAATTTAAAGTGTATACACTGATTGGATGTGGAATTAAATTATGCATCTAGCGAGTAACTATTATGCATACTTTTGAGAAGACCCACATTGATAAAAAAAATTAAGATACATTAAAAAAATGTGTTCAACACGTTTTTTTAATGTATCTTCATTTTTTATCAATGTGGGTCTTCTAAAAAAGTATGCATAATAGGTGTTATTTGGATTTGAAATTTAATTACGCATTCAATGAGTGTTTACACTTGAAATTTGAGTAAACCTATAAGGATATAAGTGAAAATATATAATTAAAAAAAAATTAATAGCTTTCTTCTTTTCCCTCCAAAAATCATAACTCTTATTTTATTGTTTGCCAATTGTTTTATTATTTTTCCTTAGGAGGCCTATTTTAGGCTGAATTTTCCTCTAATGCTATTTGGATCTAGTGGGACATTGATAGGAGCTAATAAACAGAGAAAAATAATGGACACTTTGAATTTGTTGATTCTTCAGGGTGCTAGAAATGAAGACCCCAAACAACACATATTTGTTTGTCAAATAGTTTGGGATGCTAGTAATGTCTAGGGTGAAAATGCTAATATTGTACAATTGGGAAATACCTTTAGAGGTCACACTTTATCTTGGTACATGAAATACAAGAGCAATGTTCCACCTACACAACCAAGGTCATTGTAGGACATTAAGAAAGTGATGATGAAGGAGTTATGCAGACCTAAGTATGCATCCTAATGCGTAAAATAGTTGAAGGATATTAAAAAAAGGACAGATGAGTCCATTTGGGATTACGACCAATTGTTTAATTTTTTTTTGGGAAATATGGTTTTCTAGATCCCTGACGAGAAACAAAAATAATGGTTTATTATTGGGGAATTTCCTCATTTTTGTGTTCCACTAACTCAATAGGATATTCAGACCTAGTCAGAAGCCTTGGAGAGAGCACTCAAATTAAAATCATCCCCAGTAATCATTGTAGCGAGACAGAATATTGGTATAGCTTAGCTCTAGTGATAGATGATTACGTTTATTGTGCAGTTATAGGATTTTTTGAAGGGGAAAGGACTAAACATAGAGGTTTGGTGCAAAATATGTCATAAGGAAGGGTACCATAGAAATGAATGCCCCATTTTAACTAAATATATAGTGATCAGCGCATATAATCTAGTAGTGAGGGGATGGGGATTATGGTGCAAGATCCGTAGAGTGTGGGGTCATACACCCATAACTTTATTGATGATGAAAACGTACAACAGTCCTGCTAGAACATTGTTTGTTGGTCACGACATTCATCGTTACAGGTCTTTGGAGATGATGCGCAATCATACCATGGATATTTATAAGGTGTCAGAAGGCCATGATAGCATCTCGTAGAACTATAATCATCTTGGTAGAGTTTGAGGTACGATGGGCAAAGGACCTAGAGTATTTTCGGGATGAGGAGTGTTTGGATGAATAAGGGGATCGATCATCTATCATAATTGTGGCTAGCTTGGAAATATTTCTCGAGAATATCCTAATCCATGTTTGACTTACATATATTTCTAAGATTTAAACCATGTGATGAAGGACTATACTCAGCTACTTGTGAAAATTTAGGAGAAGAAAGGGCAGAACCTGTAGAAAGTGATAGCAGAGCCGCACCACAATAAATCACAGGTAAAAGTTCTTACACATGGAGGGAATAAGATTGGAGCGGATGTTTCCAACTATACCAATACCAACCATTAGTGGGTGCGAAAATCTACATACACACCCCCAAAGTTTGATCCTCAAAAGGAGAAGGATACTTATAAATACGTTAACAAAAGACATGATTGTGATAAAATGGGACACCCTGGAAGATAGTTCAATGTATGATATGCCCCAGCTCTATGATAAAACCACTACAAAAGGTTTGGAAGGAGGAGACAAATCGATTATATCATTTTTTTTAAATTCCTTGGAGTTTACATAAGACGATGGATCTCTACAGAGTGTAGGTATTAACCTTGTACAAAAATTACTTGCAAACGAATTCTTAAAAAAATATATATATACAATGGCGAGAACATCAACAAAAAAAATCATATACATAGTTATTTTCCCCTGGATCCCAAAACCAGGACTACCAAATTGATTTTTCATTATATTCCTTTCAATGCTACAATACATATATATACATGTTGAAGCATTCATAAATCCCAATCCATTAACCCTAGATTAGAACATAATCTTAGTTCCCTTAACCAGATCTACAAAATACCCGAGACAAAAAACCAGCATGCAAAAAACTACGTGCAAAACCCATGCACAAAACCATAGGTAGGTCTTCCCACCTCATATAGGGTCCCAAAAAAAATTCTCGGGGCGTTATCGCCCCCCCTGTGACCCCCTCACGCATGTGGCTAGTCGTGGAAATAATATAACACACACCCAACACATAGGTTGCACAAGATGATTTTTGAGTGAAAAAAGGAGCTAGAGAAGGGAGCAACGCAGATACCTAGGCGCACAGTCAATAAGGTTGCACGAAATAAGAGAACTAGCCAAGAATTTATGTTATATGCACAAATAGGATCTTATGAACAGGATAAAATAAATCTTGATTTAGGCTCTGATGTCAATATTCCATTGAAGAAGACATGGGAGATGATGGGGAGACCCAAGCTAACTTGGTCTCTTATCAAGTTCTGGTTATCAAATCATTATAGAATTTTTCCTATTGGTAGACTGTCAAATGTGGAGGAGGATATTGATGGCATTACAAGTATGGTTGATTTCGAAGTTATTGAAATTATTGATGATATTGATCGTTATCCAAATATTTTAGGAATTTATTGGGACTTTGATAACCAAGTGATCATCAATATGAAGAAAAGGAAGATCATTTTCGAGTTTGGGTGTGTCCAAGTGATTGCACCGTTGGATCCAAGTGAAGGAGACTAGTACATGAATAATATTACAGAATATATGCGTGGAGAGATACTAGAGGAGATTTACAATACAATTGTGTATATGGAATATTATGCCAACCTGACTATAGATTTTATGTTGAGTTGGAGCAACATTGGTTTGTGTGCTTCATATTTTGAAGAAGGGATGGAAAATTAGAAGAATTGGTTGCGTAAGGTCTCTACTAGGAGGTGTGCACATACCAATCACATGGCACGATGGATCAGAACTAAATTACAAAATCCCCTTAGAGAGAAGGTACATATAGGAGAGGATTCAAAATGTTAAGGCCCTACTTAGTTTTGTAAATGAAGACGGTCTATTGAAAAACATTTTGAAGATGAAATAAAAATAAAGACTTGGGTATGAGAAGAGGTTTGGGCCTTTACCTATATTCTTTTCTTTGAGATACAAAGCAATGCACATTGTTTCAAATAACATGGAAAGTGACTTGATGAAAAAAAGAGTAGATGACCAGTATGCTAGTTCGATATTTGTAACACGAGGAAAGGGGAAAAGGAAAGTAATTGAGTAAAAGGATGTTGGACCCACTTCCTCTATGAAGGTACTACTAAATAGGATGTAATAATTCCACATTGGATGGACTGGAACAAGGAATTAGTGATGCGATGAAAGGGAAATTTATGATCCCAAAGACGTATTGTGTTGAGATCCATTGCAAGGGTAAGCAACATGCAGTGTTGATGTCCATGATAATTTGGTAGCTCATGTACAAATTCCCTCCTTTGGAAAACCTTCCTCATCAATAAATACCCCTCTTATCCCTTGGAAAAATTTAATTTGGTCAAGGAAAATTTTAATTTTTAAGATGAAACCCAATTGTGCACAAAAGTACAATTTAGAGTGGGAAAGCTAAATCGACCCCCTTGATACACATCTAAATATAGTACATATCACATCACTTTGTAGCATCATCATCACATTCATCTCTTCTCTTCTATGGTTCCTATAGCTCTGAAATTACAGGTACTTTTTCACACGCGCAAAGGAGAGAGACTCTTTTTTTATTGGTTGAATTCATCTTATGTTTTTGGACTTTGACCAGCATTGACCTAGCTCATTTTGACTTTGTTTGAATGGATTTGGATCTTTTTTGGAAGGCTTAAGTCAAATTCAGTTTAATTTAACTTTGATGGTTTGTTTGACCAGCATGGACCCCAATGAACAATTTTGTGAGGGAAGAATTTTGACTATTTTAATCGAAGCTTAACCAGCAAGGAAGGTTGCATTTATCGGGAGGTTGACTGAACCTTTTGGAGAAAATTTGACCATTGAATTTTGGACTGGTTAGGGAATCATTTATTGCTATTTTATTTGACATAATTTTTAGATTTGAATATGGGGTTCATCTTTTATATATTGGTTGGTTGGTCTCATGCATAGTGTTATCACCAAACTGAGGTTAATTAGGTTGCTCAACAATCAATTCAGTGTAATTGTTTCAAACCACTTAGGGTTGGAAGTTATCCCTTCTAAACAAATAATGCTCTCTCAATAAAATGTATGATATCCAATACTAAAGCTTTAAAAATAAGATGCCTAACTCTCATATGTTTTTTGGATGGTTTTTTGCAAGTGAATGATGTGTGATGGCTACCATTGGGCATGGAGTCAGTATGAAACTCAATTACATAAAAACATCATTCATGGAAGCTGAGGTATGTGAACTCTTACAAAAAACACTTTTACAGGAAACAAGATGCATAAAGGAATTTAGAGCATAATAATTTATGAATTCGAAGTAAGTATGCATGAAGTAAGTTGAATTGACATTGAAAAGGTAAATGAGACAAACACATAAGATCCCATAAAGAATCTTAGGTCTGAAGAAGGTTTTCTGCAACTGTATATTCACTGAGTAGATAAAATATTACAATAGTAACATTGGTCATAACATCAATCAACCCCCTCTATCTCTGAAATATCCTTATTTATAGAGTGAAATTCCTTTTATATAATGTCTTCCACCTAGGATAGACCCTCGAAACTGTTGTAGAGATATAATCCAAAAAGGAATTCATTACACAAAGAGAAAATAGAGATAATTATGTTTAGAAGGGGTTTGTAACCTAAAATGACTCTATCATTGTTAACTTCATTAACAAACTTTAAATAACCCACACATAGTGATGCTTATCGAGTCAAAAAATTTTCCTAAGGTGGAAATGACCATGATCAAGTGATAAAATTCCATACTATAATCTAGGCTCTGATACTCAGAATTTTAGGATGTGTTGTTGTGTTGATGAGGTGGCAAAAATGGTGAGCTAGCAGCCATGTCACCTTCTTGTTGAGTGGTATTTATCAATAGATGTCTTCACTGATACTCTTCAACCTCTTTTAATGACTCATCTTCTCCCCTAAAAACATTAAGTGCTACAAAAATATCAAAATTCCACCTTGTTGTAAAAACTAAGCATTTTAAGGCAAGTTCGTAGCATAGTTTTTGTAGCGTTTTCCATTTAGCACTTTCTGCACCTTTTTTGACTTTTCCTTTTCTTGTCTTGAAGACTTCTTCTTCAACTGGGGATAGCTCTATGATATCTTCCCTTATTTCCTGCTTCTTCTTAATGTTTCATTATGCAATTTATCAGACTTGCCTCCCTTTGATAGTTGTGACCTAGTGAATAGTTTCATAGGTTTAAAGACAAATCCTGAATCTTCAAAATCAAGCTTCTTTGTTGTAAGACCCTTCTTCTTGATTTTTGTTCCCTTAACCTCTACAAGCTTTACAACAAGGGTTTCTTTAATATCAATTGCTTGCAAGATGTCTTCAAGTTTTCATTTCCCCTCTGTTTGACTTCTAGTGATTCTTATATGAGCTCTTGTATCAATTTTGAGTTTGCTACTGGTAGGGGTTTTCGGAGGTACCACCGTCTCTTGCAACTGATCAATTTATACCTCCATGGGTTCCACCATGGGCTTCACCTCTACCTCAAGTACAACTTATATTTCAGCTCTTGGTTCTTTTTCCTTCTTAGGAGTGTTTTTCTTCGACTTAGGTGTCTTTCTTGGATTAAGAACATCTACATCATATGCACTAAAAAATAGAAAAGTATCCCAATCACTATTCAATTTCTTCAACTCTTCCATAACTAAAAATTTGATTAAACCATGATGAAAAATGGAAGTATCACTGCTCTCAATTTTGGCTTGTACCTTGTCAGCCATCTTGCCTAAACTTATGAAGAGAAAGAATAGAAGATCAAGAAATTGTTTACCTGTGAAATGAAGTAATAGTCTGAAATGATATTGGTAGATAATGTGAAATCTACCTTCACAAGTAAAATACTTTTGGATCACCATAAGCAGCTTTGAGTAGTTATCCTTGAGGCAACTCCTGGGTATGCCTAAGGTCATGTCAATACCTATATGCTCCTGCTTCAGAAATTCATCACAGTTTTGAAGCTTGAATTTTGTTGCCTTGAACCATTCTTCTCCAGACCTCGAAATTTCAGTTTCCTATGCAATGGTATCGGGAGAAACAGTAAAAATTAATATGCCCACCTTTGAATTTGTGCCAATGAAGTTGACAGTGAAATCCTTGGACACCTATGCATGATATCCCTGCATTTTTTGGAAAAACCTCAAATAGCCACCATATGTGAAAGCTTGTAAGAAGCTAGGGTCTTCCACAAACAGCTTCATGTCCATGGGCTCGTATCTAACTACAAAGCCACTTTTTTTTGGCTTTTTATGTGAAGCCATGTCCTCTAATACAACACTAACCAGCTTCAGACTTTGACACCTGCAAAATTATCTAAGACAACAAGCACCTTGTTTGACAGAGGTAAGAGCTAGCCTAAGATAGCAACTAGACAAGAAATAAAAGTGAATACTACTGGAAAAAAGATCAAACAGCTTACAAGGATGAAAGGCAGAGTGATGTTGTTCGAATGAGGTAAGGCTAAATTAGGAAAGAAATATGAGAGGGAAAACAAAATGATGTAAGGTGTGATGATTACCATGCATGCAATATCAAAAATGATGACTCAGAATTGTAATGTACCATGATGACAAAAGTAGCTCTGACCACTGAAATGATGCCAAAATATCGATCACCCCACCGTTAGTAGAAAAACCAGAGTTAGTAGTGATTTCAGTTAGTGGGAGGGAAGATTTGCTATGGAACTGTCAAGTATGTACGTAGCGAAAATAGGTTGTTTTACACAAAAAAAACTGCAGACTTAGGAAAAAGGTGCCAAGTGTCATAAATCAACTCTATTAACCCATGCAATCGATTTTTTGAATTTTACTTTGACAAAATCTTAATCACATGACCAATGACCATTTAGACCTTTTGAAACTATATACAAAACATGAAATTTAATGAATTTCATAGCCTTATTTCACCCTAACAACCTAACCTAACTCAAAAAGACACACCTAGACCAACCTATTTGTTATTAAGGATAAAAAATAGCCAAATATTTGACTTTGGCTCTTTTATTGATAAAATGGAACATTATATCTGTATGTTGAACATTTGATGAAAATATAATAGAAAAATAATTTTGATAGGGTTTCCCCCCCTTTGAGGTTTTTCCATGGTCTTTGACCAAATATTATGTCTCTTGTTATTGCTCTTGGTTGTCTTCTATTGTGCATTGGATTTACTGTTCTATCTACAATTTCTTATTGTTATTGGAAGATTAAATTTATTTGGAAATTGATTGTTAATTTAAGAATAATTTTAATAAGTGATTGTGTTAAGCATAGAACACTGGAAAATTAACATGGTATTAGAGCTAAGGTGGAAACAAGCCTGAGGATACAAGAGACAAAAGAAATCACTTTTGAAGGAATTTGTTTGGAAGAATCTTCTTGATCAAGATGTCTACCTCATACTTCAAGAATGCAGAGAATTTTGGTGACTCATCTAATTTCACTACTTGGAATATCAAGATGGGAGTGACATTGGATGAAAATGATGTTTTTGAATATGTGGAAGGAAAAGTAACTAAGCCACCATGAAATTATCATTTTGTTTCCAATGTCAAGTATAAGAAAGGTGATATCAAAGCCAAGAAAACATTTTTTGATTCTTTGAAAGATCATTTGCTTACTTATATTGGAAAGTTGAATAATTCCAAGGATATTTATGGCAAGTTGTTTGGGATGTATGAGGTCAAAAATATGAATCACATTCTCTCCTTGAAAAATAAAATCAAGGAAATCAAGATGAACAAGGGAGAGATTGTGTAGTCATACTTCATGATATTATCACAACTCAAGGATCAATTGTTTATTGTTGGAAAATCTATGTTTGATAAAGAGTTGGTTCTCATTTATTTTCAAGGTATTCCTCCAATATGGGAGACATAAATTAAAACTATTAGCAACAATGATAAATTTCTGACATTTGATGAGTTGGTTGGAAAATGTACTCAATAAGAAACCAGGATGATTTCTAGAGGGAGAATTCAAAGCCATTAAGGAGATCCTTCAACATTTGTTGCATGGTAAAAGAAGAGGAAAGGAAGAGAAATGTCATCTAATTGTAGAAATAATTCTCCGAATTCTAAGGATTCCAATAAAGGTTACGGAAATTTTAATGCTACAATTTCCACAAGAATGGTCATTATGCCCAAGACTATCTGAAAAAAGAGAGATTCTCCAAGGTCCAACTACAAAAATAATTGTGGCTTGAAAAATAACAAGTTTATGATAGAATAAGAGGATATGATAGAAACATAAGAGATGCTCCTGATAATTGTGAAGAAGGCCATCGTCCTCAAAAGAGATCAATGAACTCAAGGTATGGAAATAATGCAAGTGCTACTCGATCTGAATATATTCTTATTTCTTCTCTTTCTAGTTCCTCTCCTTCGGATTTGTATGATAGTTGGTTAGTATATAGTTAGGCCTATAGACATTTCTTTGGGTATCGTGAAGTCCTCTCAAATATAGTTGAGAGGAAGACTAATCTAAAGATCATTCTTGGGGATAACTCTACTTATCCTATGAAGGGTTTTGGTTTCGTTACATTTCATTTCAATTATGGGGAAATTGTACTTCTTCATGATGTTATGTATGTACTGTTAGTCACCAGTGATTTTTTCTATTTGTAGATGACTAAATAATTGTCCTAGATTTCTAAAAACATGATTCCTGAATATTGTGAGTTTTAGAAATCTCACTGCCTTCAGTATCCTTATACCAAATTTTTCACTATTTCTACTATTTTTCCATTTCATGGTTAACTTACCATTCCTAAAAGAACCCTCATGGGCTTATGCCACTCATCTATATCCTATTTTCCCACCCATAACTTCAGCACTCTGTTTTGCCTTTGCCTCACCCCTCCACTTTTCATCTAAGATTGCCAAACAACCTGCTCCTTCTCATGTTCACCAGGTTCCTCAAGCATTTATGGTCTCAAAACTATCTCTGTAGGCTCTTTAGATAAATCAAGTACATTGTATTTTGGATCTTCAATGCATCAATTTGTCAAAAACTTTGTTTTTTACACTTAAAGACCCCAAGCCAAGATTTCAGTCAAAGACCAAGTCAAAGGAGCCTCCCACTAGGTCATTAGGGTTTCATAGGTTGTAGGGTTATCCTTGGTGTTTTTGAGCTTTGCTTTTCCTATGCTAGAGGTTGTTTCAAAAGTAAAAGAAGAGAAGCACATGACTGCCCAAGAAAGAGAAAAAAATCTCCAAAGGGAGCTACTTTGTCAATTTCAAGTTTTGCACAAGGTAAATGTGCTTGGAATTTCTGTAGGAATGCTAAGAGGTAGATCAGCAAAGGAAATTGATAAAGTAACTGATGTGTTCCTATTCTGGGATATAATACCCTAAAGGTTTTTGGGTTGGCAACCTTCACAGATCAGGGGCATACCATTCAAGAAGGACTCACCTAACCTATATTTTATACTGAAAACTAGATATAACAAGTTGCAGAACTTACCCGAAAGTCTCATGTTTGATGTAGAACCCGCAAGGTGAAAACCCCCAACAACCCTTCGTGATTCGCAACCTGAAAATAAAGAAAGAATGACCACGGAACTCTAGTTGTACAACATATATAGTTCCTAGATGTTACTGTAACTCATGCATAATATCATAAGAACAATATTCAATATTCAATTAATGATCATCACACATATATAAAGAGATATAAACACGTGAATATCGGGAACAAGATGGTTCTTCTTATTATAAATGGCACGTACAGTAATAGAAATGTGGAGAGATCACTTGAATCCTTCCACGACCTTCGAGCATACTGTCCTCTGGATCCGTCCAGCCCTATCCTCACAGGAATTCTTCCAAGTTGTGTGCACACTAGATGTCATATAGGATGATGAGCATCTCAAGGAAACAGGGGTTTCTTGAATATACCTGGGAAGTGTAGGAGGCACGAGAATATCAGACTTTAAATAGGGCTCCAACAGAGTATAATATCTATATTTTTCTCCCTCCCTTAGACCATGCACACGGGGGGCTTTTATACCCCCTCAAATTAGTTTCTGTAGTTGGAAACAGTTAGGCCACGGGCTTGGGTGGTTGAATTACGGGAATAACCATCAACCCTGCCTCGAAAATAGGGAATAATATATATATTTTTAATGATTAAAAAGGTATATGTGGATAATTATGAATAGACTCGCGTATATACGCAGAAAAGTCTGGGCAGAATCACATATGGGTTTTAAGATACTGTTTTTGGTGAAGATAATAAAGTCTAAGGGGAAAGGGTGCCCGAGGCCAAAGTGTAAATCATCAAGCATATGAAGGTGGAAAATGATGCTATAACAGATGCCCCCTAATATATGAGGTCATAAGGGGCACATGATGGCTGAAATATATTATGTGCATAGAAAGAACCTTGCGAGGACAAGAGAGGACTTCACCAGATTTCAGCCTACCAAAAAACGAATGGAAGAGATCAGAGAGATAACTCATGTCTAAGGTAAGCATACCCATTCTCAGTGAAAGAAAAGCATGTCCGCATATGAAGTACAGAGCGGATCCAAAATGTATACAAGTATAGCTGAACTGTAAAGTACATAGTGAATCATCTGATCACTGCTCGAAAGTACAAGTCAAAATCATGTCCAAGTATCACATATAGAAGACTGATCAATGATGCTGCAATAGATATATAATCACACAAGTAAGAAATGAATCTCTAGGTACCAAATCATAAGGGGTCGAGCACATGGTACAATCACGCAACTCGGGAGCCAACATATAAAATGTTGTTGTACTGAAACTGCAACATATAAGGGTGGACGGCATCACCGACAGAAAACTAGATGAACTATCAAAGTGAACCGAATCATGTTGATGCAAACCCGAGGTATTCACCGATCACCATGGCACAATTCTACACAATGGGAATAAATGAGATGAAGTCGGCCATGTGAGAAATCTTTTGATTACCGGTCATTAATGTATACCGTTAACAAATGCGAGACAACCCACTGATAATGATAATGAGTGTCAAGGTTCCCTAGTACAATCTAGCAGGTGTGAATGAATGAGTTGAAGTCGAACACCTGTAAGAATCTATCAATCAGGAGGAAATAATGTATCCTCACTGTCGACAGTGAAGAGTCTGCCATTGATGACTACAAACCCTAAGGTACTGACAAAAAGACTCTAGACCTTATTCCTAGAGCAATGAGCCAGAGTTGATGGGAAAATATCTTCTGGAAGGAAGGCATTAAGGCATCCCACATCAGTCCAACACGAGTGCAACCCGCAGGCCAAGATTTGGAAGGAATCAGACGAAGTAGAGTGAAGGAACCAACCCGAAGTATGTTTATGACATGCACAAGACGAAGCTAGCACACTATAAAAACCCTCTGAGTCAAACAATAATGAGATCTGACAAAGAGGTGAGATATCTATCGATAGGGTCAAATGGAAATCAAGGTACTGCACGAACCCCAAGTGTGATAATGTAAGCTGATGTCGAACACAAGGGAAACCACTTAGTCAAAGACCCATAATGATGATCAAATGTTGAGCATAAGGTCACCTATCAGTGATGTAAATAGGGCCAGGGTGCGGCTCTAGGTTTGCTCTCAGAGCAATATGTCATAGTTGATCAGAGACAAAACCTGCCAGAAAGAAGTCAAATGGGGACCTTCTCAAACCAGCACGAGCATATGACCAAACAACTGATGTGATAGAACAAGATACTGACAAGACCGGGAAGGTTGAATAAAAAATAAGTCAAGAGACACCGCAAAAAGGTCGACTCAGATTTAACTTCCCTTGAACAAAAACACGACTCATGTTGACTATGGCAGCAAATGATAACTCTGTATAAATTTGTTATGCAGGAGGCAAAAAAAAACTCTCCATATGATTGGAAGAGATAACCAATTGGGGGAGAACTAACTTATGAAACAAGGTTATGGCTTCTCCTATGTCAAAACTAAAACCAAACCAAAATAAAGGAAAGACATAGCTCTGTGTGCTTTGTTCAAGGGCAAAAAAAATTGACATTGTAACTGCCATCAAATATGAAGTAATATCCCGTTCCCGCTCTTTTTGATATATTTGATTTTTTGTCTTTTTCATATAGCAAGCCTAAAAAGGAATAAAATAATGCTATAGTACAATTGATAGAACAAGTATCAGGAAACAGATGTACTAGTTCTTGGGATAGGAACAAACCTATGCTCAATGCAAGGTGGCGAAAACTGGTAAGTGATAGTCAAAGGAGTGTTCCATCCATGGGTAAAAGGGTGTCAAGTCGCGATAGCTAAGTTCTTGCATGGTCAACTTGTACAGAGAGTCATGGTCAAAATATGGCTTAAACATTGAGTGAAAATGAAGCCGACTGAAGGCTAAGATAAACAAGTAGCCAATATGCAATCTAGTGATACAACTTGACAACATAAGGGATCCTCTAGGGTAATAGCCAGAAAAATCGTAGTGAAGAAGAAGAAGAATGAAGCTTCAACGCATAATTCATGGCGGGACTAAAGAGGACTCTCGAGAATATGTAAAGTGTAGCATGGGCGACAAGTGCTAGCAAGGAACTAACTAGGAAGCCCATGTAAAGGAAGGCTCTACCATCAAGTCATGATTAAATATCTGTGAGTGAAATAGGTTAAGTACTCATGACATGATGGGATTGACCCTATGGCAAGTGATAAAGAATGGAGGCTAGAATGCAGAATGCAATGGAAAGTGGATTCTCTAACCTATATGCCAGTTTGAAATCATATACCTGCCATGACAGGTCAGTGGTCATGGATTCGAAAAACTGGAAAAAATCTCAACTTCAGTAAATGTACCTGAAAGCATACCTTTCCTAACACTTACAAGCAACACCGTTATACAGCTTGAGACATATTTGAAAAATAAGCATAACGAAATTTTGCAAAAAAAATTCAATTTCTGAGCATAAATAGCCATTTTCCCTCATATTTGGTTCATTGTAAGATTGCAGAAGTGGTAAAAGGAGCTCTAGAGAAGAAATCCCTTTCCTCAAAACAGGAGAAATCAGCCGTCAAAGTGCACCGAATTAGCCAAGTAGGCTCTAAATCCATCTTTTCCATCAATATCATTCATATTTAGGATAAAAATTTTGATTTTTGACCGTAGGAATGATTAGTTTTGATTAAACCTTCTGCGCATACGCGAGTTTGTGTGGACGAACCTGCGCATGATACGCGACTGTACATAAAGGAAGTCGCGTATGTGCAGTCCGTGAATGAAAAAGATGAACCTAATGAAGAATTTAATGTATTTTTTCAGGATGTCAATCTCTTGGAGGGAGTGTGAACATAGTGCCATCAATAATGAAGTGATGGAAGATCAAAAATTGCTAGATATCCTTCGAAATTGTTGTTTGCTCAAGTTTTTTAAAATGCCAAATAGGAAAAGTAATGTCTAGTTGCTTCAAATTTTGGTGGATAACTGGGAACCAGAAGAAGAATACTTCATGATTGATCAATTGCCCATACGTATAGAAGTGGAAGACATGTATTTCATTACTGGACTCTCTTGGAGAGGAGTTTCGGTAGATATACATGGAAAGCCTTTGGGAAGGCTTATAGTGGAAGACTATGTCCATGTCTATTGCGTAGAGGGGTCTCAGAAAGTAGGAACTCAGATTTCAATCAAATATTTGAAATAAATGCATATGAAAATTATCCTCTTCACCATTGGTAGGGTAGCAGGATCTGCTTCCTTACACCAGGCTTTGAGGACACAGATAAGCATCGTGGTCGAATGTTTGATTCACCTCTTTGACTGGTGTATATCACTACTGACTAACATGAAGAAACAATTAACTTCTATCCGGAAAGAAAAAACAAAGAATTTTGGGTATGGAACCATTTTACTAACATTCTTCTTTGAGAGGATTCCAAGGCTTTGACCCAAAGAGATATCATCCATCAACAGCCCTAGGGATCCAAGAATAGCCCAGTGGGCTGACTTGATGAAGAGATTGGGGGGAAGTGAAGTTCCCCAAACCACTTGGGATGACAAGTTCTTCCAATGGTGGGAGGAACAAGTTATCATTGTGGAGGATTATCCCTATGCTGGGATGGATTTTCATGGTGATCCAGACTTAGTCCTTCCACCTGGTGCAGCATGGGGTGCAATCGGTGAGACTACAATTTTTGATTATATGACTTTTGGTTGATTTTTTCAATATATGCAACAATGAAAAAAAAATTATTTTTGATTGGATTCAAATGACTTACAAAATTATGTGGTGGCCATGATACAAATATGGGACCAGTCCGTCCTGAGGGATACCCAAGGCGAAGCAGATGCTAAAGACCCTGGCAGAACTCTCCATGCCGTTCAGAGAAAATTGGAGAGTTTAACTCGCCAAGTGCCTATGTCTGTAGTAGAGGACCTACCAGAGGCTATCCAGAGACTGGTAGTCGGAGTACCACGGGACTGGGTGCGGTTATTCCGTCGTGTAGCTACTACTATCGTGTTCTATAGGAACACGAATGTTGGGCAGGGATCACAGGATTAGATATATAGATTTTACCGGATGAATGTATTATATTTTTGATACTGAACATGATCGGGCATAAGCCCTAATTTTGTAGGACATATTGGTCCATATTTTTTGTATAATTTTTGGAACATTCTGCCTAATATATATATATAGCGACTTATATGATGTGATGAATCAAACGTATGAAAATGTATGATGAATTTAATAACTTGATTAAAGTATTGAATGATGAATATGCCAATCAATTTATTGATTAGCCAATAATTCTACCATCCAATTGTCAGCTGGAGGAATATGAATAAATGTTATAAATTAAATGATATTTGTAACAAATGTACCCTCAAAAACAATCGGAGCAAAAATGGATCCTGAACCCGATATTTATTGTTCAACTGTGACACCACCAGTTGGGAGTCCAAGAAAAATACCAACGAATCAACACCCAAAGATATTGCCTCTGAGAGTAGATATATTACTGCAGTGTATTCTACTACATTGTTTGAAGCAGGACCAATGTAGACACCTCATGAAACTAACAACTGACCAAATGGATAATGAAGTACCCAAGCCGCGGAAGCAAAGTTTCGAGTGTGTCTACTAGCACCATCGGCGAAACCAAAATGACTCATGACATCCAACACATCCTGCCAAAGTAGATCAAAAACATCACCATCACATCAAAGACTGAAAACTCAGATATGTACAAAAACAAAAAATATATATATACAAAAAGCAAGATGCCAGGCCGAGGCCTAGGCATAATAATTTTTCAGATAGAGCTCATTTCTGGGCTCCGCTAACTCAATTCCCTCAAAATAAACCAAGGCATAAGCTCCTTTCTTGAGGACATTTTTAACATTGAAGGGGCCATACCACATAGACTTAAATTTAGTTGCCCCCAGGGCATATTTCTCCTGGGCATAAACCAAGACAAGGTCTCCTTCGAAGAAAACTCTAGATTTGACCACTTTATCGTATTGAACTTTCAACCGGTTCTTATGTGCCTCATTCATCATGGCAGCATCTTGATGCTGCTCATTGAGATGTTCCAGATGAAGGAGACATTCTTCGAGACTAGAGGTGTTAGGAAGAAGCTCTACGGCTAACTTAAGAGAAGGAATTTCACACTCGATGGGAAATATGGATTCCAACCCATAATTTAGTTGAAACGGAGTAAAACTAGTTGCAGTTTTCGCTGACATTCGGCATGCCCAAAGTGCAGGATACAGCATAATGTGCCAATTAGATCGAGCTTTGTCAATTGTCTGTTGAAGAATTGTATTCAAGGATTTGTTCACGGCTTCCACTTGCCTATTGACCTAAGGATAATATGGAGATGAATGCTCCTGCCGGAAACCTAATTTTAGAGCCAATTCAGCCATCATGTTGTTTTGAAAGTGATTGCCATGATCAGTGACAATCTCTTTGGGAATACCAAAACGAGAAATGACCTGATTGAAAAGAATATATATTGTCTCATCGTCATTCCCAAAAGTGGGCATAGCCTCGACCCACTTCGGGAAGTAGTCTACTGCTACAATAATGTACTTATGACCTTTAGCCAAAGGCGGGTTACAAGTAGTATAATCAATAACCCACTTTTTAAAGGAACTGACAATGATGACAACAAAGAGCGGAGCTAGATGAGCGCACATATTTCGAGTATACACTTGACATGGATGACACCGTTTGACCAACTCCATGCAATATTTGAAAATTGAAGGAAAAAAGTATCCTGCATGCAATATTTTTTGGGCTATAGTAAGCCTAGATAAATGACCACCACAAGCTCCACTGTGGCAATCATTCAACACAACCTCAGCTTCTTCGAGAGTTAAGCATTGTCTAAGGATATAATCGATCCCATGACAGTATAAAGTGTCAGCAATGATTAAGTAATTTTTAGCTAGGTGACGTAACTTACTATGCTCATCTTTCGAAAAAGTCGAGGGAAAATTCGCAGTCTGAAGATATACTATGAGATCCCCGTACCAAGGATCCTGTGAAGAAATGAGAAAAAGATGTTCATTCGAAAAGGATTCATCATAAACTCTTTCTTCTCCACAGGGAAACTCAAAAATTAATTCCACAAAAAATAATGATCTGTTGGATTTGGCAGACATAAACCCAAGATCAAATTCCTGCAAAATCACAATCCATCTATTGTATTTTAACCCAATCACTCGCCTATTGAGAACAAACTGAAATGGATTGACTGCTTCCAAAACATAAGTTTTTCGAAGAATAATATAATGTCTGAGCCACTGTATAGCATGAACGGCTGCTAAAGCAAGCTTCTCTATCGAAGAATACTGGAGTTCAGGTCCTACTAAGCCTTGACTAAGGTAGTATATAACATGCTCTGAAAGAGCATCATCCTCCTAAACCAGAACCATACCAATGGTAGATTCTGCTGCTGCAAGATATAAGAGGAAATTCCTACTATAATCAGGTGGACTCAATATCGGAGCAGAAGTCAATGCTTTTTTCAAAGCATCGAATGAGCGTTGAGCAAATTTATCCCATAATCTCATAAATCCTTTCATAATCTCAGGATAATTTACGTTAAATCTCTATAGAAAATTAGCTTTTCCTTGTAGACTTTGAAGTTGATGAATAGAGGACAGGGGAGACAACAAAATTATTGCCTCAACCTTGAATGGATCTACCCGAATCCCTTCCGTATACACAATAAATCCCAACAACTGATTGGATGTGACCGTGAAAACACACTTGTTCGGATTCAACCGGATCTTGTAATATTAACATCTTTTAAATACTTGATGGAGGTGAGAAGGATGATCGATTCTCTTGCAAGAACGAGTAGTGAAATCATCCAAGTATGCCTCGATAATATGTTTGATGTCATGGAAGGCATATGACATGGCCTGCTAAAAAGTAGCTCCAACATTTTTAAGGCCAAAAGGCATTTTCTTGTAAGAAAAGGTACCCCAGGGACAAATAAATGCAGTCTTATGCTGATCGTCAGGACGGATAGTAATTTGATTATATCCAGAAAAACCGTCCATGAAGGAGAAAATTTCATTGCCCGCGCACTCATCGATAATCTGATCTATGAATGGTGTGGGGTAATTATCCTTAGGAAATGCTTTATTTAGGTCTCTGAAATCAATGCAAACTTGAATTTTTCCTTGTTTCTTGTCCACCGGGACTGAATTCAAAACCCACTCTATGAAAGGAACAGGGAAAATGAATCTCACCTTGAGCAGCTTCTCCACCTCAGCTTTGATAGTTGTCGCCTTCCTAGGGTTGATCATACGAAGCTTTTGCCTGACAGGATTGGCATTTTTCGTATAACTTGATCTCATGCTGGACAATAGATGGATATATACCAGGAATTTCCTCATAAGCCCAAGGAAACACATCCCTAAACTCTCAAAAGAGATTGGTGTAAATTTGAATCTCTTCAGGGGAACATTCAGCTCCGATGAAAAGATTCTCGGTAGTGTTGGCATTTCTGGAAATGTTCATTAGGATAGTAGGAGAAATCACAACCATGTTCCCTTTAGAAAATACTTGTGCTGGTGCTAAAGGGTTCAGGACTGGGTGAACAGGACCAGAAGACTAAGGACTAGGAAAACTTGATTCAACTTCGCTCAAATTTGGTAAAAAGTAAGACTGATGATGCAAGTCATCCCACGGTCAGTCTATACCAGTCATAGCTTCCAGGATAGCCTCTTCAGATGGAAGAGTGGTATCAAGGAAATCCTAGGTGGAAGAAGAACTCAGAGTCCAAGCCGAGGCCACATCTCCATCCAATTCCTCTGATGAAAGAGAAATTGGAGTGGATTCTGCAAAGTCAACAATAGAGCTATAAGTGATCTCAACTGCAGACATAGGAAATTCCATTCCACCTCCTTGACCTTCCACTAATGTGGAGGTAGGGGAAGGTAAGGTCCAAGGGTGCGAAAAGTAATGAGTTCTGAAGAAATCTCTTCAAATAGGAGCCTTGGAGGATGAAATTGCATTTATATGAATGGAAGGAGGCAGAAAATCAAAAGTAACCATCAAAGAAGAATACATTCCGACCCCTAGATTCTCAACAGGCGGTTTGGTATTATCCACCAAAGGAATAGTTGAGTCAGTAGATGCATTTGGGTCTATAGGAGAACAATCTAGTTTGTTAACTATGACAATCCTCCCTTTGTGAGGGAAACAAATAATGCAAAATAATGAGGATGCAATAGCATCCATCTCATAAATCCAGTTTCGCCCCAATAGAAGGTTATAGTCTAAGCTTGCATCAACTATCTCAACCTTGATGTTAACAGTTTTTCCCCAACACAGATGGGCAAAGCCGGGACAATACCATGCAGCCTATGAGAATGACCATCAAATGAAGTCTGAAGAGTGGCTGAAGGAACAGCTGTGGGAGATCCAATCCCTTTCCAACATGCGAGAGACATCACACATTTTGAAGCACCCTCGTCTATGACCGTCCAAAATATATTGAATTTTCGATAAAGTGATCTAATATGGAAAGCCATATGATGAGGGAGTCTCTTTTTAAAATTATACATATCAAATGTAATCATAAGAGAATTCTTAGGATCAACAACCCCAATAGCAGTGAGGAGAGCACTTCACTGAGCTGGAAAAGATTGGAGCACCTCGAGAGCAGACATGGCATAAGGACTCTGCGCCAAATCTTCTACAACAGAGTAGTTTTGGGTGGCCATGGCATTTGGATTAATCATCATATGCTTTGTAGATGCCTTTGGCATCAGAGGTATAGGCTCAATAGTAAGCCTCGTAATGTGAAGTGGCTCAACACTATCAAGGACACCCTTGGCTTTTGATGATTTAGCTTCACCATAATCATGAGATCTCGTAGCGATATCTGTGTGAGCACTCATCATAGATATGTTTGATGTGTTTTCCCCTTCCTGGGTGGCCCAGAGGGAGCCCCAATATTTTGATTCACGCCAACAACTAATTGCTACCCTTGGGGAAAAGGGTTTGTTAACATAGCCTGGGAACTGGAAGAACCCTGTTGAGCTAACAAGCACTGCGCATCCTGAATTTTAGGGAAAAGGTGAGAAAGATGGTCTCCAATACATAACTTGCATGGAAACTTCACTTTCTTTTTATCCTTTTGACCCTCACCAACATGCTTGTTGGATTTATTTGCATTCCCCTTTCCATATTTTCCCTTCTTTTTTATTATTCCGTCCCTTTTTCTTCCCTCCGGATTTTTGATTTCCTTTGGGGTTAGAATTCTGGACAACATTTATTGACAAAGACGGGGAAGGAGTTGACACTGAAGGCACATCCTGACTAGAATAAGTAGATTATATAGACAACTGTTGTAATTGACTAAGCAAGCTAGCTGCACCGCTATCGACCGAACTAATAAGTCGATCACCATGATGAACAGGTTTAGTTTTTGACAAGTCCAATTTGGAGTGAGGAGCATCAAGAATTTTTTTATTGAGGACTCCAGACTGAGAATAAATCAGTTCTAATTGTTGAGCCCTAAAAATAGCCTGCTCTTCAGAGAATACCCCTGATAGGGATACATCCTTAGAAATATCTACTGCAAGGATTTCAAAAACCATTCCAGAAGGAATTCATTAAGAATATAGGCTTTAAAGGAAGACAGAGAGTTTTTTATGTCCAAGGAGAAACAAGGTTTCTAATCATGATTGGGCCAGCAGTGTGCCAAACAATGATCCAATGCAGCAAGGGCCACATGAAGGAGGCACACCAAGGAAACAAAACATGGAAGAATTTTTTTAGAAATTATAAATGAAAAAGGGAAAAAGGTGAGGTGAACTGAACATAAATGAATGAAATTTAACAAGCTATAGAGAACATAGAACACAACACAAATAATTGTTCTCAAGCATCCCAGAAACCTAGAGTTTTGGTAAGGTGATCAAAGAAGGTAAAAGGGTAAGTTTGGACCCCATAATGACAGTAAAGGATTCCTGAAGATATCACAGTTTGCAAAGATTCCAAACTCATCCCAAGGAGTTTTTCATGCCAAATATGGTTAAAATAGGTAAAATGAAGATGGTCAAAAGAGGTAAAATGAAATTGTTAAGCCTCCATTATGACAGCAGAAAGAAGCTTTTAAGGGGCCACTATGCATGTCATCCCAGATTTTTCCAAGGTGAGATTCCTCACTGTTTCAAAAGAAAGAGGATGCAAAGGGTATTAGTAAAAGGTAGGAAAGGGCCATTTAAATGTTTTTTTTTTTTTAGCCACCTACAGCAAAAAAGGTCAAGGGAATATCAGTTAAATGAAAAATCTAAAAAACATTAGCAAAGTGGGTTCTCTAAGCTCAATTTATTTTCCTAGGCTATAAAGGACCTTTTTTCCCTTCACGAAACTCATTGTGCACTTGCAAAAACAGTCAGAGCATCCAAGAGAGAAGTTTGAGAATTTTTTTCAAATTTTGAGCAAGTCTGCCAGGCGCTACGCATTCAGGCAGGTGCTACGTGTTCAAGCAGGCACTACGAGTTTAGTGCCCGACATTGTGTATTCAAAGGATTTCTCAATGCAAAATTTCACTGCATTGCGCGTTCAAAGACACATGCTACGCTTTTGTGCAGATGCTACCCGTTCGCCCAGGGAAAGCCCGATAACCCAGAAAAATGTTCAGGTGCTGCGCATTGGGGAAGTCCGACAGGCCAAAAATGTTTAGGCGCTGCTCATTGGGGAAGCCCAATGGGCTGAGAACATGTAGGCGCTACGCGTTGGGCAGGGAGGACCCGAATCTGCATGCAGGTGCTATGCTTTTGCCTGAAGCTCCTCCTCCACCTACAAATGCCCAAAAACAACAGAAAATCTCCTCCAAGCTGCACCAAGGGACTTTCAAGGGCATTGTAAATTGGTAGGTGGATGTCTTGCCTCTTCCTATAGTAAATTTTGATGGTTTAATGTCAAAGAAATTGACCAAACCCTAAGAAGTGAAAAACCCTAATATTCATGCTAAAAACCCTGTTTTAACCCCCATCATCTACAAACATGAACATATCATTCAAGTACGGTATGAAGTAGCATGGTTGCATTAATTTTAATTAAACATTCACAAAAGTTTAAAGGGCTTAGTCATACACCTACACCCCCCTCTCACTCACTTGCAAAGGTTTCCTTTCACCGTCATTCCAATTCACTTCTCATATCAAGTTTCACAAGTGGAGGTAGGGATTGTTTAAAAACAACAGTAGTCAAAATTTCAGGAGAAGGAGGGAATGTTAGTAGTGAAGAAGGCCAAGTGCCTAGGAGGCAGAAACACAGAGGTGGGAAGCTTAATAGGTTTGAATCCCAAGACACTATGGAGCTCAATGCCTCTCTTATGATTTTCACATGTTTCCAAAATGTGAGGTGTTTTCACTTTTTCTAAAGAATCCAACAAGTACAAAGTCACCCAGAGCTCACAAGGTTATTCATCCTTAACCTACATGAAAAAAAATCAAAATTTGCAGGGGTGACCTTTGAACTCTCCTCAGATGCCATTGCACATGCTACATGCATACCCAATGTTGGTGAAAAATGGTTTAAAAGAGCAAATTTGGACATAATCTGCTATGAGCCATTTCTTAAACTTAGGTGCAAATAAGGCTGCAAATCTATTTTCCCTTTTGCACATTTACTGGAGAGGTATGCACCCTTGAAGAGGGTCATCATGAAATATTTTACATGTGAGGGAAGGTACTCTAGACTTTAATCCTATCATATCGTATTACTCATGCACTTTACTAGGGTTAAGATGCTTCATTTACCCTACTACCTATATAAGAGTATTGATAAGATGTCTTCAATTGTCCAAAAGAGGAACTATTTCCAGCAAATGTGTTACACCATTTTTTGGTCATCTAACCCATTGTTATTAGATGGACCCAAGTACACCATGTAAGACCAATTTTACCCTAAGTAAAATTGCATTCACTATGAAAAATAACTTAGTAAATCACCTTTATTAAGTTGTTTATGGTCTAAACAGGAAACCCCATGAGGAAATATTAAAAAAAATCTACATTTGTTTGATTCTCCTCAAGGAATAATTAGTTAAATAGCAATTTAATTAATATTCCTAGTTATATTTAACCCAAAACATGGAAATTAATTAGATAAACCATTATTTATCTTATTATTTCCTAAGAATAATTATTTAAACCTTATTTAAATAATATTCTTTGTTGAAAATGACTATGTCACCCTTAAATAATTAAATAAATCATTATTTATTTGATTATTACTCAACCACATCCTTAAAATGATAAATAAATCATTTATTTATTTATTATTTACAAATAAAGGGATTTGACCCAGGTCAAATTCCTTTTCCCTCCAACAAATATAATAAAATATTCCATAAAAGTTGGATCTTGATTTGGTTAATAATATTTTAATTATGCACTAATATCTAGAATAACTCAATATTTTGTTATAAATAGAAGGGTTTTCCCATTCATTTACCACCTTTTGTTGCCTAAAGATCACTCTGGATCTATACTTTTGGTCTGACTATTGATCCACCATCATAGTCATATTTTGCTACCATTTTTGTCTGGGTTTTCTACACCATCAAGAGAGAGGAATTTTAGATCTGAAGTGCTAAGGACTTACAAGAACCCATCCCATTGAGGAGAATTGGGAACACCCTCCTGTTTTTTCCTCCCGGGTGCCCTTAATTCAAAATTCATTCAACATATTCTTGTCTTGTCTATTGGATGCATGGAGTAAATCTTGTTTTTTCTACTGTTTAATGTCTTCTAATGCATAGATCTATATTTTTGTAGCATTTATCTTGATCACCTAATTGCATATCTGAAAATATTGGCAGTCATCTCTGATATTAGGGTTGTTGGTTATGCACATCTAAAGTGGTCTTTTTTCGTACGCTTGGAATTAAGATTCATACTAACAACTGGCAACTCCACACGGGTTTACGATTACGACCGCTGTTGTTTTTATGATCCTTGCATATCCAGCTGCTTCAAACCCTAGGATTTCTCTTCAACCCCTTTTTTTTTCTTTTCTTGATGTTGCTTTTAACCTATAAAACCCTAAAACAATAAAAATTCTGACTTCTGCGTGTTTTCGGACCTATTGCACAGGGACAGACATCAGCCGCAGCTGAGACGACAATTTTTTCTGAAATCTACCGCCAAGAGTGCCGAAAGTGCAGGTCACACTTTTTGGCCCAAAAACTGCAACCAAGACCCTCAGGATGCACCTTTCAGCCCAAAATCTGCAACCTCTGCTAAAAATAGGTCAAAAACCGTGACCTGGACTTTTTGCGGGAATTTTTCTGAAAGTTTTTTGGGTTTGTATGAGCCTCTGTTCAGGGTTGTCTGACCTCCGTCTCCACCTGTTTTGGACCTGTACTTGTTCTTTTTTTCTCAACTAAGTGGGAACCTAGCCCCCTAGGGCTTCAGTACCCTCCACTTCTTGTGGAAGAGTTTTTGTTGTTGCAGGTTGTCTAAAATTTCAGAGTCTTCGACCATTTTTTTAGATCTGATACCTCACCTTCAAATCCACTTCAGATCAGCTTGTTATCCATCCAAATCACCTCATTTAGCTTTTTTTTGGTTTTCCTCTAGGGTTCACTCCACTTCCCTCCTGGAAATAGCCTTTCGTCACCTCTTTTTACAGCAAATTTTCCTCTAATCTGTTCTTGTTTCTGCACCACTTTCCAGCAGATTTTGTCCTTTAGATCCCTATCCCTCCTGACCTTAGATCTATTGGATGTTTTAGTGTGTTTTGATTATTTTTTTACTCACCTATAGACTATTTGTTGAGAGGCCTGCCTCCTTGGGTTTACATTCTTGCATTATTAATTGTTTATTTTACGTTTTTGCAGGCTTGTATACTGTCATTTGCAGGTTTATTTGCAGCTATACAGCACACATTTTATTTTTCTCTACAAACATCTAGGTTTAACAATTAAAATTTACACACTTCACACACACACCCTAAACGAAAAATGGCTTGGTTAACACCACCAAGCAAAGAATCTAAAACATTGAAATCAATTGATCCTGCACCTCTTTGCCCTTGTTTCGACATTGTAATCAATTGATCTTGCACCTCCCTGCCCTTGTCAGTCTCTTTTTCCTTTGTGTCGTGTTTGTGTCATCATCATTGCACCACCAAGGTGTTTATCCTGGAGACTTCTTTGCCTTCATCCTCAGTTTCTAGTAGGAATACTTATTCCTCTACATAGGATTCGAGTTATTCCTCCATCGGGTCCGCACTCTGAGTCTTCTTCTGGTCCTTTGGGTTCTCCTTCTCATTCCGCCTTCGGTTCTCCCCCTGACACCTCCACCATGTCTGGTGCAGGACCTAATGCTGCTGGTAACCCCGGCCCTCATGCTAGGAATACTACTAGTGGGACCGCAACAAACACTACCCCAGCTGTACCCTTGCTCCCCTTCATGGCAGGCCTCAGCCTCCTCGATTTTGACCAGTTCATAAACCACCCTATACACCATGATGCTAGTTGGTCTGCCATGCCGACAAAGCTCCCTTCCGACATCCCAAAATTTGAAGGCCTTGCTAGAGAAGATCCTTCAAATCATGTTCGATCTTTCCACATGTGGTGTTCGTCTAACTCCATTACCAATGACTCTGTCCGTCTTTGGTTGTTCCAACAAATGCTTACAGGTGAAGCTTCTGAGTGGTATGTTGATTAGGACCCTTCCTCTCATACCACCTTTGTGACTCTTGCCAGGGCTTTTTTGTCTTACTTCCAGCTTCCCCTTCATTACGACACTGGTACTGACCTCTTGGCTTCTTTTCGTCAATCATCTGCAACCTACCTTTCCGATCATGTCCAAGAATGGTGGAGAAGAAAGAGCCTATGTCGATCTCCTACCTTCGAAGACCGTGTCTACATGGACTGGTTCCTTAGATCTCTTTTTCCACCTATCAGAAAATATGGCACATCGCACTTTCCTCAAACCAAAGAAGCCACTCTCCAAATTGCGTTAAAATATGACCTGATCTACACTCAGTCGGGCTATGTTTATACCATTCTACCTGATCTTCCAAGACCCGGTGGTGCCAACGCATCAGGGGCATCTCACGCTACCGACGGTATTGTTGGAGATCTCTCTAATCCGTATGCTCAACCTCCCATGGGCTATGGCTTTCCTTAGGGTGGGGCCATCACCTCCTGCACTTTTCCCCCTCCCAGTAGCACGTATCCAGGATACGGCATGCCTCCTCTTTTTGACCAACCTCCTATTTACCACAATGTTACCCAACCTCCTTATTATCCGCATCCACAGCCTGGTGCTCCAGCTCCTCCAACATTAGCACCTCCTCCTCCCTTGCCTTCTCAACCCCCGCAACAGCAACCACCGCCCCCTCAGGGGTAGGTGTATGCACAACAGGGTGCGACTAATCCTCCTCCCTCCAAAAAGAAGAGGAAAGGCACTAAAAATCAAGCTGCCCCTGGTAATCTTGGACCTAATCAAGGTAATGCCACTAACACTACAAACTAGCAACAGGGCACTCAGCCCAAGCAGGATAGGCCTGTTCGCATGAACAAGCCCTATTCTTGTTGTGGTGTTTATGGTCATTACATGCATGATTTTCTTCTTTTTCCATAGATGCGGCAGCTATGGGAGTCTCAAGCAACTTTGAGAGGACAACAAGCCGTCCCTTCCGTTCCTCCTAGTCTTGCACCTAGTCAACTGGCTGTGCTTACCGATCCTTTCCCTCAGCAAGGATTTGTGGCTACCCAACCACCTAAAGGTCAGGTGGCCACTCAACCTCTTCCTTCTGGTACCTCTGATTACCAGATTCTCATGATGAACTCTGATCAACCTTTAACCATAGAGATCAATCTTCAAACTCAGTCTTGTCAGTACAACAAGCCTCCTACTACGTCTATCCCTAAGCCGCCTCCTTCGGTCTCTACAGAGCCTCTTTCAACACCTAATGGTCCCTTATAGATCCCTCAGCCTAAGGTGGAGGTTCATACCAAGATCCCTAAAGGACCACTATGCCTAAATTCTACTTCTGGCAAAGCTGCCCATTCTTATAGCATAGTAGATGATTTGGCACAATCCCCTGCTGCCATTTCAATGCTGGAACTCCTCCAGTCGTACCCTTCACAAAAAAAAGCTGTACTATCTGCCATGGGCACTATATATCCTTCCGACGATCGATTGTTTGTCTTTGATGTTGATCGGTCAGAACATCCTCCTCTCCCTGCTTCCGTCACCTTCCAAATCCCAATCAAGATCTGGAATGCTAATGTTTCCTAGTGCATTATTGATGAGAGGGCATCCACCTGTGTGATGTTCGCTTCAGTTTGGAAGAAAATCAAATCACCTGAGTTGGCTCCTTCTACGATCACTCTCCAAGCGTGGGATGGCCACGCCTCCCAGCCCATCGGCTTATTCCACAATTTTCATATTACTCTTGCGGGAAAAACTCATTGCATCAACGTAGAAGTCATAGATGCCCCCTTGGATTACAAAATCCTATTGGGTTGTAGCTACACTTATGCGATGTCTATTGTCCCTTCCGTGGTCCACCACAAGATGTCTTTCCCTCATAATGGAAAGATAGTCACCATTGACCAGTTGACATATTACGAATCGAAATCTCAGACCTCCCTTGAGTCCACTATCTCTTCGGTGGCCAAAAAGAAAACCGTCGATCCTTGGACCAGTGTTTCACCCGGAGTCTACAAAGACTCCTCATTGCTTGGTACATTCCTTTGTCTTCCTCCTCCTATCTCTGATCCCAACTCATTGAATGTTTGAATGATGAAATCATCTCAGGCTGCCCTAAAACGGCCCGCCTCGGCTAGTCAGCAGCCTCCTCGCCCTCCGCAGCCTTCTCCTAGCCCTTCGATTTAGACTTCTGGACCTCCTCCTCTTGGCCTTTCAGCTGGTACTCATGAGCCTCCTTACCCTCCTGGAATGATTCCTCCAGGCCTTAACCATTTAGGAGCTGTCCTGCTTGGCCATTACCCCTCTGGTCAGATACTATTCCTAGCTCCCCCACCAGGAGTCTATACGGCACCTGTCATGGCGGCCACCCTCTCTCTTCCTAACTTGACCCTTGGGATTCTGGTCTAGTACCTTGATCCTCCAGCTGCTACCCCACCAGGTCAACCTAAACCTTATCTTGCTTTGACCCCGGTTCAACCAGTCCCCATGAATTCTCCCACTACAACAGTGCCTCAACCACTTCAACAGGAACCACCTCCTGTTGTGACCTCTTCGAGTAAGAAGGGAAAAGCTCGCAAGAGGGCGTCCAAGGACAAGGCTGCCCTGACAGACCCTGCACCTCCCCCGCCCACAAATCCCTATGCTTTGTGAGATGTCGTCGGCCATGCCACCCATAACTGTCCTGAGATGCCCCGTATCAAGCCCATGGTTAAAGTTGCATTCCTTGAGTCTACGGTCCCTGAAGCCTCTGTTTCTTCCTCAACTGCAGCCAAGAATCCTAAAAATATTCACACTAACCAACCTTGTGCGTTGTGTGATATCCATGGCCATTATTCTCATCATTGTCCTTGTCTTACGCATTACCATGCCTTGTTAGAGGTAGTTCGGGAGTACGAGATTGAACAAAACCAATCTGCCTCTCCCGTACTTGCGTAGTATGCTGCAAGCCAGACTGAGGATTAACCCACTGCCATTGACATTCCCCCTCCTGATGTTGAGATGAAGGAGCCTGCGGCCACCATCCTCTACCTTTCATCATCCATGAGACCCTGGGTGGAAGCTCCCTCCGAATCTTCCCCTGTTGTTTCTCTTGACCTCCCTTCAGTGATCACCCTGGGCTCAACATCAGTAGATCCCTTATCTGATTGTTCTTTCGTCATCCCCCATGAAAATGCGCATGTGAACCTTTCTTCTCATGATGATGAGTCAGGTAGCTTCGTCGCGTCATGTGGTCTCCCTTCCTCCAGTCACTCCATCTTCTATTGTGATGATGACATCATAGAAGCCAGTTCCACCCCTGACTTCATCTTTCCCGCCCATAAACGGGATAGCACCACCCCTGCCTATGGTGACCTTCATGATCTCAGCAAAAGCTACACCTCCAGTAGCTCCCACACTCCACCTCACCGTCGGCGTGTGAGTAGTAGACATCTTACCCAGATTACTCACTCCTGCGGAGTGCGTTCGATTTCTACTTTGTGCTCAGGTTGCCAACATTATTCATCATCCTCCCATTTATTGTTTTGTGAAATTTCATATAGAGCCCCCGTCCACACCTTTTATCGGTTTTGCTGATGGTGCAAGTCGCTACTCCAAGAATCTAACCTCGACAGGTTGGGCCATTTTTACTTCCTTGCACTCTCTTGTTCTCTCAAACAGGGTATGCATTGGTACTGCTACCAATAACCAGGAAAAATATGATGCAGTGTGAGGTTTATCAGCTGATGCCCTTTCACATCGCATCCTCCACCTTCATGTCAGTTTCGATTCCCTACTTCTTGTCATGCAATTGAATGGTGTCTATCATGTGCATAATCCTATCCTTTTTAAAAGATATTTACGAGTGAAACTTTTGATGCGTGAATTTTAAATCATTACATTCGGTCATATACCTAGAGAACAAAATCACTATGTAGATAACATTGCAAGCCATATTCTAGATTGGCATTTAGCACACACATTTAACACAAGACAATAACATAAAAATATCAAAATGATGCATATCCATAATATGTGTCGTATAAAATGTTTTAGAGTCCATCTACTCTGATACATATGACATGCCCATAGAATGTTACAAAACTCAAAACTGGGGGCACCACATGCCCCTACACACTAATCACTATTTGGAGGATCCCAAGCCAATGGCTCTGCCCTCGCAGCTCATAGATCACGCATACCCTGTCCGGCCATCACCATGCGCCGCATGACCCCTCGCCACTCAGAGGGTAGACTAATACATGGCTCTATGTACCGGTCATCTAAGTCCTGCCAGCCACGCTCTGAAACACCGGTCAGAAGCCTCTCACATCTATGACGGATGTTCTTCAAGAGGGCTGCTGCATCCTCATTTTGCTGCACCGTCGCTCCACTAGGTCCTGCGGTCCCCGATATTGTAGGTCGTCCCATATATCTGGCCAGTTTTACCGGTGCTGTATCTGCATACCAAAAGTGAAAGAATCAATACCACATACAATATTCTAGACCTTTACATGAACATAAAAGATTAGCAATTTGTCACTTACCATCGGGCCCCCATATTCAACCAGGCGGCAGTGGAAAATCTGGGTCCCCACAATAACTCATCCCACTATAGGGATAGTCGTCTATATATAGTGGCATATAATCCCAATGAGCAAAGAACTTGGGTTGAAACACCCGTCCAACCGCCCCACCTCCTCCTATGCATAGTAGTCACCCCCACCAGCGCATCCTCGGCTCTCTCGGGCCCCCATCTTGGAACTGTATGCGAGGTCGAAGGGTCAGGATCTTCTCAAATAAGAATGTGGAAAAAACTGTACCATATGCACAGTCATGGTTCACTTGCCGCTTGCATAGAGAAAATTGTCGTTTCAATGACGACAACATCATCTGGGCCCACCCATAGTAGTTCCCACTCAAAAAACTCTCCATAAGCATCATCTACCCTCCAGTGATGTCATGGAGTGCCTGGTTTCCCAAGATCAGCAGCACCACTACGGCCATAGCACGGGTCTCTAACCTCTCCAAATCCCCAATGGGTATCCGAGTCCCCTTGACTTGGAGACCTGGTCGACAATGGCACTCTACAAAATCTATGATATTCCACCCCCGCGGTAATACTAGCTAAGTATTCCCTACCATCCCGAGTGGTGGAAGACCAGTTAGGAAATATATATCCTGGACCATCAACTTGATCTGGTGCTCCTGCAATATAAAGACCTCATGGTCCGGGTCCCAATAGCTGACAATCCAGGCCAATAAAGGCTCTCCAGCTCTCATCAAAGGGTTCTCCACAAACTTCAGAACCCCAAACCTGGCCAGTGCACTGTGGACACCTTGATCCTCCCAGATCTATGACCGTAATGCGCCCAGGTCTCTCTCTCTCCAGTTAATCCGTAATTCGGCCATATCTGCACAAAACCATCATATTTTTCAGTATATAGATAGGAAATACTGTATCTCATCATAAAAACCCAGTGCTCAGCCAAAAAAATAGCACAGAAAAACCCCTCCCTGACAGGTCGCACTTTTAGGCCTGGGGACCCGGACAGTCGCAGCTTTTTCTCAAAATCCCGCACTAAAAATATCTTTTGCCCTAAAAAGTGCGACCCAACTGTGAAGAGGAGCAGGGGTCTGTTACTGAGCACTGGGGGCCTAATCTGAATTTTAAATCCATTGAAAAGAAAGACTAGGGTTAGGCCTCTTACCTGCAACTGACAAATCTCGATTCCAACAATTGGTTTGTCTACTACGATTGCCGCAAGATTTAGGGCCTTCTCTCCTCTCTAATGAGTGAATTTGGAGAGAAAATGCCTTATTAAAAGAGAAACTTGTGTTTTTTCTTTCGCCTACTGCGACCAAACCGTAGCTCTGTTTACCAAACCATCTGTATTGTTAGAAAGCTCTCAACAAGCCCTCAAATGGGTATCTATTAGTTTTTAGTGATTTGATACTTCATGAGGACACATTTTGTCCAAGAAGCGTCACTTCACCCCTCCTCAAAATTGAATTTCTTCACTTGCAACACTTGTACTAGGGGCACCACCTTGCCTCCATACTTGTCCATGCTCATGCCAACTTTCGTCATGAGTTACCATCTTGTACTCATTGTTTTATGGTCCCCATTGGACCTTTTCTATGTGGTAGCACCATCAAGTCACCCTTGTTTAGAGCATCATAGTTGAGTCATTATTGCATTCATGGAGTCTATCCTGAGTCCCTTTGCAACTCGCTATAGTCCTCCATCCTTCATTGCTTGGTCCCTCTCTCGTGTCGCCCATTATGGCCTTCAGTCCCACTGTCCCCTATCCCTCATGATATTGTGTCAGTCGCTGCCCGGTCATACATGCCCTTTATGCTCTAACAAGGAAAGTCATCCATTTGCTACTTAGTACCCCCCATTTCATCATCATCATTGGTGTCAGTCTATCAATCGCTCTACTATTTTCTCTCGTGCCTTAGTTGAGGATCCCTTATTGCCTCACCTATGGCAGACCTCCTTCTGTTGACATAAGTTCATTCATTCCATAAGACAGGTCTAGAGGGCAGTGTACCTTGGTTCCAGCTTCCACTCTTGTTCGATGCCTCAGATCAAGAAAAGGGACTCCTTATTTCCCTTTGACTTTATTTTTTCTCAGCTCCAACTCCTTTGAGCATGATCAAGATCTGTATACTTGATGGTTCAGTGATGCAGCAGCTGATATCGGTGATTCTTGGGTATGTGTGAGATGTCTCAGCCCTCATGAGGGGGTGGCCCTACAAGTAACCCCCCACATGGATAATTCGATGAACTCTTCAACACATAACCTTCGATGTTTCCATATTATTTGATGATGTCGCCTCAACCGCTTGCAACACCTTTTTGTTTGTGCGACGCTCAAATTTTCAGAGTCTTTCCCTCGCTTTCTCAGGGGCATTTGGGTTGTATTTATATCTCATGTACTCAGATATCATTTTACAATTCCTGACCTATCCCAGACACAATATGCATGTGGGATTCATTATCGTGTTATTTATCTGGCTCATGTTTATGCCAGCATGTACTATATTGTCTGCCTCCTTTGTTTATCGGATGCCTTATTTTTTTGGTATTTTGGTTTCAAGGCATAGGTATGCCTCCCCGCCACCCATACAAGACAACAGTACTACTCATCAAAGAGAATTGTCACACTAATCTTACCTCCTCAGTTCTAGTTCTTTTAGCACCTTGGTCTACTCTTATACTTTCTCTCTTCTTGACTGTCTCTTTGATACCCAGTGATTGAGTTCTTACAACGTACTTCGGTCATAATTATTTAGTCCTCAACGCAAGCCCGATCTGGGCAATATGTTACACCATTTTTTGGTCATCTAACCTGTTACTATTAGATTGACCTAAGTACACCATGTAAGACCAATTTTACTCTAAGTAAAATTTCTTTCACTATGAAAATAACTTAGTAAACCACCTTTATTAAGTTGTTTATGGTCTAAACAGGAAACCCCATGAGGAAATATTAAATAAATCTACATTTGTTTGATTCTCCTCAAGGAATAATTAGTTAAACAACAATTTAATTAATATTCCTAGTTATATTTAACCCAAAATAGGGAAATTAATTAGATAAATCATTATTTATCTTATTATTTCCTAAGAATAATTATTTAAACCTTATTTAAATAATATTCTTTGTTGAATATGACTAAATCACCCATAAATAATTAAATAAATCATTATTTATTTGATTATTACTCAACCACATCCTTAAAATGATAAATAAATTATTTATTTATTTATTATTTACAAATAAAGGGATTTGACCCAAGTCAAATTCCTTTTTCCTCCAACAAATATAATAAAATATTCCATAAAAGTTGGATCTTGATTTGGTTAATAATATTTTAACTATGCACCAATATCTAGACTAACTCAATATTTTGTTATAAATAGAAGGGTTTTCCCATTCATTTACCACCTTTTGTTGCCTAAAGATCACTATGGATCTATACTTTTGGTCTGACTATTGATCCACCATCATAGTCATATTTTCCTACCATTTTTGTCTGGGTTTTCTACACCATCAAGAGAGAGGAATTTTAGATCTGAAGTGTTGAGGACTTACAAGAACCCATCCCATTGAGGAGAACTGAGAACACCCTCCTGTGTTTTCCTCCCAGGTGCCCTTAATACAAAATTCGTTCAACATATTCTTGTCTTGTCTATTGGATGCATGGAGTAAATATTTTTTTTTCTACTGTTTAATGTCTTCTAATGCATAGATCTAGATTTTTGCAGCATTTATCTTGATCACCTAACTGCAGATCTGAAGATATTGGTAGTCATCTCTGTTGTTAGGGATGTTGGTTATGCATAGATAAAGTGGTATTTTTTCATACGCTTGGAATTAAAATTCATACTAACAAAATGCAAAGTTTGTTTCATCACTCCTTAATCAAAATGGTTGTGCTACATCAATTGGAGCAAAAAGGCATACCATGGGAGGTGTTCATTTCTCATGAAGTGTTCACAAACCCATAGCCCCATCATCAGAAAAATTTTCCCTCATCATCTCATCCCCCTCCCTCTACTCCTCCATCACCTCCTACTGATCATACCTCATCATCCACACATGTATCCTCACCTCAAGAAAACCTCCCTTCCTCACCCTCTCCCAATGCATCAGCCGAAGAAGGAAGTGTCCATGATGTGAAATCAAATACTAATGAAGAAGAGATCAATAATGATAAAACAAGCATTGTAGAAAAATAGAGTGAAGAGGCAGAGGTTAGCAATGAAACAAAAAACATAGAGGTAGATGACAATGAAGATGAGACAAATGATGAAAAGAGCAGCCATGATAATGATGATAACAATGAATAAAATGAAGAGAGTGATAGCAGAAATGAAAAAGAAGATATAAAATATCATGACAGTCATTACAGCAGCCATGAAAGCCATAAGGATGGCATGAATATCACTAATAATGACAGTCAAGATGGCAAAAATAATGAAGGCACTGAAATGGTCACAACCAAACCTTTTTCTTTGACTTACCAAAGAGGAGAAAGGCATGTGTTTTCTACCTCTAAAAGGCAAGGGGCCATGCCTTCCACGTCAACAAAGAAGCTAGACAAAGGAAAAGAAAGGGTCACTATTGTAGATAAGGCAGGTAAGCATGGAACTAAACAAAAATTTGAATTTATTGACCTTGACAATGAAAATGAAGATGAGGAGAGGGTTACAAGCATCTTGTTCCAAAGCAAGGATGTTGAGATAAAAGACCTGCAAAGAAGGCTTGGCATGGCAATGTATAACATTGAGTATTATAATAATTATAACAAGCAACTGAAAAATACAAAAAGGGAACTTGGCCTACAGAAAAAGATGGCCAAGCACTATGCATTGAAAAATCAATTTGCAAGGGCCAAGCTCAAAAGAGCCCTTGCCTAAATTCAATCATTCAAGGAGGAAAAAGACCAAGAAAACCTTGGAATTCTTGATGAAGCTTCTCTACAAGCTTCACAAACCCCATAAGAAAGATATCCACAAATTTTGGGAACTTTTTGAAATTTTTTGGTTTTTGTTGATTTTAAAGCTTGAAAGCGCAACACCCTTGGCGATACGCTTTTCCTAAAAGCATCCTCGGGAGGAAAAATTTACATTTTTGGAATCCTCAGCTCAATTATAGCATGATCACCAAATTTCAGAGCATTTGGAGCATTTTTGGTCCCTCAAAAGGCCCAAAAACATGCCAATTTTCACCTTTCTGCCATGTTTTCAGGGCTGGTGTTGTGCCTTGAGAAGCCTTGGGATATTTACATTTTGAATAGGCTAATGAATCACAATCAGAAAACCAAGGGTATTTTTGGAAATTAAACTCAACAGGCTTTCCAACGAGCCATCACGGAGCCAATTCCGACATCGAGAAGTCCATCAAAACTTGGTTGCAAGTGGACCTAGTTTTCCTGTGCATGCGTTGCGCCTTCAGACCTCTGAAGTTGCCACCTTGCAAAAAAGTCAACAAAACACACTGAAAGATATTTTCGAAATTTTTTGGGAAAATTACTCCAGAATTGGTTGAGGAGTTATGTTTATGTTATATTTTATTTATTAGCTTAGATATTATGTGCCTTGGGCCTTGCATTGCCTCTTTGGACATAAATGACATTTATGGTGTATTTATGGTTTCTAGAAGCCTCTTAGGGTTTCCACCTCCTCTTTTAATATTTAAATAGAGCATGGAGGTCTTATTGTAGATGGTTTTCATTTGATGACTATTGTGAGCAATACATAGTTTTTTGGATATTTAAGAGAAATTGGAGTTGTGGAATTTGTGGATGGCTTGTTTTGATTGATGATGGAGAAGGCTTGCTTGCAGTATCCCTGAGCATGGTTTACGGTGATGTGATTCTATTCAGTTCTTGTTTTATTATGTATCATTTTGTTACATCCTTATATATTTCAGTAGGACAAAGGTTTTAGACTAAGAAATGTTTTTCAAAGGCACCTTAGCCCTGTTTGTTGTTCACTGCCTCTATGTTTTCCTCTGCTAGGTCAGTTTAGAGAATTCTTAAAGTTGCTCTCTAGAACCAATTATGCTTGTTTATCTCATGAATGGTTCAATACAGTAGATGTCAAAGATGTTTTATGGTTATCCCTACTTGTTTGATGTTACTTAAATATTTTTCTTGGGATCTTTCTTTGAAGCATCACTGATTAGGTTTAGCCAAATAGGTTGTGTTTTGATCATGCCCTTTGTCCATTCTTGAAAGGTTTCCTTGAAGGTATTTATAGCTTGATCAATGATTTTTAGGAGTTCCCTCTTCTTTGAGCTATGTTATATGTCTATCTTAAATGTTTTCTAACCTTGAAGGTGAAATCACTAGAAGTTAAAGAAGTTTCTTGCTTTCTATAGTTGACTGGATTGTTTGTCCTTAATGCATATTTGCTTGAGTTTAATCAAAGAGTTATTGGTTTGCCATGTCTTATGATTACTTCTTTGTTCTGAGTAGTGTTAAAGAACCTTCTTATTTTAAAGGTATTTTACAAAGGATTCTTAACTTCCCTTTGCCCTACTATGTTCACCAACTTGATGTTCATTTCATCTCACACCTACCTTGAAGATCCATTTGACCATGTTAGATTTTCCCTATCCTAGGACTCCAAAGACTAGTCTGATGTTACCCCTGTTCATTTTTTCTCACCAATCTAACAAATTACGACCTAACATGTACCAGGATTAACAAGGAACCTTGTATCTATATCTTCCTTCGAAGACAAATGGATGAGAGTTTCCTTCATAAGAGGAAATTTCATCACCTTGCCTATGCAATCACGCATGAGGAGATTAATTCACCTTGGGATCTAGAATTGAAGGACTCTAGTCAATGAAATAGCACTATGAGCATTAGTACATGATAGAAATTATCAAAGTGATATATGGCACTGAAGGTTTTCTCATATACACTCTTAAGCCCTACATAAAGCAAGGAGGATGGTTTCTTTAATGCCTAAATTTCAAACGAAACATCATGTGGTATGTCTGGGCTGTGCCAACAGAAAGAAGTCAAGGGCACCATTCCATTCTAACAAAATAAAAACTAATGGTATTCTACAACTCATACTTTCTGATATATGTGGACCCACATCAGTAAAATATTTGGGTGGCTATCTATAGTTACATAATGTTTGTGGATGACTTCTCTTTGAAAACTTAGATATTCTACTTGAAACGAAGGGATGAAGCATTTTCTATGTTCCATTTTTTAAAGGCTTTGATAGAGAATAAATATGGAAAATAATCAAGGTCTTTGGGTCTGATAATGGTGGAGAATACACTTCTAATGGGTTTATTGAATTTTTCAAGAAGGCTAGAATCAAGAAGGATACCATTATACCTTATAAAATTGAGTAGAATGGTGTGGCTAAAAGAAATAATAAGGGCATAATGGAAGTTTCCTGAGCAATGTTTCATGATCAAAAGTCGATGAAATTTCTTTAGGGATAACACACTAATACAATAGTCGATGTTCAAACCGGGACTCCTTATCAAGCCCTAGGAGACAAGACTCCCAAACAAGTATTGTTGGGGAAAAATAATTTCCTGTCATTTAATTTGTAAACCTGGGGGTTTTGCAAACTTGTGAAGCATGTGTGCACTCTATGTGCTAGAAATTGTCTTTTAGTTTAGATCAATCTAACTACAAAATAATGAAATCCAATTCATCTAATCTATGAAATAAAATAATAAAAAATAAATTCAACTAACCTATGAAATCAATGAAAAGAAAGAAAAAAAATTCAAAAGAAAATATAGTGCGCACAATCACACTTGCATGAATTGAAATTTTAATCTAAGAAATCATTTCAAATCATGTAAAGAAAAACAACTAAGGTGCGTTCAATCACTTCAACATCCAATATGATAGAATCACCCTCTTGAGATGATGTACAAGCAACCAATTATACTTTAGTCTTTAAATCTAGGAAAGTAATTAAAGCATGCAAAGGGAAAACTCAATAATTGCATAGGTTAGATATTCGAGCATTTATAAATATGATAAAATCACCTTTTTGAAATGATCTTCAAGGACACCCAAATATACAATTGAATGAGGATCTAAATCTAGAAAACAATGTAAAAGCATGTAAAAGAAAATCTCAATGATTGTATAGGTTGAACATTCAATCACCCAATTTGGAACACCTTCTCAGCCTAATCCTTTTTAGGAACATTCAATTATACAATGAATTGATAGTTTGATCTAAGAAAGTAAATAACAGAACATGAAAGGAAAATAAATAATTGTGAGCTCTATTACCTCAAATTTAATCCAATTGGAAAATAGATAAATTTATCCTATTGAAATGTTTTTAGGAAATCAAAGATTACACAATCATTCTAAATCTAATACTAAGAAAGAAAATAAAATTTAATATATAAAAGCAAGTAAATCTCACACATTTTAGGTAACTGATCTAAAAGTAAGAGAGATGGTAAATCGAGATGCTCCATATGTAAGCAAAACCAAGTCAAAATGAAGAAACATTCATGAGTAAGGAGCCACAATCTAATTATGTATTCAGAACTTGAGCATAACTCCAATTTTACACATGATTTGATAGGAGAAAGCTTCCCCTATTTATACAAAAGATGAGAAGTTATATCATTAATGAGAGTCCATGAATCTCTACCTATATCTCTAGAGTTACAATCCAAATAGGAAGTGATAAGGCACATGTCTTCTTAGATTTACAATATAAATAGGAAATAAGACACATATCCTTGTGATCCTATGATCTCCTCCATCCAAATTCGAATTTGTCCTTAGGAGGCCACATAATAGTCTTTTGGAATCTTCTTTTTGACCTACACATGGAAAAAAACTCATTCCACTTGTTAGGTATAAGTATGTGCATATTATTTTCTACTTTTTAACCACAAATTCACTTAAAAATACTAGGAATTAATAAAGTTTGGAAAAACATAAATGTAACCCAATAGTGGTAATGGTAAGGTAAATGTAATGAAATGGAGGTGGAGTGAAGGTGATAATATGGAAATATAAGTGAAAATGTAATGGAAGTAAATGAAAATTTCAAGGCCCAACATACCCCCCAACTGAAGCTATTGCATGTCCTCATGCAATCTATTACATCAATTCTTTTTTATCCTTTGAGCTTTGTCTTAACTTTGCATGATATCATTTGATAACTTTATACTTCTGCAAAGTCTTTTAGTTGAATTGCAACATGATTGGTTCTTGTGTTTCAACCATATTTTGTTGTTGCATTCAATTTTAATCTTTGAACTTTGCATAATGATAATTTGATTATTGTTGCAAATTATATCTTTATTGGATTGCATCATGGTTGGTTCTTGTGTGACAACCATGATTGTGTTTACATCCAATTATCTTTTAAGTACTTTTGAAAAGCCATTGTATGCTCATAATAAAAATGTAATAGTTAATATCTTTTGAAAGTATGTGGGTTTTTGAATGTGATATGTATGTGGAAAAATGTGAATATGAATCTCCCCCCTCCCCCCTCCCCCCTCCCCCCAACTGATGGTATTGGAAATTTTATGAAATGAGGAAAAGAATGATTTTTCCAAAAATTATCATTCTAGATTTTCACATAATTATATGGTAAAAAGTTAGAAAATGACATACCTTAACTTACCCTTTGGAAATGGATGAGTTGCATGTGTGGTGGCTGCAAAATTATGATCATAATCTTCTTCATGTAGTTGTACAAGTTATGGATAAAAGAGTCAAGATGACTTTTTATTGCTTCTACTAAAATTGATGAATTTGCTGCAAATTGGTGCTGATTATGCAGATGTCATTTGATTCTGCAGCTGCGAAATGGTGTTGATTCTACTGTTGCCAATTGATTCTACAGCTATCATCTAATTCTGCAGCTGCCATCTGATTCTGCAACTGCAGAATGGTGTTGATCTGTTGTAGTTGCATATATTTTTCATTTGCTCCAAAATGCTGAAAATGATAGTCTTCATGTCTTCAAAACTCGTTGGCATAATTCCTGTTATGTGAATAGATGTTCTGATGTCGAACATAGCAGGAAATTTTTGACTTAGTGGCCATTAATGGATGCCACTAGTCAACACGAGAACTCTCACCATTGATGACAATGAGAGTCAAGAGCCCAAAACACATCTTACTAGGTATGAATAATTTTGTTGTTGTCGAGTACCTAGAAGATCCGATGAACAAGGGACATTAATGTATTCCCATTGTTCGTCAGCAAGGCATGCAATCCTCAAGGTGTTTTTGTAAGGATTTTAGACTCAAAGGACTATGGACTCAATAATTTTCATTGAATCAAGGTTTATTTGCGGAATGAAAAGGATAGGAGAAGGAAAATGGAAATGGAAGATGACAATGGGAAATAAGCATGTAATTCAGCTTCTTGCTTTTATTTGTGGGTTAGGAGTAGACAAAGAGTAATGGAAAGTGTATGTGAAAAAAAATGAACAACTGACTGTTTCTTGGAAAATAACTGTGGCTTGCTTTGAATTGTTTGGTTGGATTTATAATTCAAAAGGGAGGAAAGGTAATGGTCTTGATGGATATGGACATGGACTTGTTCTTATGTTTCTCGTGAAATTGGTCCTTTGAAGACCAATTGTGCATGCAATTGGTTTCCTTCAATGATCATTCAATCATACCAAACCTCCAAAAAAACTTGACATAAAAAACATAGTGTGTTCAAAAAGAAATGGCCAATTCCATTCTGAATCTTACGCAAAAATTTGAATGTCAAATGAAACAGATTAAGGAAAAGTGTTATATTCAATCCAATTCATGATATTGATAACAATCCATTTTTAAGAAATAACCATGAAAAATAAATCAACTCCCTGCTGTCGGATGACTTCACGCACTTTGCTTCAGAAAAAAAGATTGGCATCACGAAGATTTGTTGTGTCTTGCAAGTTAAAGCTTCATAGAAAAATACAGAGCAACAATATTATAATTTTTAATGCCAAATGTTCACAAATCATCTAAATAATCTTCCAATTGTTCTGCAAGTCACTGTCAAATTGAACCGTCATTTGTGTTGCAAATATATATATATATATATATATATATTTAATTTTTAATTTTTTTTTTTTTTTTAAACCATTTCTAGTAAATACTAATACTTGAGTCTTACATATAATATGTTTCCCTTCATTGCTGACTTGTTGTTTTGCTGACATACTGTGCTTAAAAAATTTCTCAAAATTTCCTTCCGACTTGAAAACTGCATTCAAAACATGAACTCAAGGTCGTTTTTTTTCTTTTTCTTTTTGAACTAGCAAGGGTTCTTTGTAGGATAATTTTTAAAGCTTAATTTAAAAACATAGTTTTCGAACAATGGCCACAGAGAGAAATTTCACGCCAGAATGCCTAGAATTATAATCACGCGTAAATTTGAACACAGTGTCACAACAAAGATGAAGAATCCAAATACTGTTTGAATTGGAAAAGGTCTGGGTTTTGAAACTCGATCTTAAATTGAATTACAAATTGGGGTTACGAATTGGTTATTTGACTGGGAAGCATTGAAATGAAGATCAACCATTAATTGCAAAGCTGTTATCGATAGCACAATAGCCATGTTTCTGCGATGAAATTCAAGTTTTTTGGATTTGAGAATCCAATTTTAGATGAGGGAAATCAGATATTAGCAGATTTCCTCCTTTAGATTAGGAAAATCAGATCATGGTCGGAATCAAAGCAAGTAATGCATTAAAAAAAACTGTTTTTTCTTCACGCAGTCTATAAAACGAATCTCTGAAGAAACCTAAATTTCTCCCAAATGGTTGCGAAATCCAGAAAATTGCTCAAGAGTTATCTAATTTCCCCCGTTCCAAAAAAAACCCATGTTTTATTTTTTCCTAATTCGCCTCAATTTTCTTGGGATAAATTTGATGTTTTGTTTCATGTCAAGGTTTAGTAGATGGGTGGTTCTTACTGCACCACAAAACATCAAATTTATCCCTAAAACTATAAAAAATTATTTTTATTTTTCCTATCTTTCTAAAAACTATTGTAGTTTTTATTTTTAAGTATATGCATGCTTCCAATGAAGCCATTTACGGATTAGAATATTTGAAATATTCATATCCAAAATTTAAAATGTACGGGATTGTTTGTAAGGATATGAAAAATCATCTTGATCTTTCGATTTGCCACAAGGATCTCTTGAAGAATTGATGAATGTTGCAGCGCAATTCATTTTTGATACCATTACTCAATGTAGTCTTTGGGCTGCATTCTAGATCCTCTATCCATAAATGGTTAGTAAAAATAAAATAAAATAAAATACACTCTAAACTGAAAGCTAATTCCTATGCACACTTCCCCGGCAACCGCACCAAAATGTTGGGGCAAAATAATTGCCTGTCATTTAATTTGTCAACCCGGGGGTTTCGTAAACTTGTGAAGCATGTGTGCATTGTATGTGCTAGAAATTGTCTTTCAGTTTATATCAATCTAACTACAAAATAATGAAAACCAATTCATCTAATCTATGAAATAAAATAATGAAAATGAAATTCAACTAACCTATGAAATTAATGAAAAGAAAGAAAACAAATTCAAAAGAAAATATAACTCCTGCAATCACACTTGCATGAATTGAAATTTTAATCTAAGAAATCATTTCAAAGCATGTAAAGAAAAACAACTAAGGTACGTTCAATCACTTCAGCATCCAATATGATAGAATCACCCTCTTGAGATGATGTACAAGAAACCGATTATACTTTAGTATTTAAATCTAGGAAAGCAATTAAAGCATGCAAAGGGAAAACTCAATAATTGCATAGGTTAGATATTCGAGCATTTATAAATATGATAAAATCATCTTCTTGAAATGATCTTCAAGTACACCCAATTATACAATTGAATGAGGATCTAAATCTAGAAAAAAATGTAAAAGCATGTAAAAGAAAATCTCAATGATTGCATAGGTTGAACATTCAATCACCCAATTTGGAACACCTTCTTAGCCTGATATTTTTAAGAAGATTCAATTATACAACGAATTGATAGTTTGATCTAAGAAAGTAAATAACAGAATATGAAAGGAAACTAAATAACTATGAGTTCTATTGCCTCAAACTTAATCCAATTGGAAAACAGATAAATTTATCCTATTGAAATGTTTTTAGAAAAGCAAACATTACACAATCATTCTAAAACTAATACTAAGAAAGAAAATAAAATTTAATCTATAAAAGCAAGTAAATCTCACACATTTTAGGTGGCTTATATAAAAGTATGAGAGATGGTAAATCGAGATGCTCCATATGTAAGCAAAACCAAATCAAAATGAAGAAACATTCATGAGTAAGGTGCCACAATCTAATTTTGTATTCAAAGCTTGAGCATAACTCCAACTTTACACATGATTTGATAGGAGAAAGCTTCCCCTATTTATACAAAATATGGGAAGCTATCTCATTAATGAGAGTCCATGAATCTCTTCCTTATCTCTAGAGTTACAATCCAAATAGGAAGTGACTAGGCACACGTCTTAATAGAGTTACAACACAAATAGGAAATGAGACACATATCTTTATGATCCCATGATCTTCTCCATCCAAATTTGAATTTGGTCTTAGGAGGCCACATAAGAGTCTTTTGGAAGCTTCTTTTTGACCTACACATGGCAAAAAACTCATTCCACTTGTTAGGTATAAGTATGTGCATATTATTTTCTAATTTTTAACCGCAAATTCACTTAAAAATACTAGGAATTAATAAAGTTTGGAAAAACATAAATGTAACCCAATAATGGTAATGGTAAGGTAAATGTAATGAAATGGAGGTGGAGTGAAGGTGATAATATGGAAATATAAGTGAAAATTTAATGGAAGTGAATGACAATTTAAAGGCCCAACAAGTATTCACAAGTATCAATCATGATGTTAGACATCTAATGATATTTTGTAGCCCTTTGTACTTTCATGTGCCGAAGGACAAGAGGAACAAGTTGGAATCCACTAGAAATAAAGGTATGTTTGTTGTATATTGCAATAATTATAAATAGTTTATAATACATGTGTGTGGTGGTGTATTTGACAAACGGGTGTACGAAATCACACCAGTTTAAGGGTTATGGTCTACCCCTATAAACTATTGGTAACAAGCAGAAAGTGGTGGAGCTCAAAATCATATAATCTAGAGGAAAAAATATGTGAATGTATGCTCAAAGTAAACTAAAAACTAAAACACAAATATGCAGAAGCTATTGAAGAGAGTCAAAAAAAAAATAATGCAAACGATGGCTCAAGGCCTCTTCTTATTAAACATTTGATATGGAGAAGAAATTTTACCCGCTTGTCGACGGGCCCCTAGACAAGGGTTCTAGGTTTCGATGCAAGGATGTTGGTTTCCCAGCTCTGCCTCTGATGCAGTCTCCCTCTCTCTCCGCTGTGATGGACTAGGATTGTTGGGTGGCCAACAATCGAGTCCCCTCTATCTTCAGCTCCGGGTCACACACTGCTGGTATTGCTTGGACAATTTCGGCCAGCATAACAATGTGATCACCATTTCTTCATCTCTCGGTGGCTTTATATAGGGGATTTTAAATCCTCCTTCCCTCCCTTGGTACATGATGGATGGTGACCCAAGGGAGAGGTATGATTCCATTGTGTGCTCCAAATATTCCTTTGTGTGCTCACATAGTGTCTAAGGAGGCACTAGTGTCTATCCTTAGGCGGCTTCATATAAAGAGTAACTATATTTTGCTTTGTGTGGTCCCAGAAAGTGACATTTTTCCATTTCCAGGAATGCGCACTTATCGGGAAAAAAGGCACGCAGAAGGCACTCTTCTCGAAGGATTAAGCGCGCAATTCATCATTTAAGACTAGTTCAAATATGATTTTCTCAAAACCTTAGAGATTTTAAATACTTATTGATTCCATAATGTGTTCCTGCCCTGAAAATCCGTAGGCTTGACATTAATTAATGTCATCTTCTGTTGTACGATTTTCCAGTGTTAATAGTTTCCCCCTAATGTGTGAGGTCTAGGAAGGATTGTATAGCCGAAATACATTATAGTTTCTTTCTTGTATCGTGCGCAGAGAGAGAGAGAGGCATGTGTGAATCTTGGAATTGACAACACCTTGCACCATTTCTGAGATGACCATGGCCTAAGGGATCCCTGCAAGCAAACAAAATATACAACATATATACAAAATTTCAACGAGGCGGGCATGTCCCATGCTTGTGATGTTATGGCTAGTTAAACAAAACTGACAGATACATGTGCTGTCTGTGTCACTATTGTGGTAGTGATGCTGGCGGTTGTTGACAACGACTGTTGATGCCCTCAGGGGCGTCTTTTCTTTGAAAATAGGTGGAATGTGGTACCCATATGCATAAACCTGGTATGGCATGTAGCTGCGCAATGTACACATATGTACTGGCTAGGACCTTCCCGTGTAAGCATTGTTGACAGAGACGCTTATGGAGGCATGGGTCTTCGATGAATCTTAATCAAAGTGAAATGGTTGTAAGGTACGATACCATATTGACATGAAATATTTTTCATATTCTAATGTCAGGAGGATCGATGACATCTATGGACAATTATGTCTCCCACAGTGCCACCCGAGGATGCCCCTTTGCATGGGGAGGGGTGATCCAAGATACGGCTTCCTTTTTTGGAAAAGAGGTGTCGAGGTCGAAAAAAAGGAAGCCTTAACCAGACCATGGGTTGCCAACCTGAGGGTTCGGGGACCTAGATGTGATGGGTTTAAAATAGGAATGTTGGTGAGAGGTGACTGAAAATGGATGATGGGGATTCATTGGCCCAAGTTAGGAGTATACTTTAGCAGCTTGGCGGCAATCATAGTTACTTCTGAAGGGAAAATCTCTAGAGTCGGTAGGACTTCCTAGGTGGGTGTGAACCGGCTATGAATGACGTGATGGTGCATGTGTGGGGGTGAAATACTCCAACCAAGGTGAATGAGGGATTGCTTCCATGGGGGAAAAGATGAAATATGAGGGCGAACTGGTGAAGTGCGTCATTTGCGGTCTTTGTACACTTACCAAAAGAATAAAATAATGAGGTTTGGTTTGTACAAAACACAGAGATGGGTACCCAAAAACATGAAAGGGTTCACTCACTGAAGGTGTGAGGACGGTGTTTTGTTGGGGGTGGGGGTCCCATTGGTTGGTCTCATGTGCGAGGTTGATGAAGCAGATGAAGAACTGGTATAGATGGGATTATGCATATGGAGGTATGGCGGGCCAAATGCGATGCATGGAGGTGCGCTTTCAATCTGCTTGTACATCCTAGTCACTTGGGAAGGGGGTTTGAGTTTAAATGGTAAAATTGACCTTATGCATGATGAATGGATGGGAACGAGGTGCTTCCTGGACTGAAATGGTATGACCATGGCATCAGTTGTGTTGTGATATGTGGTCTACTTTGGGTGACGAGCGCCATGGAGGGGAGGCTCTACCGACCAACGCGAACTTTTATCATGTGCAGGGTAAGGTGATGATAAACGCATTCGGGTATGAGGACCCTATTGTTTATTTCTGATGGAGAAATGAGGTCAGGATATGCAAATTTTTCTAGGACTCTATCATGCTGAGGGTAGAATGATACCTACTCTGGGGCCTTCAGTAGATGGTGTTGTAAAAGGTTTTTGGGCTCTTCCTCCAAAAACAACTACCTCAAGTGAAAGCATCTTCTTTTCATCAAACATTATTGAAAGGCATGAGCTTAAAAAATGAAGGTGGGTAGGTGCATACCTATTGGCGCTGAAAAATTATTTTTCTTAGAAAGCGAATGTGTGGCACTGCTTTCGTTCTTCATGGCATACTGATGATGGTGCAACTTACGGTTTGTGAAATGGACCTTCTGATCTCCTATTATGGACCTTCGAAGTTCTGGAAAAGGGCGATAAATATGGGATTATGGCCCTAATCCTATTCATTTGTACTTGTTGAGTTTTGGGAGATTAGAGGTGCTTGCAGAGCCTTTCCTACCGTTGCGGTCAACCTTTGTACCAAGGACTAGCGATATTATGCCGAGGTAACTTTCATTACATCCTGCATTGTAATTTCTTTAGTTTGAGGGTGCTGGGGGCTGTACAAATTAGGTTTGTACGGCCTCTGAGTGACATTTTTCCCTAGATTTCACAGGCGATATAGGAAAAAGAGCACCTCATTTTTGTGTAATTCTGAGGGACAGGCATGCGAGGGCACTTTGTTCCCTTATTTTTGTGCGCAAAGGTGCGCCTGTGAAGAATAAAGGTGCATGAGGGTGCGCCTGTCTGAGGAACAGGCCTGCAAAGGCCATGATGACAAAAAATTTTGATTTTTTGTCTAATTTTTATGTTTTTCTCTATACTGATGGGTACCTGTGTTGCTGGTAGGTTGGTGTGGAGAGAGTGGGATTGGCCCGAGATTTGGACCGCTCTAGCTGCTAATGCTGGGGCACGTCGTCAGTTGGCCGCATGGGGCCTTCTGAAATTTGCTGAGAATGGGTTCCTGTGGTCGTAGGACCATTTTTTACGTTACATTATACAACATTGGTGCATGTGGCGCAACATGTTCGTGTTGTGGGGGACGAACCTGGTGATCCGTCCTAAGACGGATATTTACTTTGTGACCGAGTTATCGCCTCAGGGTGAGGCTCTAAGACACCCACTCCTTGCTGGGAGACTGAACCTAGACAGATTCTAGAGGCAGCATTATGGTGATGCACCTCTTACTGAGGGGTGCATAAATATTTCATCAGTGATAGATGTGGCCGATCAGTGTGCTCTGGCGTTTATTGTGCAACTAGCGGGGTCGGTTGCTCCACATTGAACATCTGGCCCGCAGGTTGGAGTTTTATGCCGATTGAGGGGCAGGCATTTTTTTTATTTTTCCCACTTTTATTTTGATGGTATGGTGTCGCAATTGAACAAGTTCCAACGTGGATATAATTCATTTACGTACACTGGCATCCTATGCAACATCATGTACGAGAGGGTGATGTTCCTGAGGGCGGTGGTGGTGGTGCCTATTGGGGGGTCTCAGGAGCCACGCATGAGGAGGTGGGATTCGGTGATGCCGTAAGGTGGTGGTGGCATGGTGGGTCGTTATTGGAAGGACATGACAGAGGCCTGGTTTGAGGCCAATCCAAAAATGTTCTTTCCATACCCGTATGCGAGGATGGACTTTCAGGGTGACCCAGACATGGGTCTCCTTTTCAGTTATGTTTGGGGACCTGCAGGTATGTGTTATATTTTTTCTGCATTTGTTCGAGTATTTATATACTTATGTGTTTTGTGATTGACACTGACATTATTTCGGTTACTCGTGCAGATGTTGGCGAGGCAGGTCGCCCCATGGCCCGACTGGTGGGTCACGACCCTCCGCCACGACCTCAAGGTGGTCAGGGAGGAGGTGATGGAGGTGGACCGGGGGGTGGTGCTGGGGGACCTGGCGGAGATGGTGTTGGCCCTTCTAGTGAGGGTAGAAGCTCAGCTGCAGCAGAGATTGTGGCCGAGCGAGCTCGTGTTGATGCGGCTAAGGCTCGCAATGCAGTACCGACAGCTCAAGTGACCGCTCTTGAGGACTTATGGGGTCAAGTGGACCAGTTGACCCAGGGTATGTCTACTCAAGCTTTCATGGATGACTTCGAGGAGGTTTGGTTAGAGACTGTGATGGCCCATGAGAGGGATTATCGGCCCACTCTACATCGGGTGGTGATCACGATGGCGATAACAGCTCCAGTGGTGGTACCAAGAGCAGTGGTGGGTCCAGGTGCTCCTCTTGAGGGGGCAGCCCCCCTAGAGTAGTTTTGTACATGGGGAAAGCACCCATTATGAGGATGCTTCCCTTATTTTTTATGAATTTTTTATCTTTGGGCTCGTCAGGGGGCTAGCGACACTAATTTTGTACTCAAATACATATATTTTTGATATATATGAGAGATGTTTTTGCGGCTCTACATGATGTATCACCTCTTTCGATTTAAGTGTTGTGTTATGCTGATGGATGTTTATATTTTTGGTTTTTATGTATGATGGTTTATTCAAGATGCATTCCAGTCTAAGATGTTGTTAGCTATGTGATTAGCTGTTTGGTTTTGATTCCTTGGTACACGTGAAAATGTAATGTAATAAAATTGTCTTCTTAATATTTTGGCACGGAAATACTTTATAAACAGGTGTGTGTCTCTTGTCTCAAATGTTTAGTTTAGCTGTGACACTAATCGAGTTAGATATGCATACTGCGAATTCCCTAATCGAGGGCGTCGCACATAAGTCTGATGACGACATCATATTCTGCCTGATTGTTTGTTGCTGAGCCGATACACATGCCATTTGAACATAGTGGTGACTGGTCAGGGAAATAAATGACCCAGGTGGCTGCAGCTAAATTTTGAGACCATCTTGATGCTCCATCAACAAATCCAAAATATGGTTCATTTTGGTGATCCATGTTGATATTTTGAGTGCTTTTAACTAAGTCTTTGGGTAAAAAATTTTGAGTGGGTGGGTTTTTTTTGTACTCTCACTCTAGGGGAAGGGTCGTTGGGGCCCTTATGGGTAGAAATTATTGAGGTAAAGGCCGTTGATGGTGTTAGTGAGGCAAGTCCCGTCCAGTTCCGTCAAGATGTATGCCACCAGTCAGAGGCAATGTTTGATGATGTAGGGTCCTTTCCACAAGGTTTCGAACTTTCCTAGCCCTAAGGCCTCTTTTGCGACATCATAGCAGAGGACTAATTCTCCCTTAGTGAATGAGAAAGGGGTGATATGGCGGTCAAATGATGCTTTAACCCTTTTCTTATGGGCCTCGTTAAGTTGCAGCAACTGTCATCGATTTTTGTTGACAAGCTCTAGTTGTACTAGGTGCTGCTCCAGAGGCTGAGTGTCATTAAGGAGTTCAATGACAGCATGTAAATTCAGGATTTTGTGTTATATGGGAATTACGGCCTCGACCCCGTATACCAAATGAAAGGGAGTGAAACCAGTGGACGTCTTTACCGTCATGCGGTATGCCCACAGGGCTGAAAAGAGCATATGGTGCCAGTTGGTTTTATGGTTATTCACCATGCGTTGTAACATAGTTTTGAGTACTTTGTTAATAGCTTCTACCTGTCCATTGGACTGGGGGTAGTATGGTGAAGCGAATTCGTGGGTGAATCCAAGGTGATGTAGTTCCTGAAAAACTTCATTTTCAAAGTGTTTTCCATGATTGGATACTAACTCTTTGGGTACACTGAATCGGGTGATGACGTGGTTAAACAGAAATTAGGTGGTGATTTCTGCTGTGTTGTCATATGTGGGCATGGCCTCAACCCACTTGGTGAAATAGTCGACAGCCACGATGATGTATTTATGGTTGCCCGATGAGGTGGGGTTGCAAGTCATGAAGTTTATCCCCCATTTGCAAAAGGGGTCGGTTACTATGACGGGGTGTAGAGGAGCAGGGGGTGCTCTTGTCTTATGAGCGAAGCACTGGCATCGTTCGCATCTTTTAATGGCTGTGATGCAATCGCAGAACAGGGAGGGGAAAAAATATCCTGCTCGTAGGATTTTCTGGGCGGTAGGCATTCCTGATAGATGGCCACTTCAAGCACCTCCATGGAAGTCATTAAGGGCTTGTTCCACTTTTTTATGAGTAAGACATTGACGTAAAATGGTGTCGATGCCTCGGCGGTATAAGACATATCCCAAAAGGAGATATCAGGGGACTTGCTGGCGTATGCGCCGACAATCATCTCGTGTGAGATGAGGTCTGAAATTTTGGGTTCGCAAGAATAGGAGGATGTCTTCGTACCAAGGGTCGTCAGTTGCTACAAAGAAGAGGTGTTCGTCTGGCAGCGAATCATCTACTGGTGACCCCTTGGAATGTCCTGGGAGGTCTGTAATGAACTCTGCTAAGGCAAGTGCCTTTTTTCTCTTGGGGGAGTGAAACTGTAAGTCATATTCTTGGAGAATGACTATCCAGCAGGTGTACTTATGGTTCATTAAGCGGCGCGTGAGCAGGTATTTAATGGGGTTAATATCTGCGACAACCGTAGTGGTTTTTAAGATGATGTAGTGGCAAAGTTTTTGGACTACATAGATTAAAGCTAGGAAAGTCTTTTCTTCAAGTTCATATCTCAATGCTAGTCCCGAAAAGGTTTTGTTAACATAATATATTACGTGATCCTTCCTATCTAGTCCTTCCTAAATCAATACTCCGGCCAATGTGGACTCGAAAGCTGATAGATATAGGATATAATCCTTGTTGTATTCTGGGGACTAATGAGTGGTGCTAGGGATAATGTTTTCTTCAATGCATCAAATGATTTTTGGGCATGATCATCCCATTTAAAGGGGATTTCTTGGCAAAGGAGGCGCAAAAACCCTTGAGCACAGGTGGCATAGTCTGGGACGAAGCGTCTTAGAAAATTGGCCTTTCCTTGTAGACTTTGGAGTTTCCTGAGGGTTCGAGGTGGAGGTACCTCTTTGATGGCCTGGACCTTGAGGGGTCCATGTGAATGCCTTGTTGAGACACAATAAAACCTAATATTCTTCCTGCATAGACACATAAGACACACTTGAGGGGGTTCAAGTGTAAGTTGTACTGACGACATCTTTGGAATACCAATCACAGATCCTCAAGGTGGTCTGAGTGCTTCTTAGAGCGAACTATCAATTCGTCTAAGTAGGCAAGGATAAGGTGTGCCAGGTCATGAAATATATAATTCATGGCCCTTTGGAAAGTGGCTCCAGCATTTTTTAAGCCAAATGGCATCACCTTGTATGCGAACATGCCCCAGGGGGTGGTGAACGCAGTTTTGTACCGGTCTGTATGACGGATCTGGATTTGAATATATCCAGAGAATCCATCCATAAAGGATAGAGCCTCATGTCTAGCACATGCATCGATGACCTAGTCGATGAATGGTGTTGGGTAATTGTCTTTGGGACAAGCTTTGTTCAAATCCCGAAAATCGGTGTCGACACATATTGTGCCCTGTTTTTTAATGACGGGAACGGGGTTGGAAACAAAAAACATATAGGTGATGGGGTAGATAAACCCGGCTTGTGAAGCTTGTCAATTTCTCGCTTTATTGCTTCTGCCTTAGATGGGTGCAGTTGATGTTTTTTCTGACGTATTGGAGGTATGTCAAGCCAAGTGTTAATATGGTGCTCTACTATAGTAGGACTAAGCCTAGGCATTTATGAGTAGTCCCATGCGAAGATATCTCTATACTCTTGTAATAGTTTGGTGTAAGAGACTATTTCTTCTAGAGAACATGTTGCCCCCAGTGAGATTTCTTCGACCTTTGTCGGATTTTTGGATATGTTCACTTTAATGGTAGGCGAAATATTTGACATATTTCCTTCCTTGAATGCATCGGGTGATGGGATGGGGTTTTTGAACCAGTCGACCTTTCTTGATGGCAGGAAGTCTTTTGATTCGATCACATAGTTCTCTAGTTCAGTTTTCTTGTTAGGATTAAACGTTTTCTTGGGGAGAAAAAGAAAACGTTAATGCATTGCATCCCCTAGGTAATCTAGCTCCCTCATGGCCTCCAGGATATCCTCATCCGAATGAAACAAGGCCTCGAAGGAGGATTTTTCCTACGTAGGTTTATACTGAATGGGGGTAATCCAGGTGGAGCTAGTTGAGAGACACGGAAAATATTCCATCATGGATTTGTTGGAACCAGACGCGGTCGATAGAGTGCAGATAGATTAGGTCTGCACTGTCGTAATGACAACTACTCTTGTAGCTGCAGCTGACTCAACACCTATGGCAAATGAGCAAACAGCTCAAGTCATGGTTCTAATACATGATGACATGAATCGTATATGGTGTGTCGTATCGTCAGCACTTAGCGGGGGATTAATCTCCCTAATTGGTCGTCCTCCTGATGGCCACAACGGGATGGGTCTATTTGTCACATCCTCTTGAGTTGTTGTATTGTTCATGGATTCTGAGTCTGTGCCATCTTCTTGGGATAGGCGAACTATTGTTGATCGCATACAGGCTAAATCTATGTGAAATCGTGGTATATAGTGACAACGACCTACCGGATGGTTGTCACCACATATCTGACATGAGTATGGGACATCCATTTCACCTTGATATACTATATGGACTAGGTACCATCGTTGGAACTTTTCCAAAGCTGGACAGTCAATGATGAATGATCAATTTCATCACAGAGTACGCATCTTTCAACCGGGGAGGGTGGTCTGGCGGGGAGCCTTTCTGGTGATTGTCACTCTTCTTGTAGGTATAGGATGGTACGAGGTTTGTCGTTGACAGACTAGATGGAGGGATCCTCTTGATAGGATCGCTCAACCACATGTAAGGCATCCCTATATCATGGTATCTCTGGACAATGGTGGGTATAGTGCCCATAGGTGCCAGAGAAAGCGCATGTGTGATTGGTATGCTACGTTTTTCCTTTATCTTTGGTGGTAGGTTCCTTTTTACGGGAACATGGCATCGAGATGTCTGCTTTGGAGCCGAGGAGTGGTTTTAAATCGTCCAAATCCGAACATATGTGGGTAGGGTGGCCTATAACATCGCATATGGCGCAGATTGGTGATTCCCTTTGAATGGCGGGGGTCACCATCTTCTTTCCTCTATTTGCGGTTTTCTTGGTCGTGATTACCGATTTCGCAATGGGAACTTCCTTTGCGAGGGTGGTTTTGACCGTTTCTTGGGTAGGTTGGGGCTCCTCTGGACTGAGGGGTTTTAACCCTGTGGCAGTAACGTTGGTGGCTCCTGTTTCGGACGAGGGAACGAGGTACCAAACTGGGAACACCAGTGTTTCCAAAAGCTGTTGGAAGACAAAGCCAGCTAGGGGGTAGAGGAAAGGGGTTTGGGAGGTAGAGTAGGCTAGAGAGGTTGTCGTGGTCAATGCCTCTGTGTTGTTACTACTTGATTCGGTGCCCTGACTAACCTCAGTGCTTGATGTGGACATCATGCACACCAGGGCCCCTGTGGCATTGGGCGATGCCTTAGGGATAATGGGAGGATCTCCTAGGAATGACCCTAGGACGAACGATGGTTTGAATTGGCCAGGACCATTTTCTTGGTACCGTGAAAGACCATTTGCGGTTGTATCTACATAGGGTACAATTACATCTGTGTTGGTTAGGGGACGCTTCTCGATGTGTGTCAGCTGGTCTACAGTAATGATGCTATCCTCATGGGGGAACATCATAATTTGGAAGGCAAAGGAGGCTATGGCAGACATGGCGTACATATAACTTCGCCTGAGTATATTATAATCTAAGTGAGTGTCCAAGACCTCGATGTCTAAGTGGACCGTCTTACTGGCTAAATAGACAGGGAAATTTTGGTAGAGGCCGATGGGGGTCGAGGGACAACCGTCGTAGGCTCGAAGCATTATGACCGAGGGTTTTAGTTCAGGAGAACCCAACTTCTACCAAACATTTTTTGACATAATGCATGTCGATGCACCCTCGTCAATGACGCATCAGTGAATAGTGATATTCTAGACTGATACTGGTATCTGGAAGGCGACCATGGAAGGAAGGTTAGGGGTGGCTTTGTCTAAGTCAAAAGCCATCATGCGCGTATCGGTAGCATCGATAGCGCCTAACATGGAAAGTAGGGCTTTCCGTTTCTTTGGGCACGCCTGTAGCACTTCTAACGCAAACATAGCAGCAGGTGTTAGTATGAATCTTTCGTCGAAGTGTACAAAAAAATACCACTTTAGCTACGCATAACTTATAGCCCTAACAGCAAAAGATGGTTGCTAATATCTTCAAATCTACAGTTAATTGATCAAGACAAATGCTTCACAAATCCATATCTATGCATAAAAATACATTAAGCAACAAAAATAAGGTTTTGCTCCATGCATCCAATAGACAAGACAAGAATAATATATTTTAAATAATTTTATATTAAGGGCACCTGGGAGGAAAACAAGAAAGATGTTTCCAATTCTCCTCAATGGGATGGGTTCTTGAAAGTCCTCAGCACTTCAGATCTAGAATTTCTCTCTCTTTTTGGTGTAGGAAACCCAGACAAATATAGAACTCAAAGGGAGCTCACAAAGAAAATAATGGAAAATATGACAATGATAATGGCTCAAAGTCAGACCAAGAGTTTAGATCCAGAGTGATCTAAGAGGCAAAAAAAGGTGAAGAATGGTAGGAAAAACCCTTCTATTTATAACAAAATATTAGGTCATTCTAGATCTTGGTGCATGATTAAAATAATATTAACCAAATCTTGATCCACCTTTTATGGAATATTTTATTATATTTGTTGGAGGGGAAAGAAATTTGACATGGGTCAAATCCCTTTATTTGTAAATAATAAATAAATAAATGATTTATTTATCATTTTAAGGAAGTTTTTGAATGATAATTAAATAAATAATTATTTATTGAATTATTTATAAATGATTTAGTCAAATTTAACAAGGAATATTATTTAAATAAGGTTTAAATAATTATTCCTAGAAAATAATAAGATAAATAAGGATTTATCTAATTAATTTCCTTGTTTTGGGTTAAATATGACTGGGAATAATAATTAAATTACTATTTAATTAATTATTCCATGAGGAAAACCAAACAAATATTGATTTGTTTAATATTTCCCCTTGGGATTTCCTGTTTAGACCATAAACAACTTAATAAATGTGTTTTATTAAGTTATTTTACATAGTCAAAGAAATTTTACTTAGGGTAAAATTGGTCTTACATGGTGTACTTGGGTCCATCTAATGATAATAGGTTAGATGACCAAAAATTGGTGTAACAGATTGCCCCCCAGCGTGCGAGTGTTAGGAGCATATCGTATGACCGAAGTACATTGTAAGAACTCAATCACCAGACATCAAAAGGAAAGTCAGAGAGAGGAATGTAAGGTAGGCTAATGTGCTGAAGAACTATACCCTGAGGAGACGAGACTTACAGGTGCGACAAGTCTCTTTTTATGAGTGGGTACCTGTGCTAAAGGTGGCGGGGGAGGCATACCTATGCCCGCCAAGACAAAGTACAAAATAATAGTGCGTTCAGTAAACAAGGGACCGAACTGTAAAGTACATGCTAGCATAAACATGAGCCAGATAAAAGATATAATTAAGAATCCCACATACATGTTGTGCCTGGGATAACAGCCAGGACTTATACAATAATATCTGAGTACATGAGATACAAATACAACCCCAATGCCCCTGTAAACGGGGAAGGGCTCACAAAATTTGACTGATACATGCAAATCAAAGAGGCACTGCAAGCGGCTAAGGTTGACATCATCAAATATATGGAGTTGCATCGAAGGCTGAAGTAAAGAAGTCATCCGAGTATGTGGGGGGCTACCTGTAGGGCCACCCCCTCATGAGGGTTGGGACATCTCACACACACCCGGGAATCACCAATATCAGCTGCTGTATCACTGAACCATCAAGTATACGGATATCAATCATGATGAAAGGAGCTGGAGCTGAGAAAAAATCAAGTCAAAGGGAAATAAGGAGTCCCTTTGCCTGATCTGGGGCACTAAACAAGAGTGGAAGCTAGAACCAAGGTACACCGCCCTCTAGACCTGTCTTCTAGAATGAATGAGCTGATGTCAACAGAAGGAGGTCTGCCACAGGTGAGGTAATAAGGATCCTTAACTAAGGCACGAGATAAAATAGTAGAGAAACTGACAAACTGACACCAATGATGATGATGAAATGGGGGGTACTGAGTAGCGAATGGGCGACTTCCCTTGTTAAAGCATAAAGGGCATGGATGACCTAGCAGCGACTGACACAATATCATGAGGGATAGGGGACAATGGGACCGAAGGCCATAATGTGCAACACGAGAGAGGGACCAAGCAGTGAAGGATGTAGTACTATAGTGGGATATAAAGGGACTCGAGATAGACTCCATGAATGTGATGATGACTCAACTTGGATACTCTAAACAATGGCGACTCGATGGTGCTGCCACACAGTAAAGGTCCAATGGGGGACCATAAAAACATCAGTACAAGATGGTAACTCACAACGAACATCAACACGAACAAGGACAAATATGGAGGCAAAGTGGTACCCCAAGTACAAGTGTTATAAGTGAGGAAATCTGATTTGGAGGAGTGGTGAAGTGACCCTTCTTGGACAAAATGTGTCCTGGTGAAGTATCAAATTGTGAAAAACTAACAGATACCCATTTGAGGGCTCGGTGAGAGCTTTTCAACGGTGCAAACTGAGCTACGGTTTGGCCATAACAGGCGAAAGAAAAATCGAGGGTTTCTCTTCTAATAAGGCATTTTCCCTCCAAATTCGCTCATTTGCTTGTGTAGCTATGGTGAATGTAGAGAGGAGAGAAGGCCCTAAATCTTGTGGTGATCATAGCGGACAAACCAACCATTGGAATCGAAATCCATCAATTGCAGGTAAGAGGCCTAATTCTACTCTTTCATTTCAATGGATTGAAATTTCACTTTAGGTACCCAGAGCTCATGAATAGGCCAGGTCACACTTTTTGGGGCCTGTTCTGTGACCTGAGTAGCAGGTACTGGGCAGAAAACTGTGACCTATCCTAGGAAATGACCTAAAAAGTATGACCTGTCAGAGAAAGGGGGTTTCAATGTTGTTTTTGGCTGAGATCTATGATTTTTATGGTTGAGGGCATTGGTAATGGAATTGGATGAACACCACATGTGGAAAGATCGGATATGGTTAGAGGGGTCTTCTCCAGCAAGGCCTTTGAACTTGGGAATGTCGGAGGGGAGCTTGGTTAGCATAGCAGGCCAACCAACATCGTGGCGGATAGGGTCATTGATCAACTGATTGGAATCGGGGAGACTGAGGCCTGTCATGTAAGGGAGCAAGGGGACAGTCGAGGTAGTTCATGTGGCAGTTCCGCTAGTAGCATTCTCGGTAGGAGGTCCGGGATTACCGCTAGCGTTAGGCCCTAGACCAAACATAGTGAAGGTAACAGGGGGAGAACCAAAAGTAAAAGGAGAACCCAATGAATTAGAAGAGGAGTCGGAGGGCAGACTCGGAGGAGGACTAACTCGACGATAGCAGGAAGGAGTGTTGGGTGTGGAGCTTGATTATATTGTTTATTTTGTATCACAGCATTGGACCCCCTGTACCTTAAAAAGGGCGGCAACGCCGCCCGTAATTAATCGCTACCCTGGGGGGTCCACGAGGGGGCGGCAGCGCTTTTCAGAGCCCCCCCCCTGGTGGGGGCTTTCGGGGGCATCGCCCCCGAAGCTAAAAACAGATGTAAAATTTCCTTTTAAAAGTATAGTAATTTCTAGTCAATCTGGGCCGTTCATAGGCAAATGATCTGACGGTAGAAGTTATGTTTAGATTAGGGTTTCTTGCCCTAGAAGGAAACCCCTCATTTTTATGAGGGTATTGTATTGCGGCTATGTATTGTATGTGCATTCTCGGAGCAAGAAATAGAGAGGGAGACTGTGAGAGAACAAAGGATATTACAGCGGATCTACTGTAGGTTGTGTCTCTTCATTTTGCTGGATAATAGAAAGGAAGGACTGGCTATTCGGGGTGGACGTAGCCCAAACTGGGTGAACCACGTATATCTATGTCTCTCTAGTTTTTATGTGTTTTGTGTGCTTGTATTTTCCGCATATTTTATGTATTGAATTGCTCTGTAATATATAATTTTCTAACAACTGGTATCGGAGCCGAAGGTATATTTGGCTGATAGACTCGCAGGAAAGAAGGGTTCTTGGTTCGAGTGGGAGCAATGGCGGAAGATGGTAAGTTTAGGGTCGAGAAATTTAACGGCCAAAACTTCCCGCTGTGGAAGATGCAAATGGAAAATTATCTGTATCTTTAAGATCTATACCTACCATTGAGTGGAAAAACAAAGATGCCGACGACCATGATAGATGAGGAATGGAACATTCTCGATAGAAAGGCACTCGGAACAATACGGTTGTGCCTTGCGGCGTTAGTTGCCTTCAATATTTCGAAGGAAACAACAACAGAGGGTTTGATGCAGACGTTGGCGAAACTATATGAAAAACCCTCGGCATCAAACAAGGTATTTCTTATGAAACGACTATTTAATATGAAGATGTCGGAAGGTGGATCTGTTGCAGACCATTTAAATAAATTTAATACAGTTACCAGTCAGTTAAGTTCTGTAGGGGTAAACTTTGATGATGAAATTAGAGCTCTGTTATTCTTATGCTCAATACCAGAAAGCTGGAATGGTTTAGTTATGGCCATTAGTAACTCTGTCTCCGGATCTAGTACTTTAAAGTTTGATGATGTTGCCGGTGCTATCCTTAGCAAGGAAATGCGACGGAAAAGCTCCGGTGAGACATCGAGTAATGCTTTGAGTGCAGAGTCTAGGGGAAGAAGAATGGAAAGAGGAAAGAGCTCAGGATATCAAAGTAAATCAAGGAAAGGCAGATCCAAGTCTAGATCGGGGATAGTGTGCTGGAAATGCGGAAAGAAAGGACACCTAAAGAAAGATTGTAGATCTCGGAAGGGAAAAGAAGGAGACACACAACAAGAAAACAATCATGAAGCAAATGTGACAGGTGATGTGTTACAAGATGCTTTGATTCTTTCTTTCGAAAATGTTACTGATTCTTGGGTTGTAGATTTAGGGGCTTCATTCCATGCCACACCTGATAAGAAATATTTTCATGACTATGTTCAATGAGATTTTGGACAAGTTCGTTTGGGTGATGATAAACCCTGTAAAATTGTTGGAATGGGTAAAGTTCTTGTAAAACAACATAATGGAAACCAATGGCTACTAAAGGAGGTAAGGCATGTTCCAGATCTGAAGAAAAATCTGATTTCAACAGGGCAGTTAGGCAGTGAAGGTTGTGTGACAACTTTCACAGATAAAACTTGGAAGGTCACCAAAGGAGCCCTGGTAATAGCGAAAGGCGAAAAGGTTGGTAAATTGTATTTATGCAATGGTATTTCTAACTATGTTAATGCTTTATCTTCCAAAGGAGCAGATGCAGCATTATGGCATCATAGGCTCGAACACATGAGTGAGAAGAGGATGAAAATTATTCACTCAAGGAATTTGTTGGCAGGTTTGAAGAATGTTGATTTGGATTTCTGTGAGAATTGCATTTATGGAAAACAGAAGAGAGTCAGATTTCTCAGAGTTGGGAAAGAAAAGAAGAGCGAAAAGTTAGAGCTTGTGCATACAGATGTATGGGGACCTGCTCAGGTATCATCTCTTGGTGGCTCTCGTTATTATGTTACTTTTATTGATGATGCAACTAGAAAAACTTGGATTTATTGTATTCAGAATAAATCTGATGTATTTGATACTTTCAAGAAATGGAAAACTTTGGTTGAGATTGAGACAGGAAAGAAGTTGAAGTGTCTCAGATTAGACAATGGAGGTGAATATTGCAACAAAGAGTTTGATAGGTACTGTTCAGAGCATGGAATTCGTAGAGAGAAGACAGTTCCAAGAACACCACAAGAAAATGGTGTGTCAGAAAGGATGAACAGAACAATCATGGAGCGTGCAAGGTGCATGAGATTGCATGCAGGATTGCCTTTACAATTTTGGGCAGATACTGTAGATACTACTGTTTATCTAATAAACAGAGGGCCTTCAAGTTCCTTGGATGGTGGTATTCCAGAGGAAGCATGGACAGGTAAAAAGGTAAACTACTCTTTTTTAAAGCCTTTTGGCTGTGAGGCCTTTGTCCATATTAATAAATAAAATAGAAAAAAGCTTGAGGCAAAATCAAAGAAATGTACCTTTATTGGATATGGTGTTAATGATTTTGGTTATCTCTTATATGATTATGAAAATCACAAAATCATTAGGAGCATAGATGTAATATTCAATGAAAAGGTCTTGTATAAGAATCAGTTGCAGGAAAAGAAACAGGAAAAAGAAAGCAAGGAATACGTGGTTCTTGATGAGATAACTGAAAAAGTGAAGGTGCCTGAAAATAATAATAATCAACAACCACAGCAGCAGCAACCACCACAACAGCAACAGGCACCTCAAACACCTGAAAGTGGTGTTAGAAGATATACCAGGATAAGTAGACCCCCTGAACGATACTCTCCTTCATTATATTATTTATTGCTGACCGATTCTGGTGAACCTGAATGTTATGAAGAAGCAATGCAGGTTGAAAGTAGGAAGAAGTGGGAGCTAGCCATGGAAGAAGAGATGGACTCCTTGATGCATAACCAGAATTGGGACTTAGTCAGGTTGCCTGCAGGAAAAACTACATTGCAGAATAAATGGGTTTACAAGATGAAGGAAGAAGATGGAGGAAAATAGAGGTACAAATCTAGACTTGTGGTGAAGGGGTTTGCACAGAAGAAAGGTATTGATTTTGATGAAATATTTTCTCCTGTTGTTAAGATGACTTCAATCAGAACTATCTTAAGTCTTGTAGCAGCGGAAGATTTACATCTTGAACAATTAGATGTAAAGACAACATTTCTCCATGGAGATTTGGAGGAAGAGATATACATGCAGCAACCAGAAGGATATGAGGTAAAAGGGAAAGAAAAATTGGTGTGCAGGTTAAAGAAGAGCTTGTATGGCTTAAAACAGGCTCCAAGGCAATGGTATCTAAAGTTTGACAAGTTTATGTCTGAACAAGGTTATACTAGATGTCACTCTAATCATTGTGTTTATCTAAAAAGGAAAATTGATGGCAGCTATATTATATTTTTATTGTATGTAGATGACATGCTTGTTGTAGGATCTAACATGCAGGAAATAAATGTGCTCAAAAGAAAATTGGCAAATTCATTTGCAATGAAGGATTTGGGAGCTACAAAACAAATCCTTGGTATGAGGATAACTAGAGACAGGAAAAATCACAAATTAACATTGTCTCAATATGAGTACATAGAAAAGGTGTTGAAAATATTTAATATGCACAATGCAAAACCAGTTAGTACCCCTTTTGCTAGCCATTTCAAACTTAGTAAGGAGATGTGCCCAAATACCCAAGAAGACATGGATTATATGTCTAAAGTTCCATATGCATCAGCAGTTGGAAGCTTAATGTATGCAATGGTCTGCACAAGGCCTAATATTGCACATGCAGTGGGAGTTGTAAGAAGGTACATGAATAATCTAGGAAAAGAACATTGGATGGCAGTAAAATGGATTCTCAGATATTTGAGAGGTACCACAAAGCAAGCATTATGCTTTGGTGGTTCAAACATTGCTCTACAAGGATATGTTGATGCAGATATGGCAGGTGACAGAGATAACAGGAGGAGCACTACAGGATATGTATTTACTGTAGGTGGAACAGCTGTCAGTTGGGTTTCAAAAATCCAAAGTGTTGTTGCACTTTCAAAAACAGAAGCAGAGTATGTTGCTGCTACAGAGGCTAGTAAAGAAATGATTTGGTTACAAAGGTTTATGGATGAATTGGGTAAGAAGCATGATATGGGCACACTATACAGTGATAACCAAAGTGCTATTCATCTTGCAAAGAACTCAGCATTTCATTCCAGGACTAAACACATACATCTCAAGTACCATTTCATACGGTCAGTATTGGAAGATGGAGAGTTGAAGCTGGAAAAGATACACACTAGCCAGAATCCTGCAGATATGCTAACAAAAGTTGTAACCAGGGAGAAAATGAGAATGTGCTCAGTTTCAATTGGTCTTTAAGGATGATGATGAAGATGAGGAATAGCCAGGTCCAAAGAGGAGTCATTGTCCAACAAATGAAGCAGCGGTGGAGTTGCTACAATCAGTCTCCAAGTGGGAGATTGTTGGGTGTGGAGCCTGATTATCTTGTTTATTTTGTATCACAGCATTGGACCCCCTGTACCTTAAAAGGGGCGGCAACGCCGCCCATAATTAATCGCTGGCGTGGGGGGTCCAGGGGGGCGGCAGCGCTTTTCGGAGCCCCCCCCTGGCGGGGGCTTTCGGGGGCAGCGCCCCTGAAGCTAAAAACATATGTAAAATTGCCTTGTAAAAGTATAGTAATTTCTATTCAATCTGGGCCATTCATAGGCAAATGATCTGACGGTAGAAGTTATGTTTAGATTAGGGTTTCTTGCCCTAGAAGGCAACCCCTCATTTTTATGAGGGTATTGTATTGCGGCTATGTATTGTATGTGCATTCTGGGAGCAAGAAATAGAGAGGGAGACTGTGAGAGAACAAGGGATATTACAGCGAATCTATTGTAGGTTGTGTCTCTTCATTTTGCTGGATAATAGAAAGGAAGGACTAGCTATTCGGGGTGGACGTAGCCCAAACTGGGTGAACCACGTATATCTGTGTCTCTCTGGTTTTTATGTGTTTTGTGTGCTTGTATTTTCCGCATATTTTATGTATTTCATTGCTCTGTAATATATAATTTTCTAACAAGGAGTAATTCGATCGACCGGAATCTGAGGATGAAGGCCAAGAAGTCTCTGGGATAAACGCCTTGGGGGCACAATGATGACAACACAAACACGGCACAGGGGGAAGAAGAACGACCAACAAGGGCAGGGAGGTGTAGAATCAAGTGATTACAATGTCAAAACAAGGGCAGAGAGGTGTAGTGTCAATTTCTTTTACAATGTTTTAAAGTCTTTGCCTGGCGGTGTTAGCCAGGCTCTTCTTCACTTAGGGTGAGTGTGTGGCATGTGTTAATTTTAATTTTTAAACCCAGACTTTTTGAGAGTAAAAGAAAAAGTGTGCTGCGTAACTGAAAGTAAACCTACAGAGAACATCATATAATACTGAAAATAATAGAAAATTACCAGCTAACAATGCATCAATCTAACCCAAGGAGGCGGGTCTCTCAAAAACTAGTCTAACAAAGGGAAAAAATATAGTCAAAACACACTAAAAATGATCCAATAGATATAAGGTCGGGAGGGAAAGGGATCTAAAGGATAAATCTGCTGAAAAGAGGTGCAGAAAATAGCAAAGAGATAAAGGCAAGGTTGTTGTAAAAGAGGAGGAAAAAAGCTAAAGGCAGTAGGGAGAAGGAGGTGTCCCTAAAGGAAAACCCAAACAAAACTATATGAGGTGATTTGGATGGAAAAATAGCTGATCTAAAAGGGATCTGAAGAGGAAGTATCAGATTTGCAAAAGAAAAGGTTGAAACTCTGAAAATTTAGACACCTGCAACAGTTAAAACTCTTCCACAAAAAGTGGAGGGTAATGAAGCCCTAGGGGGCTAGATTCCCACTTAGTTGAGTAAAACAGAACAAGAACAAGTCTAAACGGGCGGAGATGGAGGCTGGAAAACCCCTACAGAAGCTTAAGACAAACCCAGAAAATTGTCAGAAAATCTACAGAAAAAAGTGCAGGTTGCAGGTTTTGACCTGTTTTCTATCTAGGTTGTGCTTTTGAGGCTAAAAAGTGCGTCCTGTAGTCTATATCACAGGTTCTAGGCCGAAAAGTGAAACCTGTAGTTCCGAGTCTCTCGGCGGCAGATTTCAGAAAAATTTGTCGTCTCAGTTGCGGCTGATGTCTGTTACCTATGCAATAGGGCGAGAAACACACGGAAGTTCGAAATTTTAATGTTTGAGGGTTTTATAGGTGAAAAATAACATAAAAATAGGAAAAACAAAAAGCTAAAGAGAAACCCTAGGGTTTGAAGCAGCTGGATATGCAGGAATATGGAAAATGACAGCGGTCATAATTGAAAACCCGTGTGGAGTCACCAGTTGTTAGTATGAATCTTTCGTCAAAGTGCACGAAAAAAGACCACTTTATCTATGCATAACTTATAGCCCTAAAAGCAAAAGATGGTTGCTAATATCTTCAAATCTGCAGTTAGTTGATCAAGAAAAATGCTGCAAAAATCTAGATCTACGCATAAAAAGACATTAAGCAACAAAAATAAGGTTTTGCTCCATGCATCCAATAGACAAGACAAGAATAATATATTTTAAAGAATTTTATATTAAGGGCACCTGGGAGGAAAACAAGAAAGGTGTTTCCAATTCTCCTCAATGGGATGGGTTCTTGAAAGTCCTCAGCACTTCAGATCTAGAATTTCTCTCTCTTGTTGGTGTAGAAAACCCAAAAAAATATAGAACTCAAAGGGAGCTCACAAAGAAAATAATGGAAAATATGACAATGATAATGGCTCAAAGTCAGACCAAGAGTTTAGATCCAGAATGATCTAAGAGGCAACAAAAGGTGAAGAATGGTAGGAAAAACCCTTCTATTTATAACAAAATATTACGTCATTCTAGATCTTGGTGCATGATTAAAATAATATTAACCAAATCTAGATCCACCTTTTATGGAATATTTTATTATATTTGTTGGAGGGGAAAGGAATTTGACTTGTGTAAAATCCCTTTATTTGTAAATAATAAATAAATAAATGGTTTATTTATCATTTTAAGGAAGTGGTTGAATGATAATTAAATAAATAACGATTTATTGAATTATTTATAAATGATTTAGTCAAATTTAACAAGGAATATTATTTAAATTGTTGAAAATGCAACAAGATGATGGAGCTTAGTGAAATGAAGTCGCTTTCACTAAGTGGGCCTACAGGCTATTTTTGGCGCAAAGTCTATTTTTAGACTATGTCTATTTTTAGACATAGGGATCATGGTCTATGAGTTGCAGGATGCTATTTATGGATGATTGGTCGAGTTGGTAAAAATAGATGGACCTCTATTTTTAGACATTGGGCGGTTTCTATTTTTAGACTATCGAGCTAAAAATAGAACAATCAAATATTATTAACCCTCAATAATATTTAGACTATAAACATTATCTTATCCTCTTGGAGCACTTCAGTTTGATGCTTGGATGTGGCACATGCAGCTGACAGAAGGAAATATGCTTTTCCTATGGGTTAGTTGAGCTATTGCATGGTTGACTTTAGTTAGAACTCATGTGGCAGAGTTTGGTGGAGTTGATGAGACAGTTGGTGGAGTTGTGTTCTGTTTAACTTAGTTTAACTAGTTGTATTTAGTCTAACTGAAAAATACACTAGTGATGAGTGGTGCGAATTAATTATTAATTAATTCACTAATTATTAAGTCATAAATCAACTAAAGAACACACCAGTTAACTGCAATGCATGGACAGTTCAGTGGAGACCAGTGTTAGAGGTGGGTGAAAGGGTGAGTCTACTATCAGTTGTGACTATTGGCTGTGCATGAGATTTGCACACACATTGATGGAGATTGCCAATGAGGATTGTGCAGTTGGAGCTAGTGGGATTCGAACTTGGATCTCACTCATTACTCACTTGGATTGCACAGTAGAGGCAGGCAAACTTGTGGAGGAGATTTGAACCTGTGACTTGTTCTATTTCTCAGCTAGTTTTGTGTGTAGCATTGAGATAGTGCTGAGAGCTGTGAGAGCTTTGTGCTATGTATTGTTACATGTTATATATCATTATAATATACAGATAGTTGGGGGTTTTCAGCTATTGCTTTCCCCATTACATCCTGTGTTGATATGTGTGCTTGATTATGTTTTAATGAGCGCATGCGACTGCTTTCTATTTCCGCATATTGATGATCAATTGTAGAAGAGGTTATGTATTATGCATGAAGCTTTAATATTGTGTAATCAGGATAATATCAGTGAATAATTCAGCAAATTATTCAAATTTCTACATGGTATTGGAGCAGAATTGATCATCGGATCTATTACAGTGATTACAATTATTTCGGTAGACAGAGTTTGTAACGGGCTAGGTAGCCTCTAGATCCATCCTTTCTTTGAAAGGTGATATATCCAGTAAATGCCCCTACAGTCGATCTCTATGCTAGAAATAATTTGTTCTCACAGATCCAGAAGCAACTGAGTTTTGAGCTTGGAATTGGAATTTGCAGCAGAATTTGGAATTCGAAATTTGCAGCAGTTTTCTTGGTGCTAGAGTTGAAATGTCTTTCAACGGATTGCGACTGGAGTATGCCCTTGAGGGCAGTTCAAATTATGTTGCATGGAAGGATAGAATGGAGGGGGTATTAGATGATAACAGGCTGAAGGATTTCATAGATGCTGAGATCCCAAAGTCTACTGATGCTGCTCAAGTTGAAGCTTGGCAAAAGAAGATGGCGAAATGTCGAAGGATTCTGTTGGAGGGCGTGAAGGATCACATTGTATCCAGCCTGCATGGAAAGGATTCTCCATAATTGATGTGGAAAGCATTGACAGATCTATTCCAAAGCAAGAGCGACCAGAGGAAGTTGGCGCTCAAGGATAAACTCAGAAACATTAAGATGGAGAAAGGCGAAAGTATCGCCAAGTACCTCACAAAGTTCACCCAATGCAGGGATGAGCTGGGAAGTGTGGGGGTGACTGTCGATGATGAGGACTTGGTGGACCTGGCTCTCCTTGGTCTTTGGAAGAGTTGGCATTCCTATTAGGACTTTGTCAATGGTCGGGATAAATTGCCAGGATGGGAGCAACTTTGGTCGGATCTCATGCAGGAGGAGATAAGGCGGACTACCAGGGACGGATCTTCATCAAAGGCACCTGATGAAGAAAATTGCGCTTTGGCTGCCAAAGCAAAGAAGGGGAAGAGCAAGAAATCTTCTCATTCCGGTGCGAAAGGAAAGAAGCAAGAAATGTCCAAGGTGAAGTGCTTTCATTGTCACCAGCATGGACATTATGCCACAAATTGTCCGCAGAAGAAGAAAAATAAGCATGCTGCTGGATCTGCAGCGGGAGAGGCCTTAGCCTCGCAGTTTGAGCTGGGTTTTTCATTGATCACATGCTTGGTCTCAAGTGTGATGGGAGCAGTATGGTTCTTGGACAGTGGTGCGTCTTTTCACATGACTGGAGATCGGGATTTGTTTTCAGATCTGGATGAGAAAGATCTTGGAGTGCACATCGAGATGGGAAATGATGGTAGATATAGTGCAACCGGTATCGGTACCATTTCCTTTGAGAGGGAGTCTAGTAAACCCTTCGTATTGAAGGAAGTGATGCATGTTCCAGGATTGAAGAAGAATCTGATCTTTGTGGCGATGTTAGAAGGCAAGGGGTACGATGTTGTCTTCAGCGAAGGAAAGGCTTTCCTGCGCAGTAAGACAACTGGAGAAACCCGGAAGATAGGGGTTTGAATCAAGAACCTTTATCAGCTGCAAGTATATGGCTGCGCAGCAATGGCATGCAAGGCAGAAGGAGTGGTGAGTCGGGATGATGGCGAGCTGTGGCACCGGAGATTGGGCCACCTTCACCAGGGAGCTTTGAAGATACTGCAGCAGATTTCTATTGGGCTTCCTAAGGGCACTCTTGCGCAGTCAGATCAGTGCAAGGGGTGTACCTTGGGAAAATTTGTGAAATCCACCTTTCACGAGAAGGATAGTCGCGCCATGACGATCCTTGAGAGAATTCACACAGATGTGTGTGGACCTTTCTCAGTAGCTTCGACAGCAAAGCACAAGTACTATGTGATCTTTGTTGATGATTTTTCTCAGAAGTGTTGGATCTTCTTCATGCAGAAGAAGAGCGAGACATACTCAAAGTTCTATGAGTTCAAGGCGTTGGTTGAGAAGGAATCGGGGAAGCATGTGAAGGCTCTTAGGAGCGACAATGGTGGTGAATTCATCTCTGCTGAATTCAAGGACTTTTGCAGCGCAGAAGGAATTCGGAGAGAGCTCATAGCACCCCATAACCCACAGCAGAACGGGGTTGCTGAGCGGAAGAACAGAATGATCGTGGGTGCTGCACGGGCGATGTTGCATGATCAGGGCCTACCCCTTCACTTGTGGGCGGAGGCATGAAATACTGCAGTATATGTGCAGAACCGTTGTCCTCACAAGATACTTGGCATGAGTACACTGGAGGAGGCGTTTTCTGGTAAGAGACCTGACATTTCCCATTTGAGGATTTTTGGTTCACCTGTCTACATGCATGTGATGAAGGATGCCAGGAAGAAGCTGGATCCAACTGCAGAGGTTGGGATATTTGTGGGGTACACTGATACGCCCCACAACTATCATGTGTATTTTCCAGACAGTCGCAAGACTGTTGTGCGACGGGATATCAAATTTCATGAGGAGAAAGCCATGAAGTGTTCGTTTGAGAGGGAGCCACACTTGCATGCAGATGAGGAGCTATTAGTTCCTAAGGATGAGTCTCAGGATGTGGATCAGCCACAAGATGAGGTTCATGGAGTGGAAGAGACCACTCATGCAACGCCAACCATCAGAGGGCGCAAGCGCACTACAGAAGCTGAGCGACTGGCTCAAGATGCAGAGAAGGTTGTAGGACCACCTACAGCACAGCGCAGACAGAGACAGTCACCGGACCGGTACACTGGATACATGGCTCTTATGAGCAAATGTGTCGTGACAGAGCCATCCTCTTTCGAGGAAGCTGTGGAGGACCCCGCATGGGTAGATGCCATGGTGGAAGAGTATGATTCGATTGTCAGAAAAAGTGCATGGGAGATTGTCCCAAGGCCGGAGGGGAAATCAGTGGTGGGTTCGAGATGGATCTACAAAGTGAAGCAGGCAGCTGACGGGAGTGTGGAGAAGTACAAGGCAAGATTTGTTGCCCGAGGCTTCTCACAGATAGAAGGGATCGATTATGAGGAGACCTTTGCACCTGTCGCAAGGTATTCTTCCATACGGACGATTCTTGCTCTCTCAGCGCAGATGGGGTGGCACATTCATCAGATGGATGTGAAGACTGCGTTCCTCAACGGAGTCATTGAGGAGGAGGTGTACATAGAGCAGCCCGAAGGTTTCAAGATCTTCAGCAGTGAGTCGCATGTGTGCAGACTCAAGAGAGCACTGTACGGGTTGAAGCAAGCACCTCGTGCTTGGTACACATGGATAGACAGTTATTTCACCGGACTTGGATTCTCCAAGAGTGAGGCGGATCCTAACCTGTACCAGATTGTGGTGGAGGGGAAGTTGCTGATCATTGTACTGTATGTAGATGTTCTGATTTTTTCGGGAGATGAGCCGTTGATACTTTCATGCAAGGAGGATCTTGCTAGAGAGTTTGAGATGAAGGACTTGGGCCTCCTTCATTAATTCCTCGGGATTGGAAATTTGGCAAACATAGTTGGTGGACTCGTTTTCTTCTCAGTAAGTATGCTCCGAGATACCGGAGAAGTTCAGCATGCATGGCCGCAAGCCCGTTGATACTCCTCTTCCGGAGGTCAGAGGAAGGGGATCACTTTCCTCGCCGGGAGGTAGTGGATGCCACTGTTTATCTACAGTTGGTGGGGTCGCTTATGTATCTGGTCAATACACGACCCGATATATGCAATGTTGTTAACCAGCTTTCACAAGCTATGGTTAAGCCTACCAAACTCTTCTGGAAGGCAGGCAAGCATGTATTGCGTTATCTTAGAGGCACATCGGGATATGGCTTGTGGTACAAACAGGAGGATGGGGTGAAGCTATGTGGCTTCACGGATGCAGATTGGGCAGGAAGCCCAACGAACCGAAAGAGCACATCTAGAGGGATATTCAGTATCGGGTCGATAGTAGTTTCTTGGTACAGTAGGAAGTAGAGATCCGTGGCACTCAGTTCAGCAGAGGTTGAGTATATGGCAGCAAGCTTGGCTGCATGCGAGGCCATATGGATGAGGAAGATCCTGGTCGGGTTGTTCGGGTTACACTTGGATCCTACTGTGATTTATTGTGATAACCAGAGTTGCATTAAACTCTCGGCTAATCCAGTATTTCATGATAGATCCAAACACATCGACATCAGGTACCATCATATCAAAGATTGTGTACAGTGGAGAATCATGTTACTTTCATATATTCCCACGGAGGATCAGGATGCTGATATCTTGACAAAGGCGCTCACCAGGAGCAAATTTGAATGCCACAAAGGCAGGATAGGGGTTGCAGATAATCCATATCTTGTTGAGAGGGAGTGTTGAAAATGCAACAAGATGATGGAGCTTAGTGAAATGAAGTCGCCTTCACTAAGTGGGCCCGCAGGTTATTTTTGGCGCAAAGTCTATTTTTAGACTATGTCTATTTTTAGACATAGGGATCATGGTCTATGAGTTGCAGGATGTTATTTATGGATGATTGGTCGAGTTGGTAAAAATAGATGGACCTCTATTTTTAGACATTGGGTGGTTTCTATTTTTAGACTGCCGGGCTAAAAATAGAACAGTCAAATATTATTAACCCCTAATAATATTTAGACTATAAACATTATCTTATCCTCTTGGAGCACTTTAGTTTGATGCTTGGATGTGGCACATGCAGCTGAAAGAAGGAAATACACTTTTCCTAAGGGTTAGTTGAGCTATTGCATGGTTGACTTCAGTTAGAACTCATGTGGCAGAGTTTGGTGGAGTTGATGAGATAGTTGGTGGAGTTGTGTTCTATTTAACTTAGTTGAACTAGTTGTATTTAGTCTAACTAACAAATACACTAGTGATTAGTGATGTGAATTAATTATTAATTAATTCACTAATTATTAACTCATAAATCAACTAAAGAACACATCAGTTAACTGCAATGCATGTACAGTTCAGTGGAGATCAGTGTTAGAGGTGGGTGAAAGGGTGAGTCTACTATCAGTTGTGACTATTGGCTGTGCATGAGATTTGCACACACATTGATGGATATTTCCAATGAGGATTGCACAGTTGGAGCCAGTGGGATTCGAACTTGGATCTCACTCATTACTCACTTGGATTGCGCAGTAGAGGCAGGCAGACTTGTGGAGGAGATTTGAACCTGTGACTTGTTCTATTTCTTAGCTAGTTTTGTGTGTAGCACTGAAATAGTGTTGAGAGCTGTGAGAGCTTTGTGCGATGTATTGTTACATGTTCTCTATCATTATAATATACATATAGTTGGGGGTTTTCAGCTATTTCTTTCCCCATTACATCCTGTGTTGATATGTGTGCTTGATTATGTTTTAATGAGCGCATGCGACTACTTTCTATTTCCGCATATTGATGATCAATTGTAGAAGAGGTTATGTATTATGCATGAAGCTTTAATATTGTATAATCAGGATAATCTCAGTGAATAATTCAGCAAATTATTCAAATTTCTACATAAATAAGGTTTAAATAATTATTCCTAGAAAATAATAAGATAAATATGGATTTATCTAATTAATTTCCTTGTTTTGGGTTAAATATGACCGGGAATAATAATGAAATTACTATTTAATTAATTATTCCATGAGGAAAACCAAACAAATATAGATTTGTTTAATATTTCCCCTTAGGGTTTCATGCTTAGACCATAAACAACTTAATAAATGTGTTTTATTAATTTATTTTACATAGTGAAAGCAATTTTACTTAGGGTAAAAATGGTCTTACATGGTGTACTTGGGTACATCTAATGATAATAGGTTACATGACCAAAAATTGGTGTAACAGCAGGTGATTGGGCTAAATCTTCCATGATGCTATAATTATGGGCCGCTTTGGAGTAGTTACTTGCTCGCCTATTAGGTCCCTTTTCCATCTTTGGAAATGGTTCTATAGGCATCTTTGAAATGGTCAAAGGTGCATTCGGTGCACTAGTACTAGCCCCTGACATAGTGGAGTCTGGTGGGGTGTCGTAACTGCGATTCCGTGTTTGGAAAAACATCTCTTCCCTATTCATGTAGATTTCATGGCTTCCTTTCCCGAAATCGTCTAGGTTTTGTTGTTGAGTGCTTACCGTCCCTTGTTGAGGGAAAGGCTCTTGCATAATAGTGGGTTTTTGGGAAGATCCTCCTTGTCCTCGGTTACTCTGAAGCTTTTTTAGCTCGGGGAGATCGGGACAGTGGTGAGTATAGTGCCCGTACTCACCACATATTGAACAAGAATGGTTTGTTCGCAGAGGTGGCCTTTTTCCTTGCCGTTGGGCATTTCTTGGCTCCTGGTTTTGATTCCTGCTAGAGTTGCCTCTAGCCTTGGATCGCGGAGTTGCCTCTAGCCTTGGATCGCGGTGGGCATTGTTGGTTTCTGCCCCCCTGTCCAGGGTTCCCTTTTGGCTTGTTTTCTAAATTTTTCTTAACCACGATAGGAGGATAGTTCTCCTGGTTATACTGGTGTGGTTGATTTTGGGACGGCTGCATAAATTTCACCTGTGCATTGGTTTACGTAGGTGTGTCATGTGCTTGGGATTGAGCATAAAATTTTCCCTTGTTTTCACCTGGCCATTGGGTGGGAGCTCTTCCATCAGTGTTTATTTCTGCATACTGGGTCCCCTCAGCCGGAGGATAGGGTCCTCCTTGGTGATACGCTTGCACCCTACTTGTCAAATCTTGCTGAGGCATATGATGACTTTGAAATCCAGGTTGAGACATGTTCTGGGTAGAATTATGTGTGTAACCAAGATTTTGACTACTACTGCCTAGGTAACCTTGGGTCATTGACCCAATTAATCCGTCTGTAGAGTTCGACGCGCCTGGAAATTCTTGATAAGTTTGCAGGCGTGAGGAATTAGGCAGGATATTGTAAATGTATCATGACTGGGTATAAATCAGTTCAAGCTTCTGGGCTTTACTAATTGCTTGCTCTTCAGATGTGGGGTATTTTTGTGCCACATCCTTTGAAATCTCCGTCGTTATAGTTTTCAAGAATAAATCTAAGAGGACCCGATTGTCAAGTTTAGCTTTACATAATTGCGACGCCGCCTCCATTCATGAATATGGTCAGAGATATGGACAGCGGGGGTTTGTCTAAAATGAGTCAGTAACTCCATTCCCGAATCATGGTGAATGGGTAACTAAAAATAAGTGAGGAACGTGGTAGCGAGGGCGCTAAAGGTTCCATGTGAAGCAGGAGGTTACTCCACGTACCACTTCACCGCTACTCCTGTAAGAGTGCATTGAAATAGCCTCAATCTAATAGTGTCGTCGATGATACTATTCGATGAGCACCACAGGTGAAAGGTCATTACATGATTACTGGGGTCTTCTTCTTGCTTGCCTTCAAACTTTGGTATATCTGAAGGGAGCTTTGTGGGCATGGGAGGCCATGAAGGATCGTGTGCGATGGGGTCATTTGTGAGCTTGGTTAAATCGGGTAGATTCAACGCAGCTACGAAGGGTGACTAGGAGGTTGACACCATGGAAACGTGTGAAGACACAAAGTTCTGGTTAGAACGAGGGTTAGTCTGTGACGTACCCTAATGTGTGTTCAGCTGGCTTCCTAAATGGGACGCGCTCCTCTTCCCCCTAGGGGTCTAGGGGGGGGTGATGTGCGGTGTGGTGTTGGGAGACCGACTAGGGTTCCCAACTATGGTTGCTCCAATGAAGGATGAACTAATGACGGTGGCAGTGTTCCGTCTTCGACGCCTAAATGGCGAAAGACCTGGAACCCCTCCTTGTAGTGGGGGGAGGTCCAAAATATGCCTGGATCGACGAGGTTCTGTTGGGAGAAAGTTCAGAAATATGTTATGGTGGAGGAATACAAATCTATTGTGAAGAATGATGTGTGGGAAGTGGTTCTGAGACCCAAAGGGAAGTTTTTTGTGAATTATGAATGGTTTTACAAGATAAATCATGGATCATATTAAGAATTGAGAAATATAAGACAAGGTTTGTGTATATAGGTTTCACCCATAAAGAGGGAGAATATTATGATTAAACCTTTGCACCTTTTTCCCGTTATACCACTATTATATCTATTTTTTCCCTTGTTTCTAGCCAGGGATGGACACTTCACCATATGGATGTGAAGATTTCATTTCTTCATGGAATACTACAGGAAGAAGTATATCTTGAGAAACCACAAGGCTTTGAAGTACATGACATGAAGACTCACATCTGCAAGTTGAATGTTATGCAACCAAATCAAAAAACATAAGAAAATATAGATCAACGACTTGAAAATTAGCCTCTTCGATGGGGAAACCTCATTTAAATCACATAAATTAACAACTCTTGGATGAAAAAAATGACAATACCTCCTTGGTATATATAGGAGTCTAAGGGGTCACAATATCATTAGAGCCTACATAAAAATAATAATTTAAGGGAACAACAATAACAATAGTGGCCATCTATGGGGCACAATAATAACAATTGAGGTCTACATGGGCACCACAAAAACAATATGGCGCTACATTAATAATAAAAATAAGGGCTACACTAGTATTATAGGGACCCAACATTCCCCTCTTCTTAAAAGAAGTGTTGTCCTTAACGCTTGAGTAGTTCTAGATGCTTCTATATAAAATTATCATCCTCCCATGTGAAATCTTCAGCAGGTAAGTTCTTCCACTTAATAAGATACTCTAAAATTGATCAATTTTGTAGTTTTTGGTTCTTTTTTCAGTGACTGCTTCAAGCTCCAATATGATTTTTCCCTCTTCATAAAGTTCAGGCAATATTTTTTTAACTTCGAACTTGTCACCGATAACCTTCTTTAAGCATGAAACATGGAAAACTTGGCATACTCGAGAAGATGCAGGAAACTCCAATTTGTATTCCATAGTACCATTATTTTGAAAAAAAAATTAAGGACCATCATACTTGGGTGATAATTTGTTATCCTCATTAGCTTGCTTGAGGGACATTTGTTTGTATGGTTTTAGCCTTAAAAATACCCATTCATCTACATCAAAACTTCTTTCACTGCAATGTTGATATTCCTGTTGCTTCATTTGATTATGTGTCAGAGTGAGGTTATCTTTTAAGAGTTGAAGAACGTGTTTTTTATGATTGATGTGGTCTTCCGTTGCTTGGACCTTAAAATTTTATATTAAATATTATATGATGGACAATGGATGATATTTATAGTGTCATAAATGGGGACATTTTTGCTGCAGTATGGAAGGAATTTTTATACCACCATTCAGCGATAGGTAATAACTTGACCCATTGTGTTTGTTTATCATATTCAAAGCAACGAAGATATCCATCCAAAAATTTGTTCACTTTCTCAGTTTTACTGTCGGATTGAGGATGATAAGATGAGCTATGAGATAATTGAGTAACAATACAATAAAATAATTCCTTCCAAAAACTTCCAATGAAAATGGTATCTCTGTCACTTACAATAATATTTTGGTTTCCATGTAGCTTTTGAATTGTTTCCATAAATGTAGTAGCAATTATATTGGATTTAAAAGGATGAGATAGAGTACAAAAGTGTGCATACTTGGTAAGTGTATCAACTACCACCATGACATTCTCTTTCCTTCAAACTTGGGTAAATATATGATAAAATCCATTGAGACCTCCTCCCAACGCTGACTTGGAATGACTAAAAGGTTGTAACAGACCTGGGGTCTTAATTTTCTCAAATTTATTTTGTTGGACCACAAACTTCTGAATATCAAATTTGAAGCTATCCCAAAAAAAATCCTTCTTAACCCTGTGGTAAGTTTTTAAAAATCATGAGTGCCCTCCTAAAGGGGAGGTGTGCAATTCCAAAAGAATATTTTATTTGAGTTGGGAATTCTTACAAATAAATAAGTGATATTTGTACCATAATGAATCATTTTTTCATATAAATGTATTAGATGTACTGGGATCTTGCTACAACTTTTGAATGTTTGCACACCTCTTTTTCATTCTTCCATTCATCCCTTCCTTTAGTTATCCAATCAAGTTGGATAATAGAAATGGCATAGAGAAATGCTTCCACATCCTCATCCTTTCTTGAGAGTACATCTGCAACAAAAATTTTCTTCCCTTTGTAGATGATTTCAAAGTCATAGCCCAACATCTTTGTGAACAATTTTTGCTACTCTTTTTAATATAATATTTGTTCCAAAAAATATTTTAAGACTATCATGATATGTTTTTACCTTGAAGTGTCTTCCCATTACGTAAGGTCACCATTGCTTTAGTGCATGTAGTATTGCCAACATTTCCTTCTCATAAATAGTTTTGTGTAAATACTTTCCCTTGATTGGACAACTTTCAAAAGAAATGGTTCTTCCTTCTTGCATCAAAATATCACCAATTCCATTTCCATAGGCATCAAATTCCACAATAAAGGCTTTTGTGAAGTTTGGTGTAGCTAAGACCGGTGCTTGGCACATTGCCTCTTTAAGATGTTCAAAGCCCTTGGTTGCTTCTGGAGTCCAAGAAAATGCATCTTTCTTCATTAATGTTGTTAGAGGCATTGTTATTCTCCCTTAGTTATTAACAAACTTGTGATAATACGTTGTCAACCCAAGAAATTCTTGAAGATGCTTTAGGTTTGTGGGAATTTTCCATTCCTTAATGGATTTAATTTTTTTAGGGTCTACCTTAACACCGTCATGAGATACAATATCACCCAAATATTTCAACTCTTGTACTCCAAAGAAACATTCAGAGTCTTTTGCATGTAATTGTTTCTCCTCCAATAGTTTGAGCACCCTGTCAATATGTTGAATATGATCCTTCCAAGACTTGTTGTAAATTAGTATATCATCAAAAAATATTAACACAAAATTTCTAAGGGTTTGAAAATGGAATTCATGAAACCTTGAAATGTGGAAGGTGCACCAGTAATTCCAAAAGGCATGACTAAAAATTCATAATTACCTTCATTTGTTATGAATTCTATTTTTGGAATGTCTTTAGTCTTCATTCTAATTTGATGATATCCTGAACGAAGATCTAACTTAGTGAATTAAATTCCTCCATGCAATTCATCCAAAAATTCCTCAATGTTAAGAATGGGAAATTTATCTTTAATAGTGAGTTTTTTGAACTCCCTATAAATTGAACACATACGCCATGATCCATCCCTATTGTCCACCAATACTACTGGAGAAGAGAAATAACTTTGACTAGGTTGAATTATACCAGCCTCTAGAATTTCTACAACCATACTTTCAATTTCTCTCTTTTGGGCCTGATGTTTGGAGGAACACTTCCTAGAATGAAGTGAATAGCATGATCATAATCACGAATAGGTGGGAGGCCTTTGGGAGTCTCGAATACCTTGGAATGATTATTCGGGAATTTTTGGAGATCTAGATAAATATATGATTTCGATGCTTCATCCTCTAGTGAGCATAATTGTGCAATTAAGCCATATTATTCTTTCTTAAAAGGCTTTTTCATGCCATTTGAGTTTATTATCCTCCTTGGTTTCCCTAAAATACCCCTTAATTCAATTTCCTTTCCTTCCAAAATAAAATTCAAGAAAATTTCCTGAAAATTAAAAGTATTGTCCCCAAAGATTGTAACAATTGGACTCCTAGTACAACATCAACACCAACCATTAGAATGGAAAGAATTGGACTATTTAATACATATTTCCCCATGGTTAGCTTGATATTATGGGACTTTCCATAAAAATTTATAGTTCCTCCATTTGAAACCATCACATGGAACTATGGTGTTAGATATAGAAAGTATTTCAACTCTTTGGCTATCTTACAATGAATAAAAATACCTGAATCAATCGGCACTATTACCTTTTTATTCATGATATATCCTTATATCTACAGATTTTGAGGAGTATTAATTCTTGCCAATTAATTACAAGATATGGTCAGATTCATTTTTTCTTTCTCTAGCATTGGTTCCTGGTGTATACCCTCTTCTTTTGTTGTTTCTTGTTCCTTTTCTTCCTCCTCTTCACAATCTATGTAAAATCACTTCTTCTCAGCAAAATTATGACCTTTAGTGTATTTTATATCACAATTGTAGCAAAGCCATTTTTCTCTTTTTTCCTCAAATTGTTGTGGTGTCAACCTTGTAGGTTGTGGAAGGATAAGAGAAGCAAAACTTCCATCTTTATAGCTATGGGAGTTAGACTTCCTTGTTTCCATAATTTTGGTTTCAACTTTTATTTCCATCCTGAATGCCTTCTACAATGAATCAAGTTCCCAAAGGCGAACCTCATGCTGGATTTTATCATTTAAAGTACCTATAAATACATCAATCCTATGCTCCTCTAGCATATCAGTTACCCTAGTATTCAATTTTTGGAATTCCTCGATCTGTTCTTCCATTGAACCTTTTTGTTTGAGATTTATCAATTGTCTAAATAAGTTGTTTATCTACGTATCCTCATAATGTGCTATCATTTCTTCTATAAAAATTGACCAAGAGACAAGTGTTTTGTGAGAACAACCCATCTATACCACACAAATTGATTGGGTTCTAAATATAAATATGCAATGTGTACCTTTTGTGTGTTGCACATCATGTAGATCAAAATATTTCTCCATCTGTATTTTCCATGTAACCGGATCCTTGCCATCAAACTTCCTCATATCAATCTTTGGAATGTGATTGGTCTTCAATCCAAAGTTAAAGCTAAAATCATGATTAACATTCCTTTTGTTCTAATCGTTAGTTTCATGGAATACCTTTTCTCCATTAGGAATAATTTCTTGTAGAAATTTTGTCAAACCTTCCTCTGAACCTTCCATGTCTTCTTTTAGTTCATCTTTGGTTTCTCTTTGTGAGAGATAAACTTGTTGCACTTGGTCTCGTAATTTTTGATATATCATGTTTCAATTATTCCTCTTCATGTGTCATAGTAGAGATTTATGAGGTCTTAATTTTAGAAAAAAAACACTAATATATATTATTCAATATTCCCTTGGAATTACGTCAAACTAGTTTTTTAAACAAAACTTATGAATTTTTTTTTAAATAAATAAACACATTTTCTCGCTTTTAGGAGATCGATCTTGAAAAAATTGTATCTCTATGATTTCAGCTCTCCGAGATCTAAAATTTTGTCTTTTGGTAGCCCTATGAGCCTTCTTCTCAAATCCAAAATTTGGATTGATATTGGATTCCTCAAGATAAAGTTATGCCCAATCTCTCACGATGACCTAGTTGTGGACTGGTTCTGTAAAGTGAACTTGTATCGAATGCCACATGTCATTGTTTCAACCTTCAGCTCTAAAAATGATACAAACAAAACCAAATTTTGTACACTTTCAACTAATTTTTACTAAATTCAAATCTGGTGCTCTTAGAGAAAGTTATGATTATTTTCCCTAGGTAACCTGTTTGATACGAAATTCTAGTGCATGAAAAAAACCTAACTTATTTGCACCATATATCAAAAAATATAGTGAACCATGATCTAAAAAATTTACATGAAGTTCAACAAAATTTTGGCTCTACTTGGTTGAAATTTCAGCTAATAATGCCTCATGGAAAAATATTTATAGCGAAAATTTCAAGATGACTTGTTTGAAGCAACGAAACCCTAGAATCCAATGGTCTAATACCAAATTTTATGAAACAAAATCACAAAGCAAACAAAAGATAGATCATCAACTTGAAAATTATCCTCTTCAAGGGGGAAAGCTCTTTTACATCACATAAATGAAAATTTCTTAAATGATACAAATGAAAATACCTCCTTGGTATATATAGGAGTCTAAGGGGTCATAGTATAATTAGATCCTACATAAAAATAATAATGTAAGGTCACACCAATAAAAATAGTGGGCTTCTATGGGGCACAATAATAAAAATATGGGGTCTACATGGGCACAACAATAAAAATAGGGAGCTACACTAATAATAACAATAAGGGGATTACACCAGTATTATAGGGACCTAACATTGAAGGAAATTTATGGATTGAAGCAAGCCCCCAAAGCCTGATATGCTCGTATTTATAGCTACCTGGTGAAGCTTGGATTCACGAGAAGCAATGTCAACCTAAACCTCTACTTCAAAGTGGTACAATGTATGCCCCTTATTTTGGTTTTATATGTTGATGATTTATTCCTAACAGGCAGTAAGCCTCTGATGCTCAAGTCCAAGAGGGAGTTGGATGGATGTATTATTTCCTGGGCTTAAAGGTGTGGCAAAGGCCTGGTAAGATTTTCCTTTCTCAAGGAAAATATGATGTGAAATTGTTGGAAATATTTGGAATGGTAAGATGCAAGTCCATGGCCACATAGATGGAGATGAAATTCAAGAAGTTATGTAAAGATGTTATAGGACATAACTTAGTGAATACCTCTAAGTATAGAAATTAGATTGGGGCATTGATGTTCCATATGAACACCTGCCCAGACATATGTTTTGCAATTAACACTTTGGTTTAATTAATGACTAAGCCCCTTCATTCACATTGGGTTGCTCCCAAGCATGTGTTGAGATATTTTCATAGGGTGATTAATCTTCTTCTGAGATATATTGTCGAACATGTGAGACTTCATGGGTACACTAATGTTGACTGGGTCATATATGTTATATATAGGAACATCACATCAAGGTGCTTCTTCAATTTTAGTCATGCCATGATATCTTGGATGAGCATAAAGCATAAGTTCGTTACTGTAAGCATGATTTATGTAGAGTAAATTGTTGCCAGCATGGATAGTTGTGAGGCAGTTTGGTTGAGGAAGCTCTTTGGAGAGTTGTTTGAGCAGGTTCCAGATACAACATTAATATATTCTGACAACAAGAGTGGGGTCGGATTAGCAAATAATCATGTGTTTCATGACAATTAAAATCATATTGAGATTATATATCACTATATTCAAGACATGGTGCAGAGAGGAGTCATAAGACTCCATCATATTATGAATGACGACCAGATAATAGACATGCTCACCAAGGCTTTTATGAAAGGGAAGTTCTTGGTATTCAAAGAGAAGATTGGACTAATGGATGTTACCCTCCTAGGTAAGGGTCTCATCTGATCAAGGAAATTTAGTTATGATCTTCCCCCTAGCTTGATATCACAGGGAGAGGAATTGAGCCTAAGAGGATGAGGTAACTCTAGATAATAGGATATTTTATGATCCTTACCTTCCATGGTAAGTTGTATATTTCCTGTTGTTTGAAAATAGGATAGGTTTTGATCCTTTCCTTCCATGGTAAGTCATATCCTACATATTTTCACTCATTGGACATGATATAGTATACCCTATCTGGAATCCTACCAACAAGTTGGGCTTGTTGGGATTGCCACCCATCTAGCCAATGGGTGAGGAGACTTGAGATATATTGTGGTTCTTACCATTTATGATAAGTGGTATCTTTCTCAAGTGATGAAATGCAGGTGTTCTACCACTGACCCTTGAGGGTCAAGTTGGGAAGATCAATGAAAAATAAGATAGACTATGATCCTCACCTCTCATGGTAAGTAGTATCCTTCCCATTTTCCTTGGATATAGTGTGGTAGTCGGACTTCCCCTATGATGATTTTTCTTCTTTATATTCAAGAATGTTTAGTAGATGAGAAGAGATAAGTATATATGAGATATGACTTGGTTCAGTGATGAATATGATGAGATTTTTTATATGAGATTCATGATGCAGTCAAAAATTTCTCCCTAGCTGAGTGGGAGTGTTAATTTGGAAGCTTAAGGAAAAATTCCCTCCTTTCGACAACCTTCATCATTAATAAATACCCCTCCTATCCCTTGGAAGAATTTAATTTTGTCAAGGAAAAATTAAATTTTTAAGATGAAACCCACATGTGCACAAAAGTACAAATCAGCCTGGGAAATCTAAACCCGTGAGACATATATAAATAGATCACATGCTACATCACTTTAGAGCATCATCATCACTTTAATTTCTTCCCTTATATGGCTCATATAGCTCTAAAATTACAACTCCTTTTTCACATGTGTGAAGGAGATAGAGTCTTTTTTACTTGGTTGAATTCATCTTTTGTTTTGGGACTTTGAGCAGCCTTTAATCAGCGTTGACTTGGTTCATTTTGACTTAGTTTGACTCAATTTGGATTTGTTTTTTAAGGCTTAATGTCAAATTTATTTTGATCAAATTTTGCTGGTTTGTTTGACCAACGTTGATCGTAGACCTATAGCTATGGTTTTTGCATGTCAAAGGTCAAATTTGACCGAATTTTTTAGGTTGGAATTTTGATTGTTTTGACTAAAATTTTACCAACAAGGAAGGCCACATTTATTAGTAGATTGACCAAAACTTTTGGAGCAAATTTGACCATTGAATTTTGGACCGTTTAGGGCATCTTTAACTGTTGTTGACTTTGATAGAATTTGTACATTTGACTTGTTGACCATATTTAACATTGGAGCTCATATTTTGGATATTGGTTGGTTGGTCCCTTGGATAGTCAAAGATTTGATTTTGACTCTTTATTGATGAATTGGAACATTATATCTCTCAATTGAACATTTGATGACAATCTAATAGAAGAATAATTTTTAAAGGGTTTTCCCCCTTGTGGGGTTTTTCCCTAGTCTTTGACCAAATCTTGTGCCTCTTGTTATTTTTCTTGGTTAAATTATATAATGCATTGGATTTAATGTTCTATCTACAGTTTTTTATTACCATTGGAACATTAAATTTATTGGGAAATTGATTTCTAATTGGAGAAGGATTAGAATAGGTGATTGTTCTAAGCATATAACACTTGAAAATTAGCAGGCCACTATGCTACGACTAAGCTGAAGTTAAAAAAATATAGGATAGTCATAAATGTGATCATTCCTCATGTCAGTATAATAATAAAGTCAGGTTAATGTGAAGGGATACCTCCTTAACTGTCGATACCTATTTGAGGGGATCGAGGTACTAGCATTTGTATGAATTAAATCATGATAAGATATCTACAAGGACGAATCGTGCATCTAGGCATGCACATTTATTTAAAGACCTCGAGTTACTGTAGATTTGGTCATGCAAACCTCGATATACCACATATGAATTAGAACATTATAAAAGTGTAGCAAGAAGGGGTAGTGTTGCTCAAGATAGTTTTGAAATATTTGGGTAACACATTGGAAGTTTGTATCTATATCAAAAGAAAAGTTTTAGAGTGTTAGATAGAGAGAGAACCTGGAGAGAAAGTGTAGACGAGATTTATGGGGAAGGTCATAGGAATTTCATCTATGCATAGGCCACAGACTAAGAAACCATTCATTTCATTACACTACAAGGAAAATACCCTCTAGCGGATGTTTTTGACGAACCACAAAGAAAAATACCCCATACATCCGTTTCTAGCAGAAGCTACTAGAGGAGGTTGGCAGGCGGAGGGTTTTGTGGATGTTTTCCTATCGGTGCTTTTATCGTTAAAACTCGCCCCGGTGCTCTCAAAAAATGAAAGCACTGGTGCGAACAAAATCATTGGCACACCAGACACCGTGCACTCCATACACACCCGTCCGGTGCGTCATAATATAATAGAGCACCGATGCCTCACAACTCGTTCGCGTCGGTGCATTATAAAACACAACACCAATACCGAAACCACCCGGTGCAGTAGACAGAAACCGCATTGGTGTATCATAAAAAACGTGCCAAAGCACAAACTGACTGGTGCATTTGTAGCAAACAGTACCGGTGCGCCTATAAATAATGCACACCGGTAAAGGGTTAAATTAAAAAAATACTTATGACAAAAAACTTGGATTTTTCAGTTTTCCAGTGCTCCTGAGCTATCAATTACCGGTGCGCACGATACCATAGAATGCACCGGTGCGCACTGAACATTGGCACACCGGACATCATGCGCGAAGTACACACACCGTCGGGGCGTCCAATTACTGTAACGCACCGGGGCATCAATAATATTCTGCGCCGGTGCATCATAAAACACCACACCAAAATAGAAACGAGCCGGTGTGTTCTTCTCTAAGAGCAAAGGTGCGCTAGAAACTGCACGCACTAGAATAGCGTTAAAAAAAAAAAAAAAAAAAAATTAAGGCCAAAAAACCGGTTCTTTGCGACTATTACGCACCAGTGCTTTACCATTACGCCACCCTGGTGCATCAACAAATTTTCACACCAAAACTGAAACATCCCGATGCGCAGTTAGGGAAATGCCCCGGCGCGTTATAAACAACGCGCCAAAATTGATACCGTCCGATGCGGTTTTATTTAACCGCACCGGTGCACTTATAAAACCCCGCGCACCGAAACAGGGTTAATTAAAAAAAAATTACAGCCAAAAAACTTCATTATTCACTTTCCTCAGTGCTCCAAAGCTCTCAAGCCCCGGTGTTATTTCCTTATTTCTGAGCCGCCCTGACATCGGTGCTCATTGCACCCATTTCACGCACTGCTGCTCTGCATTGACCACCAATCTCCATCTTGCATTTTGAAAAACAGTGGGAAAATTTTATTTTCCAAATTTTACAGCCAATATGCGTCCTCGACAGCAAAATGTACTAGTATTTTTCTATTTTTTCTATAATTAAGCCTTTTAGCGGATTAGAAATTGAAATAAACTTAAAAATAACCATTAAAAAAGAAGAAAAAGAAAAAAATTGTCACGCAGTGTGCTCGAGCTATTTGGCTCGCACCAGATAGCGGTGCTACCTGTAAAATTTATAGGCAACACCGCTACCAGTGCTAACGGTAACTGCACCGTTTCCGAGGTGGTGCCAGAAGGCACCCCAAATAATTTTAAACTAAAAATAAAAAAGAAAAACGGTAGTGCGCTCATTTATCCAGGTGCATCGTTGACCCCGGCAATCACAGTGCGGTGCATTGACTTCATTTGCCGCCCCAGTTTATGTCAGCGCACCGCATTTTTCATTCCGAGAGGGTCAACAGTGAGGCCGGGTAAAAGACCACACCGTCAACTATGTCATTGTCATGAATTTGGTGCGCTGACACGACTATACACACCGGGGCGTATATTTCAGTCAGCGCACCGCTATTCTGAATTATATACATTCCATGGTGCTTGAAAAATAGACATCTGCATTGAATCCGATGTGGTCTGTTTCATTAGGGGCCCTGGGGATGGTGCGCTAAAATATTAGGATGCACCGGCACCAATGCGTGACTATTTTTATGGAGCACCGACTTGTATGTTTGTTTTTTTTTCAAAAAAAATTATACATGTATATTTATAAATACATTTATGTTTTAATAAAAAAATTATTTAATATGGCAATGATTCAGAGAGAATAGAAGCAACAACAGCAACAACAAGCAGAACAATATGACATGATTCACCAATGGGAGGCGAGAGAGAGGGAGAGAGATGGATTCCCTCGCCATATTACTGCAGATACCCAGGAGATCCTTATGCAGGTAGGCCTCCTCAAGTTCTATGAGGAGGCTATTTCCAGCCTAAAGGCCCATAGTGTGCTTTTGAGACATCTTATCGGTAGGTGGAATGCCCATCGACAGGCTTTTCAGGTTGGTCCTAACCAGTGGTACACACCCACTGAGGAGGACATTTATTTTATTACAGGTCTATAGAGGAGAGGGGTGGATTTTCCCTCATTCCCAGACGTGCCAGCTAGTTGTGTAGCAGGGATTCAGTTAGTTTACTCCCAGATATACATTGGAGCACATGTACTGTCTCCTTCAGAGTTTCAGGCACTTGGAGGTCAGTTACGTATAGGTGCTTTTGGTATATAGGACATGCAGTGCCTCTCTATTATCGCTTCGATCATTTTTCACAACACCAGTGATGGGAAACGCATTAGTTGCTCGCTTTTATATTACATTGATTCTTTAGTACAACAACCATGACTTGTCAGGTGGTCTGCCATTTTTTTGCAATAGTTTTGTACAGCCTTAGATAGATGTCGTGCTCATGCACAAGGGAGGGTCAACTTCCCTTTTGCTTCGGAGCTGTTTTGTTTTTTTTTTGAGAAGTTTCCAGAGATGAGACCTAGTTTTGTTCGACAGCCTCGTAGGCCGATGTTCGAGGCCCAGATGCGCATGTGGGGGCAGATGATGCCCAAGAGGGGAGACACTATGTTTCCAGCGAGGATATCACATGATTCGCTGGACTTACTAGCCAGTGTTGGTGGGTTGCATCCCTTCATTATGGTCCCATGTCCTTATGCTGGACTAGATTGGCGAGGGTGTCCCAACATCCTCTTCACTCCTTATGAGCTGCCAGATGATAGAGGTAATATTATTGTTTTATTTATATTTATTCTAACGTGTTATTTAACTTTTTTTTATTAAATTGTGTAATGAAATTTTCTAATTATTGTTGTGTACTTGTATATATTTTGCAGACATTGGCTCTTTTGATGGCGATGAGATGTCGAATCCGCCACATGATCCAGGTGTCGATCCTGATGAATATGATTAGGAGATGGTTGATGCGCCAGAGGATGAGGCTGATGGTGCAATAGAGAGACATGATGATCCTGTGCCTCATGGTGCACCGGTACCACCTTTTGCTAGGCGTGGTCGACCTGAGACCAGATACCGGATGGAGTTGCGCAGCCAACTCTGTGGATTGATTTCAGATGCGGGCATCAGGTCTACTCATTACAGAGAGATACAAGGCGATGATAGACTGTTACAGATGTGGAGAGGCATGTTGCGTGACATGTACGGCCTGATGTGGCATGTCGTAGGAGCTACGACAGTTGTTACGCGATTGACGAGGATTGTCCGTAACTATAGGCATAGTCAAGTTGTGGCACGTGATGCATAGTCCGCCAACAGCGACTCAGATGCATCTCGTGATCATTCACCTCACAGCGTGCCTGATGATCAGCATGAGGCTCCACTGGCAGCATCTGACACTAGTCATCATGGATATGAGGCTGGACCATCGGCCACGTCCAGTCAGTAGCCTGTAGCATCCATCATGAGTACTAGTCACGATCATCATGAGCAGGCTAGACCATCGACTATCGAGGCTGCAGTACTATTGACTGAGCAGGCCTCCACTACTACTGTGCCTCATATTGATCATGTTGTACTACCACCAACGGATGCATCCATCAGTACTAGTGATCATCATGATCATGAGCAGGCTAGTCGACCATCGGCTGTCGAGGCTGCACCTAGCTTTATTGAGCAGGCCGCATCCACTTGTACTAGTGTTATTGATGTTGTTATACTACCACCAACGCCTGATCCATGACATTTATATTACAGTTGTATATTTTTAACATTATATATATATATATATATATATATGGTCCATGTATTTTATGTTCATGTTGCAGTTGTAATTAATTTTCATGTTCATGATCATCATGATGTGACGCATATTGTTAGTCATGTTAGATATGTTCATTTAATGTTCAGCTTGCAGATAGATGTGTATATGTGATAGGCACATGAGTTATTTGACATTATATTGAGATGTATATTTGATGTTCGTGTTGTGATGATGTTAATATATAATGTTAATTTGATGTTAATTGAATGTGTTTATTAGTCGAATATGATGTTTGTACGATGTTTATCATGATCGTGATGATGTTTATTAATTAATTTAATATTATTAAATGACCATGATATTTATTAAATATTATGTCGTGAATGTAATTGTAATTTTAATTTTAATTCTATGTAAAATTGTAAAATTGTATTTGTATTTGTACTAATTGTAATTTTAAGTGTAATTGTATGTAAAATATTTATTAATGTGAAATTTTAATTGTAATTGTAATATTTAATTTATTCTAAAATGATTGTAATTGTATATATGAAAAATTGTGAAATTGTAATTCTAATTCTAATTATATGTAAATTTCACAAATTGTAATTTTATTTGTAATTGTAATTTTAATTGAATTGTATGTAAAATATTTGTAAAATTGTAATTGTAATTGTAAATGTAATTCTATGTAAAATTGTAAATGTAATTGTATTTCATGTAATT